>NQII01001628.1:119425-193500 GCA_002778355.1 Clitarchus hookeri
GGAGTTGTGAAGACAAGCAGTTATCTCGTCGTCTCGGCGATAAGGCAGACCTCTCAATGGTAATGAGAGGCCGGCCACCGACACGCATAAAGACCTGCGCCTTACTCCAACCCTTTTCCTACGCCCTTAAGCCCCGGATATTACACCCCCTTCGTCTCTTCCGCTCCAGCTCCGGGATGCTCACGTAGGATTCCGAGCTAACTGCTTGTTGCCGACTTAAAACCTTCCTAACTCCAACCCTGCTCCCCTCCGCTCCTCACTCTGTGTTCGTCTTGATTCCTTCTTTCCTCATTGGGCTACTTGTTTTTAAAACCTCTTTAAGGACACGAACTTTTCCCGTCATATCCGAGTACTGAGCAATACCGGTCCAAGTCCAATCTGGGGGCGTTTCCGTCGGATTCTTCTGTGCGGTTTGGCGGACCCCCTCGCTTTGTGTCGGAAGCAAAGCGCTCAGTCCCGAATTGGTTTACGAGCTCTAATGTTGCCCTTGTTAAATTTTTAATAGTGCGCTATACTTGTGTAGAGCGTCTATACAGCGAACAACGCACTGTGTGTTCGTTGATACCGGCATTAACCATTCACAGATGAGAGCGGTAGAAACTTCAATAAATGACATTTCTCACAAGGAAGGCGCTCGAAATATCGGCCACTGTTTCTTTGCTGAGTACAATGCCAGCCATAAATATCCTTCATGAGCAACATGTCCTAGAGTTCAAAGGGTTCAGGACTTCTCTGTTGTTATTCTCCCAGTTTCACTCAGTCCCAGCGATCTCTGTGTGTGGCTTCTTAAAGTCAAGAACTAACTCATTAAAAAGTAGCTATGCTATGCTGAAGGCTCTGCCCCACATACTCATCTTGGCATAGAACATGTGTTTAAATTAATTTTACTTTTCTAAACAATACAAAATATTTTCCCAGTAATAACACAAACTATTTTTCCTGTAATTTTAAACATGTAACATTCTTTCCCCCTTCTCTCTCCCTCTCTCTCGCTCTCTCTCGCTCTCTCTCTCTAAAGGCTTTCTCCGACTTAAAAAAAAAAAGGTTTTGAAGTTAGTTTTCCTTATTACTATTTCTCCTTCCCTTGACTTCAATACTCTTGATTTATGACGCCGCTAGACCTATGTTTTACGGTACGTGGCTGACACTACTTTAACTATTTTCTCTTGAAATTCATAGGAGTATTCAGACAGGTGGAAATTAAACTGACTGCATTTAAAGCCACGAAATCTTTCGAAAATGACTTATGGACTTACAGTTACATAATTACAAACATATAGTTGCTTTGTTGCATTAAATGTGTAACCATTTTGGAAGGTGATACCTGTACAATGAGTTGATGAAATTTCTTCCGTTAGTGTCAACCAAACCTTTTTCAATTACAGCATTTTATTTCTTTGTTTGTGTTGATATAGTCATGGAACTTTATTTTCGCCTTCACGTTTTCTTGAAAGGAATGCTGATTTCATGTAGTTTAGAGGAAACTGTTTGATTTTATTGTAGTATAATTTAGTGTTATAGGTATTTGATTATTCTTATATACTATGTTTATATGTGTACGAGATATATCCGCAAATAATGCGTCTGGCTGCATGCGCCATACTGTGTATCCAAAAAAGTTATAGGTACTGCTTGTGTGTAGAGACTTTGCATCGTAAGTAGAAATCAGTTACACGCCCTTAGATATGTTAGGGCATATGGTGCTACATGTGTCATTGTTGAACGAATTTAGCGCGGACAAGCCACCTCCCCTCTCTGTCACTGTGCCACTTCGTTCCATGACTTAATCTACTTGTCAATGCAAGAGAAGCGCGGAACGTCTTAACATCTCAACAGGACTCGTGGAGGAAGAAGAAAAAAAAAGAAAAAGTTTCCTCTTCGGTATAAGCAATCCACTTAAAAAAATACTCCAATCCTTTGAAGGTAAAAAAATATATATGCACATTTCTTTAGGACTAGGCTAGCCTTCAAATTGAATTACGTCGTACTTCTTACGTCTTCCGTTTTCTGAGGAAACTGTATTCTTGACGTTAATAAACATTAAAAAAAGTCGTGGTATACAATCGAAATATTCATTTAACACCTGAAACAAAAACAGCAGTTCCGAAGTCTGTTGTGTTTTACATAAAATAAATTCGTGTCTGCGACGATATGCCAAATTTCCGGGAATATTTCGTTTTGACAAAGATTCATAAGACTCTTGAATGGTTATAACCATATTTAAGAACTATACACATCAAGTCATTGCTATTATTATTCTCACATTCTTTTTTATTTCATTGTCATTTTATTACAACCATTTTATTGGACATTTGTTTAAAAATCTCTTCCTTCAACGATATTAATTCATGCGTAATATTACACCAAAACTTAAACGCAGTTCGTTGCCTTACCTCTATGGGATTACGTGGACGATTTTATTAAACAAACGTAACCGTCCGCAAAAACGAACTTATTATATCGTGATTGTTTTGGTGTCGTACTATGTCAAAACCATGTGAAATTCATTTGGTGAAATTTGAAACTATGACATATTGATATACGTATGTAGCCTTAAAGACAAATATAGGGCAATAGTAGCATAAAGAGAGATCTCGTGCAGGATTCATGATCAGAAGCCAGGAGCCACCAGCCACGACGTCACAGGCGGAGGTTGCGGACGGCCTAGGATGGCCATGTTATCGATAAAATTGCCTGTTTCACCCCAAAAATCAATTCCGATATTACCTATCCCCAAAACTATTTTTTCCACCAAAAATTTCCAAAAACATTAAAAAATGAGGAAAGTGGATTCGAAGCTCTTCGAAGCAAGAGTCGAAAAATCGTCAGTCGAGCAAGAGGATTAGAGACTCTTAGCGGAATGAGTAACTTAATCCTCAGAGCAGTAGAGGAGGATTCGCGACTCCAAGCCAGGTCCAGCGGACTGGGGAGGATCAGCGGAACCACCCCCAATCTTCATACTGAACCTCCCACGCCCATACACCACTACCTTCCCCCTCACACTCACCAAACACCCCTTTTCACTCTCACACCACCCCCTCCCCTCCGCAAACCGTCAACCAATCATAAAAATAATCTAGACAAATCGCAAAAAATTTTAAAAACTTCTATAAAATCGAGGAACATTTATAGTTAATCTCACACTAATCCCACCAAGCTCACCTCACACCCTTTCCAACCGCCCCTCCTAATCATAAAAAAAAATCGAGAAAAATCGCTAAAAAATCTAAAATAATTTGTAAATAATTGAAGAACATATAACGTTAAACTTACACTCGTCCAACCACTCTCAGCTCGCCCATTCTCCATCCCTCCCGCCTCAAAATCACAAAAAATTGAGAAAAAACGCAAACAATTGGAACATTATTCATAAAAATCGTGAAACATATAATGTTACCTCACACTCCCCTTCCGTTCACCTCACCCTAACCAACACACCCACCCATCACTACCACACTCTCTATCATAAAAAATCTACAAAAATCGAAAGAAACTATTAAAAGTTTAGGAACATATTGCATTACTAACTCCGTTACCCATGTTGTATGTTGGTGACCTTGACTCCAATAACCGTGAACTGAATAACCGAGAAAAAGTGTAACAAATTGAAAGAAACTAATAAAATGTAGAAACATATTACATCACTGACTCAGACATCCATGTTGGATGCCAGTAGCCTTGAACTTAACCCCAATTACCTTGAAAACTAATAAATTAGAAAAAAATCCCTTAAAATTGACGAACATATGTTATTGACTTCCACCCTCATGTTGGATGTTGGTAAACTTGATCTTGACACCAATAACCTTAAACCCCCCTCCCCTTCATCATATCTCGTCCCTTCTCACTATCCACCCTCGATATCGACCAACCAAATTAATCTCCACCACCATTACTGACGAATTATCAATCGGTTCCTGAAGATACTGACTCCATCCAAGACTGGCATCCTTGAATATCTTTTATTACAATTTAATGTAATATTAATTTTTTTACAATTGCCCTTAACTACTGCAGACAACAATACTTAACTGAGTTGGTGCATGTACATATTCTGGGTAACTGTGCATATATATGCTATCTTGAACCTAAATAAGTACAGTTGAAAAAAAGTTTGACATATTATTGTAATTGGAATTCAGCTTATAATTTAAGTACAACATTAATTGTTTATCTATACTTGTGTGTTGAGTTGAATGTGGTTCTAGAATTAATCAGGGAAAAACATTCTTGAATCTAAAAAGATTCAAGATAAATAAATAGAAAATCCTACACACTGAATGAAACTGTTTTTTTATTCTCCTCTGCTGCCCAGGTATTCGTGAGCTGTTAATATAACCTGAATATAACCTTGTAATAATATGGGATGGCTTTCCTCATATGAGTTGTTTTCCACTTTGACGGGTAATTTAGGGGTCATTTGCGGAGCAGGGGCAGTCATTTAGGGGGATTTTGCGGTGTATGATGGGTCATATACAGAGAATGAGTTCAACCTGAGCAAAGATATTGTCTGGAAAAAACTGTTGAATATGTAACTGCATGGTAATGTGATCAAGGAACTAGATAAAATGTCTGGTTGAATGGATGCAAAAAATTGCCTAAATATTACTGATGAAATAGGTTAGTAAGTTTACATATGGAGCAGTACTAGGTAAAGTAAATACAAAAGTTGCTACTGCAGAAAGAACGTCATGTTTTTCATGAATATGGTGCAAGCCAATGATTGTACGAAGTATACTACAGAGTTTACCTCTATGAATGCACCTTCTCCCACTACTGAAAAATTACATGGAAAACAGTGTTGCTACTGTGAAAAGATCTTCAGCAAAAGGTGTCAATCTCGGCGACATCAGAGAACTTCCTGTACGAAGAGTCCTTTTCGCACGATGAAGCATTACGATATTGGTACCGTGCAGTTTATGCAAGGTGATACATTGAAATAACACATCAAAATCTGCAAGCATTCGTATATTGGGAGCCAGCAAGTGATGTAGCCAATACCCCATGCTTCATCGGTGCGTACTAAATCGTCAGGCGATAATGATGATACAGTTAATGCTAAAGACGAAATGAGTGCAGTAGAGTCGATTTGTGTGGAATTTACATACGCAAGACTTACGCGTGAAGTCAACGAGCTTAAAAATAAACGGTCATCGGCTGTAAATACTTATGATGACCATGCGACTTCTACAAAGAAATGTAATCTTGGTATTGAAGATGAAACAGGAGGTGAAGACGATCATGAAGATAGCATTGATGATAATGACAATGAAAACTTTGCTCAGGAAGTGTGTGATGAGAAGTTTGATGATTCTCTCGACGTTCCCACACATTTCACCAACGAATTTCCTTCGACAAGTGGAGTGAAGAAGGCAGAAAGCGTCAAGAACGCTCGTTCATTTGCTGCAACGAGCGGCATGAAGAAGGTAGAAGACGCTGAGAATACTAACTGCATCTTTACCGAAGACCCGAATGAACTTGTTGATAGACTAAGACATTTTATCGCTTTGCAACAAGATGGATATTTCTTGTATATTAAGGAGATGTCTTCTATTATTCGTCAACTGAATGATCGGTGTTATAACAGACGAGACTGTTGGCTGCTAAACATTATCTGTTAACACTTGATAAATGTGTGAAGATCGAATGCATGAAATAAATAGAAAGGTATAATGTATATGCTAAGTAAATAAATTAAATTTATGTCTACATAATAATGTGAGTTTAATTTATTATTCAGTCCGTTCTGCTTCTATAAAATACATATTAAGTCAGTGGTGTATACAATCGATTGCGAGAATCTGATTTAGATAAAATATGTGCGAGTGTGTGAAGGAGGAAAATCATGCAGGATCTGAAGTATTATGTCTTACTAGGGTCTGTTAAAATCGGGTGAGTACTATATGGCGAAAAAATGAACAGGGGACTATTTTTAGGAATTTTTCATAACTGGTTAGTTGACCTGGTCATTTGGCATGGCCCTTTGTTATGGCCAGCTCTGGCTGAAATATTTTGTGAAGATTTGCGAAGATTTTGTGAAAATTTTGTGCGAAGAGGATAGCACCGAGATTCGTATTAGGCGACGTTTTTGAGATTGGTTGTCATCGACTGTTGGCATAGTTGGATGGTGTGGTCGGTTGGTCTTGTGCACTGCTGTAGCCATTTATGCAAGAATTGTTCTTGGCAGGAGCCAGTTTTGGGTGGAGTCAGTCTCTTCAGGAACCGATTGAGAATTGTACAGTATGGAGAGTGGAGATTCGTGTGGTTGGTTGATGATGAGGGTGGGTAGTGATGGGGCGAGATATGATAAGTAATATTGTGCGGGGAGGGGTCGGGTGGTGAGTTGGTGGCAAGCGTAGATGCTGATGGTGGTTGAGCTAAGTTAAGTAAATGGCGAGGTAAGTGGAGCGACGGGAGGTGTATTGGCATAAAAAGGGGAAGGTAATGTGCTACATAATGTCAATAATTCACTTTGGGGTTGTAAGATTGACGGACTATGTATCCAATTAAATATAGAGGTCGGGGTTCAGTCGTCTGCTGATCGTCGTACCAGAGATTGGCTGTGCTCTGCCAACTTTACATAAATCGAACTATTAGTCTCACACACATCCATCGTGGTTTTTCGCATTAGGTATGTCATTTTTAACATTTTTTGCGATTTTTTGCGATTTTTTTATATTTTTGAGTTTAAGGTAATCTGGGTTAAGAGTATGTTGGGCATCAATTTTTACAAATATTTCTTAGATTTTTTTTATTTTTCTCATTTTTTGGCCTTTATGTTATTGATATCAGGGTCAAGGTCACCAGCATCCAACATGTAGGTGGGAGTCACAAACATATGTTCGTCGATTTTTAAAACTTTCATTTAATTTTAAAACTCTTTTCTAAATTATTAGTTTTAAAAGTCATTGATATCAATGTAAAGGCTACTGGCATCCAACATGGGTGTCTGATTCGGTGATGTAATATGTTCCCACATTTTATTAGTTTCTTTTGATTTGTTAAACTTTTCGTCGGTTTTTTGAGTTCACAGTTATTAGTGTCAAGGTCAAGGTCACTAACATCCAACATGGGCAACCGAGTCAGTCATGTAATAGGTTTCTAAACCTTTATTAATTTATTTCGATTTTTACACATTTTTCTTGGTTTTTCAAGTTCAAAGTCATTGGGGTCAAAGTCAAGGTCACCAACATGTAACATGGGTGTCGGATTCAGTAATGTTATATGTTCTAACACTTTTATTATTTTCTTTCAATTTTTTTTACAATTTTTACTAGGTTTTTCGTGTTCAAGGTCATTCGGGTCAAGGTCACCAGAAACCAACATGGGTGTATGAGTCAGATATGCAATTTGTTGCTACACTTTTATTAGTGCATATAGCGTTTTTAAATGGTTTTCTTGATTTTTTTAGATTGTGAGTGGGGAGGTGAAGAAGGGTTGGGGCGAGGGTGGTGGAATGATTGTGAGGTTAATGTTAGATTTTAGAAAAAAATTTCCATTTTTCTGCGAATTGTCTCCAAATTTTTTATGATTCGGGAGGGGATGGGGCGAAGAGAGTGTGAGGTGAGGGTGGTGGGATGAGTGCAAGGTTAACGTTATATGCTCCTCGATTATTTGGAATTTTTTTAGATTTTGAGATTTTTTATCATTGGGAATAGGTGGGGGTAAAGAGTGGTTGTGTTGGTTAGGGCCGATGAGGTGAGCGGAAGAGGAGTGAAATGTTACATTATATGTTTTTAGAATTATCCTTCTAATATTATAAATGCGAAAGTCTTTGTGTGTATGTTTGTTACCACTTAGCTCCATAACGGCTGAACGGATTTTGATGAAATTTGGTATGTAGGTACTTTAGGTCCTGGAATAGGATATATAATACTTTTTATCCCGGAAAATTGTATGGTTCCTGTGGAATAACAACAAAACCTAATTCTGCAACGGCTGGGAACGTGACCGAAATATTTTTTTCCTCTCTTGTCAGAGTTTATCATGCTGTCCAAGAACATCTGAAATGGCTTAACGACTGCTATCAATCGATAATAACCGGGACCCAATATTTAACGTGCCTTCCGAAGCCCGAAAACGCTCAGATGTTATGCCACTAAATGGTCACCCATCCAAATGTGTGCCGCTGGGAAAGTTGTTTGGTGATCAATTAAAATCCCTCAGCCAAGTACAAAAAGTAGTTCCTAGGTACACTTATTTCTAAAGCTACAACTTGATGAAAACCACGTTTTGATTTTCATACATCGACGCTGGAAAGCGGAAATGTGGTAACTACGCGATAGTTGCACAGATACACTCCAAAAACAATACCCTACTTCTTGACTATCAGGGTAAAATATATTTCGTTCGTTTTGGGTTGCCGTAATCAGTTAAAAACCTAGGCCAACATAGTATAATTTTATAGTTCTGTTTTCACATAAATGTATTTCCCAATTTATCTATTAGTGTATCACTGTAAAACTTAATTGTACCCGGGTGAATCCGGGCCGGTTCACTAGTTCTTTATTTATTTTTTTGCTATTTTTCAAGAATTTATTTATGATTGGTTTAAGGGGAGTGTGGAGAGTGTGCGGGTGGTGGGATGAGTGTGAGATTAACTACATATTTCCCTTGATTTTGTAAAAAAAATTTATATTTTTTTTTTTGCGATATTTCTTGATTTTCTTTAAGAATTCGAGCAGGGGGATGGGGTGAGGTGATGGAGAATAGGGGTGTTTGGTGAGTGGGATGGGGATGTAGCGTGGTGTGGATGATGTAGGTGCACATGATTGAGGTCGAGGGAGGGGACCAGGTCCGCTGATCCTCCCCAGTTCGCTGGACCTGGCTCGGAGTAGCGAATGCTCCTCTACTGCTCTAAGGATTAATTGACTCATTTCGCTAAGAGTCTCTAATCTTCTTGCTCGATTAAAGATTTTACGGCTCTTCCTTCGAGAAGTTTTGGATCCGCTTTCCTCATTTTTCCATAATTTTGGAATTTTTTGGTGGAAAAAGTGATTTATGGGGTGAAACAGGCAATTTTGTCGATAACATAACCGTCCCAGGCCGCCCGCAACCTCCACCTGTGACGTCATGGCTGGTGGCTCTTGGCTCCTGATCATGAATCCTGCCCCATATCTTGTTTTATGCTACTAATAGGCGAAATACTAGGAATAAAATATTGCTTCGGGTAGGGATTTAAATTTATAATAAACTAGTTGAACATCCCAGCGTTCCACGGGCATAAACCAGTTTCTTAGTAATTGTACTTAAAACGGTTAGTTTACCATACATCTGACTTAATTTAAATATTTATAGTATTGGACAGTAAGACTTAACTAAGGTCGGCAAATTAAAGTCCGCTTGGACCATACACGTAGAAATAATTGATAAAGTTAAATAATGGTGCTCTAGTACGACAAATATATGAAAAAACTTACCTTCCTATCTTGTGCATGCTACTTTTGATCACTATTTCCCGATACTTTGTTGTGGAATGTAAATTTCTATAAAAACAAGTTAGCCTATCAGAAACGGTTTATCTACTATCTGTACAGAGCTTATTGCAAAATTTGTAATAACTCGGGTCATAAACCAAGTTTAATTCACATTTATTAAATTTAAGTACACACTATACAATCAATGAAATTACTTAAAAAAAAATTGCCTGAGAGCCTAGCCTAAAAAGACATATTAATAAAATATTTGCTTGTTAATTTTCATGTTACAGAATAAATTCGTTGGTCTCAATTCCTCGCAACCCTTAACTTGTATTGACAGCACTAAAATTTTCAACATGAATAAGCAGAAGGCTCTTGAGATGTTTGCATCAGACTTACTAAACTTAACCGCCAATCTTGGCAGAATGACGTAAGGTTTGCCCAACCCTGATCCCTTGTTTCTCTCCCCGGCGTTATCATAGCCCCAACCTCATTACCATGCAAATACTAGTCAGGCGATCCTCACAGCTCCGCAACACTTTCTGCTCACTGGAGCTGCCTTCCGCCCTCGCAGCTAAACCCCACTTCCGCTTTTTTACTTACACAGCTAGCCCTTTTTTTTTTGCCATCGCCATGAAACTAAATGCCTTTATTTTACAACTTGTGCAACATTCAGCTCGGTTACGCCGCCCTCTTCATTAAACTTCTTTGCTGGTTATCTCTTGCCTCCGAAAATTCCCTTTTAGCATACTTTCTTTTGAAAGAAAAGAAATAAACTTGGTGAAATAAAAAGCCAACTGAAATGGTGTGGCTGTCGTCACCAAGTTGGTGCACAATATTCGCATGCACGTGCTTGGCGTGTCTATCTTTTTGTTCAAAACTATTGCATAGATCTTTCATGTTCTAACCACGTTATTCTAAAAACTCCCTTTCGCCGCTTACAAAAGTAGTTAAAGATAGGAAGAGCTCTCTTCGGAAGTGATTGCTGATGAAAAAGTTTTATGTACTAGCATGTGCAGGGTTTGCCATGCCATATTATCTATAAACCTAGTACGACAGTTACTAGACGGCATTTATCACGTGGTAAGGGAGATTTCATACCATTGAGTCAATTATATAGCTATTTCAGAATTCTGAGTGCTTCTCGTGGCTGTTAGTACAACCAGTAGATAATTCATTGGCCGAAGTGATTTTTTTTTGATAATGCAGGGTTTTCCATGAGTTAGAAATTCATTCACAGAGTTCTAACAGACGACAAAGCAGACTAACACTGTCAACTGTAGCGTGGAGATACTATACTCCACCAAATTTTAGATGTAAAACATGGCCTATATAACGAAAAAAAAATACTTGGTTCCTCACGTGTGTGCATATTTCAGAGATGTTCCTGAAAACTGAAATCGTGTCTTCCAAAAAAATTTTATGTTCCATCATCCACGCAGAAACTTCTTCGTCCGGTGTCTTTTTGAGTTTCCACTACTTCCTATGTGACATTAAATGACTCAGAGAAAACAGTGCATTGACAAGAAACGTTTGACTGTCCAGCTCAGTTTAAGGAAATGCAGTATTTCTCTGCATTAAAATATGTAATGAATTAGAACATAAAATGTTGTGAAGAAATAAAGTTTGAGGGGCGTTTGGAATCTCACTCCCACGAAAAAGAAGTCTTTCGTACACCTTGCCAACGGACTACCACAGGTAACATGCATTTACAAGACAATCTGAACTATTTCGATAACCAAAATACATTGCCAGACAATAAAAATACGGCACACAGAAGGATGCATCGGATGGTACTGAAACTTTATGCAGGTAGCAATAGAGGTGATTAATACACTTGATCACAAACCAGAGCAGTAGGACAATGACATATGGATACATAGTACGCCATCCAGTCATTTTCAATAGTGCGTCGCACCGCCCGCTCGCACTGCGATACACGCTGCAACACGGTCTTGCATTGTGCTAAGCCGATGCCGGATGTTGTCATCCTCAGACAGACGGACCCGCAGTTGTTGGATGGTATGTTCCAAATCCCAGATACTGTGGTACCGCAGCAGCTGGCGTTTCAACTCGTCTCACAAATGCTCGATTGGGTACTTGTCAGGGGAGCGTGCAGGCCATGGTAGTGTTCGAACATGACGGAGGCAGTCCTGAACGACCTGTACTATGTGTGGTCGAGCGTTATCTTCCTAAAATATCGCACCTGGAATCACGGCCAGAAATTGGAACAAATACGTGCGTTCGATCTCACACACATAACGCTATGCCGTCAATGTTGTATGTAACACTACGAGAGCGGTTAGACTATCGTAGGCTATGGCTCCCCAGACAATAAAGCCTGTCGTGGGGGAAGTGCGCCACTCAATAGCAAGATTGGGATTGTGGCGTTCACCAGAGGCCCTCCACAGTCCCCATAACGAAGCGGCACTTACCACTAAAAATCACACATCACGGGTCTCTGGCGTTCCACTGCAAATGAAGCCATCTCTTTTTCAGAGTTCATGACAGCACACGCAATGGGCGCTAGGAACGCATATTTACCTCCTCAAGGCGTCGGGAAATGGTTCGCGAGCACACAGAAGCCCTAACACTGGCCGGTATCGTGTACCGGGTCGCCATGTGATCCCTCCGCGACTGCCGCACGATCCGTCGATCCTTTCGGCTGGTAGTTCACCTCGTCCGTTTTGAGCCTGTACTCCGTATCCATTGCTTCCAGCATCCTCTGACAGTAAGGTCCGAACTATCCTTATGGTGGACTATACACCAATACGACCACCGTGTGGTTTTCAGCACTATTATGAGCCCTCTCTGTAAGTCCATCAACTGCGTAAACCGATGGTTTTTGGCACCTTCTCGACATTCTTCTTCGCTCTGTACGCCTGCTTGGTAAAGTCTGCTGTTTTTCGCGTTAATGCAGCTTCTACTACATGCTATCGTCTACGACCGCTGGTCGGTGCTGCAGCGCCACTGTCGCGTGCACGGTCAAATACGAGCGCACCAACATGGGATCATGTGCATGCCAGTCTGTACACTCGCTGTCTACATAGTTACGAAGTCGTCGCATGGTTTCTTAATGGTGCGCTTTTTTCATTGTCCGGTAGTGTATTATTTANTGTCTACATAGTTACGAAGTCGTCGCATGGTTTCTTAATGGTGCGCTTTTTTCATTGTCCGGTAGTGTATTATTTTTTATTAGTTCCTTGCGTGCCAGCATTAAATAAAAGTTTGACACTTCCAAAAACTATTATCAAATTTTCTTTTAGTTATTTTTTTTTTTACTTTACTGTCATTCAAAAATGTGAAACATCTCAAAAATTATGTGAAATATTTTGAACATACTCCATTGCTACGCTTTGTCTTCACAGAAAACCAAGTCTGAGACATGAAACAAACACGAAAAACGAGCCAATAGTGGATGTAGTCAAAACATATAAGTAAAACGTATCGTAAATCGCACAAGGAATATCGTTAGATAAATAACAACATAGAAAAACAAAAAATAAAATTACAGAACGAATAAACAAACGAAAAAATTTAAAAACCTAAAGAAAACACAATGATGACGATACAGACGAAAAGTTGGTTTCAGTCAAACTGAAAACGTGAAAAAAAAAAACCCAGGCAGAACACAACTAAGACAGCATAGACGAACACTGGTATGAAGACAAATTTCGCACAAGACTGGAAGATACAACGATGATGACACAGAAGAATACAGTAGGTTTTCTTAGACGGGCTTATCACGACGTTTCGAGAGCTGACATCTGCTCCCGTCTTCGGGTGAACTGAAAGTTCTCTTAGTTCGCCTGAAGACGGGAGCAGATGTCAGCCCCTGAAACGTCAGGATACGACAAGCTCGTCCTTTCGTCTGCGTCGTCATCATTCTGTTTTCCTTGGCGTTTTTTTCTTCAGTTTTTTCGTTAAATTATTTGTTCTGTAATTTTATTTTTGGTTTTTATATTTAGTTATTTATCTGACAAAATTCCTTGTGGGAATTATTATACGTTTTACTTATATATTTTGATCACAGCCACTCTCGGCTCGTTTTTCGTGTTTGTTTCATGTCTCAGTCTTGGTTTTCTGTGACGAAATAGTGTAGCAATGGAGTATGTTCAAAATATCTCACTTAATCATTCACCCCCATTGCAAGAACTTTTCAAAAACTTAAAAATTTATGTAGAAAATTAACGTTACTATAGTTTCTCAGAAAAATAGAGGTACCGAGTATCATTTAAAATTCCAGTTGTACTACTTACTATTTTTAATGGAAACAATTTGGGAAACAGCATGCTACAAATTTGTACATATTACAATTATTGTAACAAAAATATAAAACTACAACAAGAGAAATTGCTGAATTGTAATGCATTTATACTCTTCAGCTAACCTCTATTTATATCATAATTTTGATTAGAGCTTTAAAATATTTTTCAAGTGAAATTTCTTTGGACTAAATATATGGGCATATTCTTTAAATTTATGACGAAACTTTTCACACAAGTAAAATAAACTGCGATGACCATACTCTTATACCGAAACAATGGTAATTATTTTCATATGCAAATAAGATAAATTTACATACTTACATTAATAATTATAGTACATTAAGGATCACATAAAAATATTAATTCTTTTTATTAGAAGTTCAGCAAGAAATTATTAAGTTTACCGTAACTGCCTATTTTTCAACCCAGTTCATTTCCCCGAAACCCTGGTTAACGAAAACTTATTTTGTCGCAACGGACATAATCTTGGTAATATCCAATCAATGGTTATCTATTGGTACATTTTCATTTGCACATACTGCTTCTTTGCTTATTTGACAATAAAAGAGGCAAAAATTATGATAAACATATTGAGGAACTACATTTCGGTAGAAATTTTACTCCATAACATTTTATGTGGTCGGGCTGCACGAAAAACCCAAGCAAAACATTTTGACAAACATTTCTTAAAATTTTCTGAACCAAAGATAACTCTACTGAGAAATATGCAAGATTATAACGAAAACTGAAAACGTAACACTAACATGGCATGACTTTACAGACAGGTGTCTTACCGGAAAACCTTCCGCTGCTTCACCTTACACTGGGTTAGTCTTCTAGGTCGGAGATCATTTCAGTTATTCCACCACCGAAACATTTTATTAAATGTTAACCAACCTGCAAGGTCAGCTCAGTGACGTAATGAAACGTGCTTCCTCGGCGCTGGAGTTGTTCAGAAACGCGTACTGGCGTCACTTACACGTAGGAGCTGGGAGGAGAGGCAAAGGCTTGGACGGTACTGAATAATGCAGCGGTGGTATAGTATATATAGTCTATTCGCGGTTTCTTCACACTTTTGTAATCAAACCTTTGAAAAACCACCCCATGTATGACGTGTTTGATTTTTTCCCAAAATGACATGTATTACAAGTGTTTTATACTTATATTAACTTAAAAGTAACTTATTTCTTATAAGATTTATTTTTGCTTATATTTTATCCATAAATTATATTATTTAATTTATAATTAATGTTAATAACAATTGTGAGAAAAAAAGGATGTTGGTGGTATGCAAAATATTATCGCACTGAGTGCGCACGAATGCGGTGCGTTGTCCCTTTGGTGTAATTTTCTAGACTCGGTTAAGCTTAGTGTGCACGAGATGGATAAATATTTTGGAAGTAAAACTTTAGCAGGGCTTCAGAAAAGTATGAATTAACCGTAAATGGACTATAGGAAGTGATTACCGCAGTTAGACGTTAAGTCTACAAATCCGCGCCATGCGCAGANAATTAACCGTAAATGGACTATAGGAAGTGATTACCGCAGTTAGACGTTAAGTCTACAAATCCGCGCCATGCGCAGACAAATGGGGATGACGTGAGGGAACAAAACAAAAAAAGTTTTTCAGTTACTTTCTCACGCTGTAGATCTTCAGCCATGATGAGTGGAGGGATTACTTAACTTGTAAACGTCATATCCGTTGCATATCATTAGCGGAGGTAAATCACATTGCAGCTGGCCCTAACATGTGACATGTCACGAAACATTACAAATCATCACAATAATAACCTTGAAAAGTGTACACTTTTGTCTTAACACATTTTACGATTTGTGAAAGGGCGTCTCCACTGAGCGATTAAAGAATCATGTGATTTCAGCGAAACCACCACATACTGAACCTTATACTTAATGAAAAGAAGCTGATCTTCAATTAAAATCGAAGGGTTCATCCAGTCTAAGAGCTACAATTTCCTTCTCGCGAAGAATGCTCTGCTCTATTGGAATTGGGACACTTTGGCATTAATAAGACCCTCATTAGTGTTCAAATATGAACCTTTTTTGTTGCATTGCCAGGCGAGAGATGATAGCGGGGCGCAATGTGCGGTGGGGTGAGGCATATTCTCTCTGAAAATCAATGTTTGTTAAACCTATCTCTGCATTTGTTTATGTGTGTTTGTCTCTCTTCATCAACTTGGTTAACACTTGAAAGGTTTCGATGAAAATTTTATTTAAAATTAATGCTTTGTAATAGTGAACAATAAGCAGCAATTACTTGGAAAACACGTACCACCAATATATTCATGTACATGTCCCTACATCAGTTTTATGATTATTGTAACAATTACCCTAAATTGCTTAGTGATTAGTTCTGTCTTCACGATTTTGACGACATTGGTTTGTACTCAATCAATTTTTAAACAAATCACTGCTCCCTGAGACACAAAGTTGNCTTCACGATTTTGACGACATTGGTTTGTACTCAATCAATTTTTAAACAAATCACTGCTCCCTGAGACACAAAGTTGATCAGTAAAACTACTTGAATACGCGTATCCGGTAAAGCAGGAAAATTTATTTTGTCTCCGCAACAATAATATAAAAAGATTTCATGATTTTGTGAAGGATGATTCAGTGTTAATGACAGATCAATGTCAGATCATGACTGATGTCATACANCTTCACGATTTTGACGACATTGGTTTGTACTCAATCAATTTTTAAACAAATCACTGCTCCCTGAGACACAAAGTTTATCAGTAAAACTACTTGAATACGCGTGTCCGGTAAAGCAGGAAAATTTATTTTGTCTCCGCAACAATAATATATAAAGATTTCATGATTTTGTGAAGGATGATTCAGTGTTAATGACAGATCAATGTCAGATCATGACTGATGTCATACANAAAGATTTCATGATTTTGTGAAGGATGATTCAGTGTTAATGACAGATCAATGTCAGATCATGACTGATGTCATACATCAACTTGCTACGAAAACAGACCACTGTGTAATTTTTGGTGCAGTCTTCTACATCAATTGCTTGTTATAAGGTGGTTGTAACTTTCAAATTTTCTAGCAGCAAAGAAATACTATTCAACCCACTGATAAAATTAAACCTTAGTTAGTAGTTCTTACTATGAACTCCTTCACAGTTGTATTTATGGCTGGAAAAACGTTGTACATAAGGAAACACCAAATTTACAGGAGATATGTTTTATTGCAGACACAGAAAATCTGCTTTAACAAAGTNCGTTGTACATAAGGAAACACCAAATTTACAGGAGATATGTTTTATTGCAGACACAGAAAATCTGCTTTAACAAAGTACATATAACATTTTTCCACGGTAACACACGATGTTTTCTTTGCAGTATTATATATTATTTTTTTTTACATCAGATTAAGCAAACATAAAATATAAAATTGGAATCAAACAAGACATTAAATTTTTAATGTAACTGAATTAAATGGGGGGAACATTGAAATNATAAAATATAAAATTGGAATCAAACAAGACATTAAATTTTTAATGTAACTGAATTAAATGGGGGGAACATTGAAATGAACTGAAATAAATATTTTTGTACGCTTGTAATAGTTGCATAAAACTGGCTTCACTAGGTACTGTCCCATGTTCATGAGATTTTTCTTCTTCGCCTTAGAAATAGGTAGAGGTGCTGAATACAAACTTGGTAGATAATTGAACTCAATCTTAATCGGACTGGCAGGAAAAACACGGTCTATGACACTCAAGGTCTAACAAAGTTGTGTGATTACCTTCCATAGAGTGTGACAAAATCATCACAGGTGATATTTATCCGAAGCTACTAGGTGATTTGCAAATTTCGCTTCTTATTTTTCGGGAGAGCTTAAATATTTCTGCAGTCAAACTGGTTCATTTCAACAATTGGGTAATGCCTGTACAGCTTGTCAGTGACAATGACGTACTTACAATCAGAAGGCCTTCTTTTTAGCAAGTTCTACATGGGCAAAATCTCGATCACATGGTAAGAAACTGTGACCTCTGATTAAAAATTTTAGCCGTACTTCAATAAAGTAACGTGATGTATTTAGTTAACTTTATAATGTTGCAGATACTAATTTTCCCGGTGCATCAATTTAGCAACATGATTACAGTAGTAGGACAAAGAGGCTTTCGGGGCAGGGTTCAGGGATAAGAGGTAGGAGGTGTCCACCATCTTGGTAGGCACGGCTGGCTGGTGGCCTGGGATGGCTATGTTATTGACAAAATTGCNCACGGCTGGCTGGTGGCCTGGGATGGCTATGTTATTGACAAAATTGCCTGTTTAACTCCAAAAACCACTTCTGAAATTAATTATTTTGCCCAAAAATCGCTTGTTTCACTAAAAATAATTTAAAAAAATGGGAAAAATTGAGGAAAGCGGACCCGAAACAAGAGCCGAAAAATCATCAGTCGAGTAAGAGGATTAGAGGCTTCTAGTGGAATGAGCCACTTAATCTTCAAAGCAGGAGAGGAGGATTCGTGACTCTGAACCAGGCCAAGCAGACCTCAAAGAGGTAGGTGACTCTACTTAAAGGTTAGCAGCCGATAATCACTGACTGTGCTCATTTAAGAACCAGGCAGTGGAGGTTATACTCTCACGGAAAGATAACGCGAATTTTGCAGGTTTCTACTTGGGGCACATACTCGTGTGGCAAGTTGACCAACCCAACGACTGTTCAAGCCCAGCCTTCGGCATGACATACTTCGTGAGCATGTAAGTGGTAGGCACGTTGGGCTTAACGTTTCGTTGACAGCGAGGTCATTAGAAACAGTGCAATTTGCTCAGAGAAGCAGGAACGGGAAAGTTATCGGTCATGGCCTGCAGTAAAGAACCATTCCAGCATTCGCCTGGAGTGATTTAGAGAAACAACGGAAAACCAAAATCCGGATGGTGGGATCGAGATCCAAACGCTGGTGCTTCCAGATGGAAGTCCGAAGGTTTACCACTGCGCCACCTCGTCCACTAGCTTTCAATTGGTTTCAAATGTTCTGGAGCCTACTACAAAACTTGAAGCTACTACAGAATGCTCGGAAAATAAGTGCCCAAACTCCAGACATAGTTTCTTTGGGCCAATTTTAACAAAAAACTTATTTTTATATGAAATAATTGTATTCAAAGTTGCGGCGTTCAACACCTGTAGAACAAGGCGGTGCGATCATGCATGTAAGACAAGTTGCATAGGACGTAGGCGCACGACAATAAATTATTACATACGTAGCGTCACGTGCTTTCATCCTATGCAGCTTATCCTACAAAATTTATTGCATCGCCTTGTTCTCCAGGCATCGTACGCAGCAAACTTTAAACACAAATTTTATAAAAATACGTTTTCAGATATAAGCGTACGGGGCTTTTGTGTTACTATCGGCCCAAAGAAACTTTTGGACACTGAATTTCCGAACAATCTGTATAACAGTCGTTATCATTTTTCGTGCAGCGTTAAATCCCAATCGCAAACTGAATACAAGCGTGAGCCTTGCTTTCGTATATCGGCTTCCTGGATGGTGTCTGCTGAGCCGGCCGCCTCCCTTGACGGAAGCCGGCTCCGGTGACTCCTCTGCCGTCGTTTTTGTTCCCGCGGTTCCCGGAGGTTTTGCCCGGAACTGCCTTCCGCGCCGGGAGTCTGCAGCAGCCATCGCTCATCGCGGAGGCGACCCTCCCACGACCAGTTATCACCTCATCAGCAGCACAGGAGGAGGAGGAGGAGGAGGAGGAGGAAGAAGAAGGAGCGGTGGAGCTATTAATCACCCACCAAAATTTTCGGCCGAGACGCCTGACCCGTGGATGTCGTCCAGGCGCCTCCAGGACTTAGACCCGGGTTAAGGCGGGGGACATCTTAAGGAGTCGCTGCGATACGTGACTCCCCGGAAACAAATACTCGGGACAAAGTGAGCATTCTGCTTAAAGGTACAGGTCACCAAAAAAATTAGTTATTTTATACTTGTACCAAACACCGCTCAACTTGTAGACATTACTTACACGCACTCTTTCCTGGTATAACAAATTTAGATAGCATAGTTTTTGCATTATCATATGTCAAAATCACAATTTTAGTGTTTTTTGGTGGTAGAAATAACATGAACGATATCATTTGNTTTTTGCATTATCATATGTCAAAATCACAATTTTAGTGTTTTTTGGTGGTAGAAATAACATGAACGATATCATTTGCAGAAAATTTAACAAGGGTGGCTGAAAGGTCATGTTTTAATTCATTTTATGGAATGTTAAGCAAAAAAAATTTTTACAAGAAAATTTTAGAGAGATACAAATTAAATACCTGCACAGATGTCCTTATTTTAAGGAATTTCTAAAAACTTCGAAAACATTTCATAAGATTCCTTGAAGTAACCCATTGTATCTTATTTCAATTAGAATTATCTTACTTCGGTCATAAAAAGATTTGCATCGCCTCATATCTACAGTATTCGTTAACACATGATTGTCATGTTCTATTCTGAACATACCCCATTCACCAGCAGTGTAGTACCCGGCATTGCCATTGTGTACTGCCAATCACGACAATACGTCGAGAAATCGATGGAAAAAGCACAAGAACACTCCGAGGATAACTTTAGGTCAACTTTTCCGTGATATTAAAATTTACGTTGGCAGATATAAATGTACAGATTTCCATAAGAAAAGCAAACAGATTTCAGACAACGGCAGTTAGACATTTGAATAATTAAGAGGTAAGAACTACGTTCACTTCAAGGCTAGCTTTATTTGCATATTTTAAATGAAATAAGCTGCTTTACAGATAAAAAATGTCTGAAAATAATATTTGCCTCTAAGTGGACACATTTTAAAGTAAGTCATGATGGATACATTTAAAGGAAATTTTTGGCAGCGCATTATGTAAAAATTGTTATCGTAACGTCATATTCAAAGTATAACATTTAGGTCGACGGCTTTTTTAATTTTCTTTTTGCTTTAGGCATTTTTTGTAGGATTTGGCGTAGTATTGCCACCAGATTCAAATTTTTAAGAGAATTCTACGGCTGCGGCTACACGGGGCACATTAAAATACTACCTACTTAACTTCAAACATGTTCAGCTGTGGCCACGGTTACATGGCTTCAAACTAGTTGCGATCGCAGTAACTTCTTGTAAAAAGTAAACTGGTTGTGTAAAAACACTGTGAAGATTTTGCTAGCCACAACGGCTCGCTGTTGTGAAGTAAATAAACATTGTCACTAAGATGGCTGATATTGATGGGAATTTTTTGCATTCGTTGAAATAGATACAAAGCCAAGTAAAAGAGCTATATACTTTGCACATTAAAAATCAAAATAATGCCAATTGTATCGTCATTTAGAAAAAAACTAAAAAATAATAATAAAGTATGGAAGTGACAATAAATAATTACGGGTTCGTATTCTTGAGCTTAGGATTCCCTTTTTCCTGCATAAATTTACATAGTTGTAGCCACGCGAACACGTTCACTTTGGTAACCAGTGCTTTGATTGAAAACACTCAGTNTGCATAAATTTACATAGTTGTAGCCACGCGAACACGTTCACTTTGGTAACCAGTGCTTTGATTGAAAACACTCAGTTATATCTACCGTAACATATTCACATTAATTAACTTTGGTGTAACCAGTGCGTGTAAAGTTGAGCGAGTCAGTTCATGCATGTTAGTCACATTGCAGTATTAATACACCGCTTGAAAAAAATTAGAGGGACAAGATTTTGAGCATCTGCATTGTTGCCGTACAGCTCTTGAGAGGAATAAATAATGGTTTTTACGGCAGTGTAAACATTTATTTACCGGTAACGAAAAACATGTTACTATGTCATTGCATACACGGGTGCTCTAAGCTTACATCACGTATAGTGTTCTAAATTAAAGTGGAAACTCCATCCATTAATGTCACATGAACACACAAAACACCATTTCAGTATCGTGCATGGCCTCCATGTGCCTGTATTACTGCCTCACACCTTTTAATCATTCTTATGATCAGTCCACGGATCTCTGCTTGTCGGGTGTTCTCCCATTCTTCAATAAGGGCGTCTGTAAGTAGTTGAATAGTCCGCGGGACACTAGGACGGTCACTGACTCGCTTATCCTATAAATGCCCAATGACATTGAGTTAATCTGGAGATCCTTAAGGACGGCCATGGTACTGCTGTATGCGCCCTTGCTTTGTCCTGTTGCAACACAAATTGGGGGCCCATTCTAACAGCGATGGGAGTAACGTGCTCGAGGACAATTTCCGTAGTGTACCGGGCCGCAGTAGGCCTAAGGTGGTGTCTGACAACCACAATACATTTTCACCGGTTGCCGCCCTCAGATCATTTTTGTGGTCCTGAGCGGTAGTACTGCACCGCCGAAGTGCACAATTAACCACGTACCGGTCTTCTCGGACCGACGTTTTACGACTTCGATCCCGGCCTGGCTTCCTTGTGTACATTCCCGTTAGACTGAACTAATGCCAGGCTCTGCCAACAACAGATTTTCCCACAATACGCTCTGCGGATACTGCACTAATGGTCTAACCTTTCTGCAGCACTGTGACCGCTCGAACGGTTTCCACCTCCGTCAGGTACCGCGTGTTGACTGAATAGATGTACACAAACGTGAACACGTCACGTGTGGAAACTAGACGTCAGCATACAGCAACGTGATTCTTTGATCACCCACTTTACTTTTCNACGTGAACACGTCACGTGTGGAAACTAGACGTCAGCATACAGCAACGTGATTCTTTGATCACCCACTTTACTTTTCGATATATGTATACACATTGCAATATGATGAAGACGCCAGGATGTTAAACGTTGACCTGATGGATTATTTCTCTTCGTGAAGCATGTCCGAACAATAATACATAGCATGTGTTTCTCTTAAACAGTAACCTTTTAAATATTTTCTGAGAACCAAATCTTGTCCCCGTTATTATTTTGAGCAGTGTATTTGTAAATTGCCGAAGGATAATAAATGGACAGGAAGAAAGCAGCAAGTACGACTCTCAAGAATGTTTAACACTTCGAGTGCTGTTTAGATTTACTGATAATTAAGACAAGCTAGAAGCGAGTCACGTTTATTGACCACTGCATGGCCATTACTTCTGATGATTTCTGTATTTCCATCTGCATCTCTCCAATTGGTTAACACAACACCGGACACGCTAACTATACTGAACAATGTTCTCTAAAGATGGCACTGTGCCAATATAATACTGAGTTAAAAGCGCCCCATTAAATAGTATAGAGCCTATCCTGTTCATTTGAGTAATTTAAACTTGCGTGTGTTTCTGATATGCTGTTACGTTGCAGAGAACCTTATGAAAACTGCTGGCTAAGTAATCTTTATTCACCTGTGTCTTCGGAGGATGCGGGTGTCGCGCTGTTACGCTAAGTTCCATACAACTAAGTTANAGAAGGATGCGGGTGTCGCGCTGTTACGCTAAGTTCCATACAACTAAGTTACAGGCAACGTGATATGACGTCGGTAACACTCACGTTTCTTACGTTCTCCGGTAAAGTGTAGCGAATGGCAGCGGGCTTGACAGACGCGTATCCCACTTCATTCTTCCGACGCCTAGTTTATTTTGTCAGGGAGTGTAAGCAAGCCGTTTCTCTTATAAGGGCGCGGGAAGGGCAAGGCTGACGCTGAAGGGTTGTACCGAAGACGTTGATCGATGTTCGTAGTAAGCCACCCCCTTCCTCCTGCGCCCCTTACACACCCCTCCGTCATCGTGAGTATAACGGGCCTCTCCCCAACCGAGACAAGAGTGTGGCTGACATAACCCCTGCAGCTACAGCGGCGCGATATTAGCCGGCATTTGTTACCCGAACCATTCGCAACAGCGGCGCGCGTCTTTCCACGGTTTTATAATTAAGTCTACCATCTGCTGGACGGGGCTTTTATGTTTGCTTTCCTTTTATTTCCTATTTTGACCAATGCGATCCTCAAGGAATTCATTTTCATTGTATAGTTCAGGTTTAGCAGTCTTTCAGACCATAATTGTCTATTAAGTGCACCATTACACCAGGAAAAATTTTGAAGAGTGGTCAGTGTCACCCAAGACCAAATCCAAAGAAATAACCATGATTACTAACTAAACAACTTAAAAAAGCGGTGTTGGGGGGGGGGGTGGATTCTCGCATTCTTGTATTTATGTATATTACAACATAACTTAATTTACAGGTTCCATATTTGAAAACGAAGCTTGTTAAGACTCAGGAACATTTTTTTTCGACATCCAACTTCTTTGTTTTACCGTTGCTCGTTTCCCAGCNTTAAGACTCAGGAACATTATTTTCGACATCCAACTTCTTTGTTCCTCGTTGCTCGTTTCCCAGCTGTAACTGCAATTAAAGGTTCCCTCATTATTTAAACATTTTTGACCCACGTGGGCAAATACGGATATAACTTAATTCTCTTAAGTACTCCAGTATGGCATGTAATGTTTAATCACAAATATTTGTAATAAAAAAAAATCTAAGGTGTATATGATTTTTCTATCTTAACCGAAGAGGGAATACTCGGATCACGAATTTCCTGGTTAAAAAATTATATAATAATTGCATGTGAGAGTTTATTTTGCATGTGAATTTAGATTCATATTAGATATCGCTCCTTATTATCCTGTAACTACCGAGCGATAAGTGGACCAATCTAGGATACAAAAATATCGTGAAGGAACAATGAGAGATTAAAGAACCTATGGCAATTTACTAAACACCTCAAAAAAAGTTTTGCACCACCTATAATTTGTTTACTCATGAAGGATGTTCGCTGAGACAGTTGGCGAATTACAAATAGGCAACAGAATGACAGACGTAGTATTTTGTACAAATAATGTGTTTTTTCATCCCATATTTTCTCTTCGCCTATGAGAAACCGAGTAACTCAGTAATCACGGTAGTACAACGCTTTCTTTTATGCGCGTACTTAGAAGTGGTAAACAATTTATTTCGTGACACATTTATTTTTCACACTATTAAACTACAAAGAATAAGTCGGATGGCCATCGGTTTGCCAGTGCACGACGGTTTGCCGTACACCTCTGACCTGAACGTAGAAATTTTTAACAATAATCTTTAACATACAAAATCGGAGCTTCAATTTACACTTCGTTACCGAGCTTTATTATTTACGTTATAAATCCGTACAAACATTGCTTGGTTCAAATTAAAAGAAAGGTTCAGCCATTTGCTGAATAAAGATAGCAAATATACAAGCAGAGTAAAAAAGAACACCCCAAATTTGAAGGTCTATAATATCAAAACCAAATAACCTACAACCTTGGTTGGCCAGTCAAATGAACCGTGGAAAAGTGAAGTTTGTTTACCATACATTCATAAATGTTCAATGTGACCGCCATGAGTGGTTTGAACGACATATACGCGATAATAGAACTCGTTCCACACTCTCGTCAGCATGTCCAGTGTTACGGTTTGGATGGCTTTCGTAACTCTCCTTTGAGGTGGTGAGAGGAAAGCGAGCTCGCATTCAACACGTCAATATGAAGGGGACGGTCTGATGTTTCCTTTGTGTGCCGAGAGATTATACTGGGAGCGTCTGTCGACGCACTATGAGCGTGTGTTGTGTGCTAATCCGCATCACGATGGCGACGGAACAACAGAAAGCGTACTGTGTTATTCAGTTTGCTAAATGTGAATCGGTTACGACTATTCAACGTGAATTCCGTCGCAAATACGGGCGTCGTCCTCTCGATAGGTGGAGTATCGTACGTTGGTTTCGTCAGTTCCGTGACACAGGATGCCTTTGAAAAGGCAAAAGTTCCGGGCGGCCGTGCGTGACCGTAGAGAATGTGCAACGGATTCAACAAGCGTTCGTTCGCTGTCCGAGAAAATCAACTCGACAAACTAGCCGGGAAATGTAAATCCCTCAATATACGGTATGGACAGAGTTAGGAAAGCGATTGCTGTACAAACCATACAGGTTACCGCTTGTACAGGCTCTTACCGAAAGGTATAAAGAGCTGAGACGTGATTTCTGAGCGTTCGTTCTTGTCCAGAAAGAGGTAGACGATGCCGTCATGTCTAAGCTGGTTTATTAGCGATGAAGCACGTTACATACAAATGGTAAGGTGAACCGGTACAATGTGTGGATATGGGGCCAGGAGCCTCCACATGAAACCACCGAACACGGGCGTGCTTCCCCCAAAGTGAACGTATTTTGCGCTGTATCCAAAGACACTGTTTTCGGCCCCTTCTTTTTTCACGAGCCCACTGTTACTTGAATCCCTTATTTGGACATGCTTACATAGTGGTTGTTTCCTCAATTTGAAGAGGTGGCGGGGGACTTTATTTTTCAGCAGGATGGTGCGCCACCCCATTGGCACCTAGCTGTTCACGGATACATGAACGAGACGTTGCCGCAACGCTGGATTGTTCGAGGAGCAGCTGGTGACTAGACTCTTCATCACTAGCCCCCAAGAAGCCCGGATCTTACCCCGTGCGATTTTTTCTATGGGGGTACATAAAGAATCAAGTGTTTCGTCCATTATTGCCGGCTAACATTGACGATCTCAAAACGAGAATACGGACGCCATCCAAACCGTAACACCAGATATGCTGAGAAGCGTGCGGAACGAGTTCGATTATCGTGTATATATCGTTAGAGCTGCTTGTGGTAGTCACATTGAACATTGATGAAGATATGGTAAACAAACTTCACAGTTCGGCGGTACATTTGATTGGTCAACCAAGGTTGTAGGTTGTTTGGTTTTGATATTATAGACCTTCAATATTGGGGTATTTTTTAATACTCAGCCTGTGTTTATAACTTTTTTTATTTAAAATTTTTAGCTTTTTTGCGCATATTAAGTAACTGACTTTTTTCGCTCGAGTAATAATGTTGCGCGCCGGCGGTCTGTCNTAAACAAACTTCACAGTTCGGCGGTACATTTGATTGGTCAACCAAGGTTGTAGGTTGTTTGGTTTTGATATTATAAACCTTCAATATTGGGGTATTTTTTAATACTCAGCCTGTATTTATAACTTTTTTTATTAAAATTTTTTAGCTTTTTTGCGCATATTAAGTAACTGACTTTTTTCGCTCGAGTAATAATGTTGCGCGCCGGCGGTCTGTCNTTTTTAGCTTTTTTGCGCATATTAAGTAACTGACTTTTTTCGCTCGAGTAATAATGTTGCGCGCCGGCGGTCTGTCCCCTCTCCTCCACGGGCGGTCTGCCGGCGTAAGACGATGTCTCACGCGTCTGGACATCATGACTGTGAGTGAAGAGATTTGGGCAGCTCTTAACAATGAGGTTTTGAGAGCTGATGTGGGTGATTGAGGTGAGTATGGAGCAGCACCGGGGAAACGGGAGATCCCCGAGAAAACCCGCTGACCAACGGTATCGTCCGGCACGATTCCCATATGCAAAAATCCGGGAGTGGTCCGGCCGGGATTGAACCCGGCTTGCCTTGGTGGGAGGCGAGCAGGCTAACCGCCCAGCCACCGCGGCCCCTGTGCAGCATGACAAGTACAGCAGTGATTGACGGGGTGTGGAGAGGACAGAATGGGACGTGTTTGTCATGCGCCTGGTTGACATATCACACTCAGTGATGACTAGCACCTTCTAAAAGGCCTGGGATTGGTCCCCTTTTTGGGAAACGTCTCGATGCTTAATTAGGTCATCTCTGAGCGTGCGTAAGAGTGGAGTAATCTAGAAAGTATTTGCGCAGCTCTTTATACAGCCTTCAACAAACGAGGGGAGTTTCAGAGTGTGATGTGAACGGTGATGTTTCGCGAGTGTTTGACAGTGCGGATACAACGACCATTGTGTAATGTAGTCTAGATCAATGAGACTGAATACAAAAAATCGAGAACAACAACAGTAATATCTGTGGTAGGAGTCAATAAACTATGAACAGTGACAGCTGTTAGAATGTAAAGAAAGTTTTGAAGTACATCATAAAAACCACTGTAATTAAGGAATTTTTCCAGCCTCTACTTCCCCGACACTCAGCTTCGCAAGGCAAGGGTGTTTTTCCTCAACCCTCTCGCCCATTTTCCGCTGAAAAGGAAACTAAAATTGTCAAAAACATACGTAGAAACCGAGTTCAGTTTTCAAAGTGAACAGAGAATACTATCTGTCTTGTTTCAAACAACCTCTGTCTCTGAGCCTTCAGTTACAACTTCTGAATTTTAAAATTACATTGCTATGAAACACAAACTAATAATGATGATNCTGTCTCTGAGCCTTCAGTTACAACTTCTGAATTTTAAAATTACATTGCTATGAAACACAAACTAATAATGATGAGGTGGGATAATTTCCGTATTCTGTGTACGTAGCTACTAAAAATTTATATGAAAATAGATATAAGAACAAATCACGTGGCACACAGTGACGAGCTTGTTTACATTTAGTTTTCCAACAGATACAGCTATCCGGGTATTTTTCAAAGAAATATTAAATTCAATATAACTTAGTTGTATTAAAAGAGAATAGGTATCCTATCAATCAAAATACGCGTAAGTGTAAACACACAAATATATATTACGAATGTACACAGTNAACTTAGTTGTATTAAAAGAGAATAGGTATCCTATCAATCAAAATACGCGTAAGTGTAAACACACAAATATATATTACGAATGTACACAGTATTCTTACATCAAATACAGTCCACATAGTTTTGATATAAATATGGGCAACATTTCAGTCCATTGTTAGACCTCGGATATTGAGTACTGCGGAGCTGGTATATTTCCTAAACGCTGTATATTTTGAACAACACAATGGCCTTAAACAGAATAATTGTTGCGGACATTAATTCGATTTCCTGCTTATGTAGTTTCAGGTTTATATTGACAGCAGTTGCCCCGTACCCAAATCACATTTAGTCAGAAAATTTGACCAGCTTGATCTACATCAGTGAGAACTAAACCCATTAAAATAAAACTGAACTAATAAAACCGTCAAAGCCTGCGAATCACTTAAAAATAACAGATTTTTACGGTTCCCAGCGGTTTAAATACACCTTGAGTATGATGCACAGCTGAAAGTCAGTAAAAGTAAGTGAATCCCTCTGATTCGCCGATAAAGAGATGCAAAATAACCAACTTTTCAGTGACTCTAATGTCCTTTATCTCAAATTTTATATAATTTTGACTGTACTAAAGACAAAGTTTGAACACATGTACCTACCCTTAAAGAGATAAACATGAATAAATGCGCATCTTCGGGATATTGTTTTTTATTCGCCTATATTCTTCAAGCTTATGTGTGGTTAAAATACTTCCTTATAAATTATATTATTTTTTGTTACGTAAATTAAAACATATTCTTTTTTGATTTTCAATTAACCTGTAAGGAAGGTGACTTTCGTAATCTATAAATATTTAAACATTACCCACGAATAGGGTTTGCATGGAACTAGAACCAAAAAAACAAACCGTCCATAAGTTAACACTTTCACGCTCTCTGTAAACATATTATCGCGAAAATAAAACTGTCAGTATTGTTTTGTTCAGCTAGTTTATTATAATACTGTACAGATTTCTTATTGTTAAAAATAATGAGTTTTAATTACATANATTGTTTTGTTCAGCTAGTTTATTATAATACTGTACAGATTTCTTATTGTTAAAAATAATGAGTTTTAATTACATAAAGCAGATCCCGAGAGCGCAGTACATTAATGTGTATGTAGATTTTTTTTTCTTTCTGCAGCAAAAAAAAAATTATTCGGCTGTTGTATATGCGTAGATTTTGGACATTAAACACGTAAAAAAGTCAAAGAAAATTCTAGCAGTTGAATAATGAACACATATGTGAATGATACGAAATCCTANATTGTTTTGTTCAGCTAGTTTATTATAATACTGTACAGATTTCTTATTGTTAAAAATAATGAGTTTTAATTACATCAAGCAGATCCCGAGAGCGCAGTACATTAATGTGTATGTAGATTTTTTTTTCTTTCTGCAGAAAAAAAAAAATATTCGGCTGTTGTATATGCGTAGATTTTGGAAATTAAACACGTAAAAAAGTCAAAGAAAATTCTAGCAGTTGAATAATGAACACATATGTGAATGATACGAAATCCTANATTAAACACGTAAAAAAGTCAAAGAAAATTCTAGCAGTTGAATAATGAACACATATGTGAATGATACGAAATCCTATCTGACAAAAAGCACACGAAATGCCTACTAAAGTGTATTTTACTCTCTCAGGTGTTATGGTTGGACACAAAGCTCGTAGCGCAGTATTTGCATGGCAAGCGGCTGGAGAGGCTGTAGTTTGTGCTGCACCTATGTCACGAAGGCGGCATAGAAGTTTGCGGTGTACCGGTGCGTGACCGGGAGCGAGAACGTTTTGCCATTCCCGGCGGACGCTTGTCATTACAATCTCGAAGTCGTAGCGACCGAGAGTCCCCTTCCTCCAGTTCAAGAGCACGGGAGCTGGTCAAACATCCCATTCAGGGGGTCGTAACTGCCTCCTTAACTTCCAGTCGGCCGCGAAGAGAGAGAGAAAAGTGGAGGGTGGCCCTGCTCTGTTTTATTAGGATAATCATTTGCTAGGGTCATAGGGCCGTGGGAGAAGGGAGGTGGGAGATGGAGAGGTCGGAATAGCCGCTAGGAGGAGACGGTCGCTTGAGTGGCCACTGGCCGAAGGGGAATCACAGATAGCTTGTTCAGGAGTGTTAACACGCACCGAGATGCGCGCTTTTCAAATCATCCTTTGAAAAGTTACTAGGCATGCGCCCACTAAAGTTGGTAACGACGCGACGGAGAGAAGGTGGTCCCACGTCTTAACGTTAAATTTAAAATGTTAGGTAAACATTTGCTAATTGTTCAGTAATTTTTTTACTTTCTATTTTTTATGCGTATTAATGTAATAATAAGTACATTAGTAAAATATTTAATTTTATAAAAAAAACTTACAGTTTCGTTTGAACGACGCAAGAATAAAGTGATCAGGCCCACGGCAATGATAATATTGAATACACCGGAAGGATTCAGAATCTGCATACAAGTAGATCTCAAGCAAGGCTTTCAAAAGTGTTTTGTTTACCGTGAAAAGCATGCACAACACCCTGGAATCACCCCCGGTCAAGCACATGGAAATTATCGTGATTCTGCGATCAAGCCAAGGAGCGAAGCGGGAAAATGAGATGGGATGGTGGCCCGGTGGTTGCGTGGTCAGATCACAATTCTTCCAACACGGCGACCCGTGTTTGCTCCCCGGCCGACCCGTATCCGCATATTTAACTGTGGAAAACGTAATGGAGGCATCAGATAGCCAAATAGGGGATGTTTTCAGGGTGTTCTCATCTTACGCTGCGTTACACCTTAGGGCTGAAAGACACCTTAACCCTGTCTCAGAAGCCTGTCAACTAGATGGCTGTAACTCCCAACCCCTACGCTCCGTTCCTAAAAAAGTATTCAATTTTCAAAAAATGGGATAATTTATTTTATCTGAAGAAAATTCAAGAAAGTCACAGAACTTGGCCTCTATAGATGATTCGTACCAGGTCAAACGACCGCTCCAATGGTGATATTGTTTCAACTGTGTGAGACACAGAAATAAAAAACTTAATACTACTTGCCTTTTCACCAGAGGTATCTAATGAAACAGTATATCTTGTTGAACGTAATTTTTTTTACATTTACTTAATTTTAATTAATTATTTTTAACCTTCTCGCTTTTTTCTGGGAGGCTAATTGTCAAACGACTTACATTCGAACACAAATTTTACATCTAAAAATGGCACACGCATCTGGGATTTGGACCTCTTAACTCGTAGTCAAAAAGGCACGTTAGCGACCTCGACCAACGTTGTACAATAATACGCACACATACACATACACACTCATATATATGTACAATTTAATTTGATTCGTTTTGCACGAGTCCCACATTTATGGTTTTACCTTAAAACCTGGAAAATAGGTATTACAGGACATAAATCCGTATTTTATAATAAAAATGGCTCTCTGATTACTTTCATCGTTGTACATAAGAATTGAACAGAATCTAGTGCTCAATTTCTTGTATGGTATTATTTTCACAGAAAGCTAGACAAAGACGTCAAAGATAAGATATTTTTTAAATAATATTCCTGGATATTTAAACATTGGTGCAGTAACCTTCTTGTGATATAATATCTCCTGCAGTGTTATTCACATATACTGAGAGTTTACGTATGATTTGAAGAGCATTTCGGCGAAATTCTGGTGTTATGTTTTGCTTCCACGTATGTGCAGCTTTATTACATAGAGGTCACGTGAAAACGTGAAGCATCAGGGGCAGAGGGTGCATTCCGAAACGCGTGATTGGTGCCGCAGGGATAAGTAAAACGCCTCACGAGTTTTCACCGGATCCGAAACACTTGTTCTTTAAGCGGTATTACGCAGGAATTGCACACAGTTTTTGCCAGTCAGTACGACTTTGTTTCGTTGTTTGAATGTCTTCACTGAACCTACCTTTAAAAAACTTTGCCTGGACTTATCTGCCGTAGGTCTATAGTAAATTAGAAACTTTAAAATCAGCCCTTGAAAAAAATGTTTCAGCTGCATTTGACTGAATATAAATATTGACTTGCTTATTCTTAGTAAAGATAGATGTGAAATAACAGTGGCATTTTTAAGTTTCAGCATTTAAATTGTGGCGTAACTTTCACATTAGGGGCCCCTGATAATGGTTACGTTTAAGTATTACACTGAGTAGAATGGAGAGATCGAGAGGCTCCTAACATCGAGTTCTTAGGCTCCTATGAGGGTGAAGTGAGGTGAGTATGAAGCGGCGCCAGAATGTAAGGGTGGGGGAAACGGGATGCCCCAGAAAAAGCCCGCCGACCAGTGGCATCGTGGCATCGTCCGGCACGATTCCCATATGCAAAAATCCGGGTGCGACCCCGCCAGAAATCGAACGCGGTTCACCTAGGTGGGAAGAAAGTAGTCTGACCACTACACAACAGCGGCCTCTTATTAGATTGAAAAGTGGCACAAAAGCAACATACTGCAGGCCTATGCATTTATGTATATGTCAGTTTAACTCGTATCACTCGAGAGACACATAGAAACAGATCAGTAGTCATTATATTTGCTGGGTTAATATAAAAAATAGGAATATAAGGGAGACGTATTTTTAGGTGGGAGCATAAGATTCAAATAACGAAGGATTGACTGTCACAATAATTAGCAAATATTTCGTCTGTGAGTTGCTACGTTTCATATTGACTTTTCTTTGTACGTTGTTAAAAGTAATTTATATCTCGCTCCAATAATAATATGGTCCCTACCAGCTGACTGGTATGTTAGATGATTTTAATTAAACGCATGCGAGGAACTCAAAGAAACTGTCATTGTATGCATTTGTTTATAATGGCAGAACTGTGATGCAATAAAGTGAAAACCACATGATTGTTTTTTGCGTTGGTAAAGTAGCAACTTATTCACCATAAGTCAAGAACCCCGTATGTCATCTGTTTTGATGAATTAACACCCATAAAACTGTTTGATGTTTTATGTTGAACTCTACATTTCCACCTGTGGCTTCGCCCGCGTGTAATAAACGGGGTAGGTTCTAACGTTTTCATCGAACGACTCCTTTGTAAACTACATTACTAGTTGGTTTTTTTTCCTGAGATACTATAACTACCAAATTAAAACATTGTTGCTAAGCAATTGTGTGTAATTAGTCTTCTGTAGCAAAATGGCACAGCTATCTTTTTTACAGAGTTTAAGAAATACGGGGAAATTTTGGAGGGGGGATATAACTACTTTTTACCTCCTTTAAGGAGGATTTAAAAAAATCCGGAATTGATTTCTAGGTATTTATATAGATTACCATTTGAAACAAAAAAAAAACACAGGGCATGGCTTTGAGGCTAATAAATATCAAGGATTCAGAAAAAAACTACCCCTTTTTACTGTTATATTGGCAGAATTTCGAAAAAAAATCANTTCTTTTCAAGTATTAGCTTAAAAATTATTGTGATTTAGATTTTCTAAACAACTTTATTCTTTGAATGTTTTTTTTCGAATCTTAAATCGTGTGTTAGAAAGTAAACTGGACGTGGAGGTCTACGCTGTCAAACCTTGAAGCAATTATGTATAGCCATTGAGTTTCATACAAGAATTTGTAATATAGATGCAATACTACCTACTTGTAATTCTATTATGATCTATATGCATTCGTGTGGTAATGTTAAATGTATTTCGTAGTTAACAGCAACGAAAATTTCAGTAGGTATAGTGATTTGTGTAACATTATTCTAACTGCTCCTTTGAATGCTCTGGAAGTGTGGGTTTGTGGCACTATGATGTAAAAAAAAAAATGCGTAACTTCAAAGCACTCACGCAAAATACTTGCCATAAGTTTAATTGTGTTCATAAACGTTATTTAAAAAAAGTTTTAAATGTTTGCATACTGCGACGTGATATTGCCTTCAGTATGATGTGATACATAGCTATAAAAGTACTACATAAAATTTCTGACCATGCGGTGTTCTTCATGTGCTATAACTGGCAGAATTTCGATATATTTATATTTTATATTATTTATACTACCTAACAATGTAGCTATAACTTGTTCAATCTTAGTTAGTAAGTAAACACAGTAAATTTTAATTTCGAGAGCAGAGAAAAATGCAAACATTATATTTTAAATGTAAGTCACGTGATTTTACCTGTTGCCGAAGGATACAAATCGCCTGAAAGAGAAACGACATATATCAAGTTTAGAAATACTCAGTTAATCATGAGACACTCATAGTCTTTTATTTAGCAACGGAACTAAACCTTTTAGACGTCCACGTTCCATTTTGTACCAAAATGTTTCGTAAAAAAAATGATAATAATGCTATTGAATAGAGCAAAAACCTTCCTAGCCAGTAGACAGGAAATGTGTGTCAGACCTGCGTAAACTGAATTCCTATTTATTTTCTTAGACAGTTTTATTAAATTCGTAAAAGGGCAACATTCGACTGTCGATAGCGATCTCGCCAAATGCACTATTTTAATAATTTTTTGGGGATTTTATAAATATGAAAGAAATTCATTAATTACCCAGATTTGCCCTGAACACTATTTAAACTTCACATATTTACATTAAATTTAATTACTATCCGACAAAAGGAAAATGGCGGATAGTAGCTTACGCCTTTTTTTCTGGAACTCGCTCTTTACGTAAACAACAACTTGTAATATCTGCGCAAATATTTGAAGTATTTTTACAGGGTTATTGGTTTTTCTGTTACAATAATGAGTGAAATTAAGGGAGGAAGGTTAAACCGTAGTGGAACAAGACAAATTAATAGTAATCTCGAAGGTCTACAGATCACAGGAGTACTCTAAGCATGGTACTATATTAAGCACGAGGANTGTACTATATTAAGCATGAGGAAGGACGAAACAGAATAATTTGTTGTATATTAAAATCTTTTAAAACGTATCATGCGATCCTGTAAAGTATTTTTACAGAGCTTTATTTTAGTATATAATAAAATACTGAGCCATTTACTAATTCGGAGATGAAGGAATTTGGAAAGCGATTTGTACGGGAATATTTCTTTGTACTTTGTCTATTAGCAGGTTAACCCTGCATAGCCATACTGTATCTAATAAACCATTTTATTGTCCGAATCGTGTCGTATCACTTTACTATAAGTTGCTAACACCCTAATTATAGAAGTCCGAATTCCTTAACACATTCACATTTATTCCGTAGAAAGTCATCACGAAATTCTCGAAGAAGGATGGCCATAAATGGGAAACAATGAATTCTCTTAAAATTACACAAACAATTTTTGTAAATGTCATAAGATTATACCTGAAAATTATTTACACGTAAAGATGAAATAATTTTTTCTAAATTTTAAATTGCAGCCTTAAGTATTTTNGATTGCAGCCTTGAGTATTTTCAGGAAACAGTCATTTTTAAAGTATACCAATTAATAAATACATATTCATGTTCGAGCTGTACAGTTTGATATACAGCAGAAAAGTAACATCTTTATAGCAAAACTCTTCTTAAGGAAGTGCAAATTTCGCTACATTTTCATTTAGAAAATTTGCAATGGTTATATAACATCATCAACCATACAATTCAGACCAAGAACTTGCATACGTTTGCTTTCTTTTTCAAGACCTTGAAATATTACTGATTGTTTTCAAACTCTTGCTCAAAATAAACTGGTAAAATATTCGAAATTTTTTTTTAATTATTTAAAACTGTGGGAATTCTTACAATAGAAAACGCATATATTCTGCCCTGACATTTGAGTACATTTTTGGTAAAGCTTCTTGTTCCTTAGAAAATTAAGATACGGTAATTTCTATTATTCAAAATTATGTCATAAAAAAGTCTGTATATTTTAAGTAAGCCAGAAAAGGAACGGGGATTACTATAAGAATATTAAACTAACAGCACCTCGGATAGCCAGAAAACCATTTAGTTCATGTTACAAAATAAATATAATTAAAACTGTACTTTTATTATTAATTAACGGTAGAAGTTAGGTGTACAGAGTATTAACAGCAAGTTGCACATTTTTAAATGACAAATGTTAAAACGTTCTCTAAAATGACAAAGAAAAACTTTTGCTAGAGGATTTAGGAGAAGGTTAGGGTTGAACTCTCCTCTAAGCCTGTATATTTGGCACCCATTCTCACAAAAGACAATATTAGTTTGCCGTAATGAATAAGCGGACAGTGTATTTTTACGAACGTTCAAGTGTAGTATATATTGTATAACTACTTGAATTTCGTGACATTAATTAACTGCATATCCTATATATTCACCACTGCAACGAGCATTCTCCATTATGAGAATGAGTGCTATTATAAGAAGTGTGAATGAAAGTTTATATATGTATATATTCCTAAATTCACATAACATACGCATGCTGTTGTATGTATAAACAAGACTTCTAATAACAAAGACAAACTTGCGGTTTATTAGGATGTGCGGTAATAAGTGGCCTTGTCCGTATCGCTCACAACTACTGAGTTTCGGAATGGAATAAATCTATCTGCATCATTCAAAATGGCCTCCATCTGTTGTAACAGCTATATCTGACGAAGATTCACATATCTCTCAATAATTTACTTTAAGGAAGGTGGCTCACGTGAAGNCCAATAATTTACTCTAAGAAAGGTGGCTCACGTGAAGTAAAGGATTCTCGGAATCACGTGTTTATGTTCTCTGTTTCTGAACAAATTGTTTTTCAGGAAGTGTCTCGAATGCATATAAATATTATTGTCAGACGGTGTTAAGTCCGGGGAATATGAAAGGTGAAAGATTGCTTCGTACCTCACGTCACTCAGCTTCTGTTCGGTATTTTTTGAACGCGAGATTTGGCGTTGTCTGCCAAGAGCACAGGATATTCCTATTGACCAACGATGGCTACTTTTAACATAACCGCTGATGCATTTAGTCAGTTTCTACACATTATGAGGTAGGTAGGTACGGCTTAACGTCTCGTTGACAGCGAGGTCATTNTCAATAATTTACTTTAAGGAAGGTGGCTCACGTGAAGTAAAGGATTCTCGGAATCACGTGTTTATGTTCTCTGTTTCTGAACAAATTGTTTTTCAGGAAGTGTCTCGAATGCATATAAATATTATTGTCAGACGGTGTTAAGTCCGGGGAATATGAAAGGTGCAAGATTGCTTCGTACCTCACGTCACTCAGCTTCTGTTCGGTATTTTTTGAACGCGAGATTTGGCGTTGTCTGCCAAGAGCACAGGATATTCCTATTGACCAACGATGGCTACTTTTAACATAACCTCTGATGCATTTAGTCAGTTTCTACACATTATGAGGTAGGTAGGTACGGCTTAACGTCTCGTTGACAGCGAGGTCATTAAAATTAAGAGTGAAGAGACTTGGGCGGCTCTAAAAAGCTAGATATTGAGAGCCGATGAGGGTGATTGAGGTGAGTATGGAGCAGCACCTGAATGAAAGAGCGGGGGAAACGGGGAAATCCCCGAGAAAACCTGCCGATTTACGGCATCTTCTGGCACGATTCCCATATGCGAAAATCCGGGAATGTCCCGGCTGGGGATTGAACCCGGTTCACCTTGGTGGGAGGCGAGCAGGCTAACCGCTCAGCCACAGTGGACTCGAGGTCATTAGAGACAGGGCAAGTTTCTGAGGCAGGTAGGCAGGAACGGGAAGGCAATCGGCCATGACATATAGAAAGGAACCATCCCAGAATTCGCCTGGAGTGATTACTGAAAACGAAATCAGTATGTCCGAACCGTGGTTTGAACCTCATTCCACCCGAATGCGAGTTTTGCTCGGTTTGCACAGTACAAGAAATCAGTAGTGGTTTAACCAGAAGGAAATAAATTTAATTGAATACTCTCAGCGCTGTCCATCATACCAACCACAGAAACTTGTGTGGCACCAGCCCTGATTTTGGAAAGTGTATGGAGAGTTTTGCCAACGTTCAACTACTGCCCACTTCATTTTAGATTATCGCTCGAAATCCAATTACTACCACACGTCACGATACGATCGAGTAGGGGTTCACCTGTGTTGAACCGACAGGTTATTGCAGTTATCTATTGGCTTCTGTTTGTGGTGCTCATCAGTTCATGCTGTACTCAGTTGTCCATTTTTTTTGTAGTTTTCCCTCTTTACTGTAGATGGTGGGGAATGGTTAAACTGGAATTTATGAACTGTCGAGTGAGTTTCTTAACAGTAGTGTGTGGATTTACCTTCACACATACGTTCAAACCGTCGCTATTCCTTTTGACCTGAGTCTTCTAACTTTTCTAGTTATGGAGCATCTGGTATTTTGCATGAAAATGTTTAAAACAGTGGCTCACTACGCGTTCTGAAGTTGCTCCTCGGCTCTCATGCGCTCATTACATTACGAATTTAACTCAATTGTGACCCACACTGAAAAAAAATGCAGAGAAGTTATAACATAACAGTTCTGTATTCTGGATTCAGGGAAGCAGCAACCTAACTTAGGTTCCAGCAACAGAATGATCTATTAGTTTATTGCAGGTTCTTTTCGTTGCGGGAACAATCCCAATGTTGCTGAAGTTCTTCTTTTGGAGAAACTATTTGTTCTGTAGCAAGAACTGACTGCTCTGTTCTGGGATCTATACATATAGTTATTGGTACAATCACAGACAGTACCAAAACCGACAGTTCCGTCCCTAATACTATCTACGTTAAAAAATGTTCGATGGTACCAGCATCCCACTCGTTTCCTCTTACTATATGAACAGCGCAATAGGCTCTGTCTACAGAAATTTGGTCCTTACAACAATATTTTTCTCTCGGTGCAGTTTTAACTCAGTAAACTCTATTTTGTTCTTATATGTTATACTCATCCGACGACACCTGCATTTACACTGGGAATCATTTGAAGGTTTCATGTCACTGTAGCCTTTTCTCACTGTGGTATTACTCACTGTTTTCTAACTTATCGGTCCGTTACAGTAAGAAGCAGAATGAGTGGAATGTGGACAGTATACCTATAATAAAACGAAATAGTGTATATTTGTGTATATATAGAACGCGTGTTTACGTTTGGCTTGTAGGTTGTTTCACTCACTCTCGGCCCCTAATGTCCGCTTTTAAGCATTGTAATGAAATGTGCTTAGGACATATCTTGGTGTATGAGAAGTACAGTAACGTCATTGGAGGTGGCGCCACAATCTCTCTAGTCCTTGCGTGGGCGTGCGCGCGCCTCTGGACGATGCGGCGTTAAACGCCTCTCGTACTGACGTGTGCCTTCAGCCTGAGTTTGTGTCCCTGATGTTGTGACGCACCTGATAGTGGTTCATGTTTGTTCGGGTGCAGCATGAGTCGGTACTCGGTGGAGCAGCATGTGATTATCGTCCGCACGTACTATGAAACGGAGTCCATAAAGGCGCACCAGTGACAGTTTGTTGCACAGTTTGGGGGCCGGAAACCACCTGCAAAATCTACCCATTCATTGTTTCGCTTGGAAACTAAGAAACAAGGAGAGTATTGTTTGATGTGCACAAAGAAGGGCGTCCAAAACTGTTAGACGCAACGCGGCAGGAAGCGAGAAACATATTGCTGGCCTCAAAAAGAAGTCTTTGCATAGACTGTCGCAAAAGATGAGAGTTTCCGCAAGCACTTATCAACGAGCTGCCAAGAAGCAAAGCTGCATGTGAATCATGTTACTACTGTGCAACAATTGCAACATCCCGACAAGGCAATAAAAAAAGAGTCCAATATTGTTATTGGTTTCAGCAGTTTGTCAATGTACATCCGGGAATTCTTTACTACATGTGGTTCTCCAAAGAAGCGTCGTTCCATGTCAGTGGAGTCGTTACAACCGTGAATACCCGGCTTTGGGCTGCTGAGAATCCTCACACTCTTCATGAAACTGCTCTTTATGATGACAAAATAGAAGCAAGGCGCGCTTTATCAAGACGCCGCAATATTGGCGCCATAAAAAAAAAAAGAAACAATGTGTACCGACGTCTACGAGAGAATATTCTAAGAGTTTGTGAATCATTTGGATGACGTGGAACTCCGTACTGGCTATTTTCGGCAGGATGGCGTCACTTGCCACACTTTTAACGCCAGCATGAGAGGAATTGCGCCCCTCTTAGAAGGCCGCGTCATTTCCGAAGTACTCTGGCTACCCAGATCGCCTGACCTTACCCGTCGGATTTATTCCTGTGGATCATGCTGAAAGGAGATGTCTATCGCAGCAAGCCACAGTCTATAATGAAACTGAAATACCGCATTCGGCGGGAAATTGACGCTGTCTCCTAATGTGTTGGTGGCTATCTCCCGTAAAATAGAAAAGCGTGAGCAGACATGCATTGCTGCTAATTGCAACTACTTCAAACTTTTAATATAACGTCACCATGCTTCTCATATGCCAAAATATGTCCATAACAATTTCATTACGACCAATAGTTTTGATTTTTACAAACGAGCATTAGGGGCCGCAAGCGACTGTAACACTCTTTATCCATTTATATATAAATATACAGAAGTATAAATACATACAAGTATTCACAGAAGAATACGCCATAAGTACGTCTTTGAGCGTATGTTTTGGGAACACGTTGCTAGTCAACGTGATTTTGTGCTGCTTTTACGCTGAAGTAGCCTCCGTCAAAGAGGAATGCGCGAGGGATCGAGGAGGAGAGATTACACGGTTGAGGGTGAGAGAGGCGGACGAAGAGAGGGAATATGATAAAGGCTGAAATATGCCTCTCGGCGCTGGGGAAGTAATCCCACACCTCGGCACTCGTAAAGCACGGTCGCATCCAAGTGGCGTCGCCTTGCAGGAGTGGGGGGTTGTGGGTGGCGGCGAGGGGGTGGTCAAAATGTCGCGAGAACCCCACCAGACCCTTTACAACACAAACACATTGTGTGCCCAGCCGCCTTCAAAATGTTTCCCCCCATAAGCAGAAACCATAAGCCATATTCTTACACGCGGCAATCTTCGTGTTCTGAAAGTCAAATGTTCTTTTTATCATAGTCTTTTTCTACCTCCTCCTCTTTTCTTTTATCGTCCTCCGCCCTCCCTTATTGCAGACCTCCCAGATTTTAAATGTGGTCATAGCAGGTCGTATCTCTGCCGAGATGGGCCGTAATACCAGGGGGCGCGGGATTGTCAGGCATAATTCTGGCACGAGGGTAGAATGGCAACGTCTTTAAACAGTCGGCAGTCGGGCAGTAGCCAAGCCGAAAGGAAAAGATGGTCTGGTAAGCGCCTTTCACCACGCCACACGGACGGCAAAATTTGCAAAACAAAATTTCATTTGGTGACGCGAAACCCGCGTTATTTAAATTTATTTAAACAGCTTTTCTTTGGAAAATGCGAATTAAAGGTAATATATACAGCACGAAGTGCGTTGTTAATCGCTTAGATGAATTGCGCGTTCATATAAAATATACCAAGAACAAAGTGGTGTTTAAGATTAAGGACATTTTTTTAATTTGTGGCGTGTCACACTGCATATGTATGACAGCCATGTGCGGAACGTACATACAATTGAAATAGCACATACGGAGTGTGCGTTATCATATTTCTACATAAATTAAGTATTCTATTAGCTCAAATTATTAGGAATGCGACAAATGAACTTTTTTTTTTAAGATAAAATTTTGTTTTCAAGAGAAGCGTTAATAAATCACTTTAGTTGCATTCCTTTACTCATCCCCAAACATAATACGAATCCTAACCGTCGTTCGGGTATGACAAGAATATTTAAAATCGCTAAGTTATTCAAAGCTACTGTAGTCAGCCGTTTGCGGGAAGATTTGATATGGAACTGCGTAGGTAAACAATTTAAGACATTAAAATATTTTCACTTTCTCATAAAGATAATTAAAGGCATAATTTTTATTTGTTCTACGTTTTTATATTTGACTGTGGGCATAGATAGTTGAATTTTTTTCCTTCTAATGGTTGAAAATTAAATGACCACATCTTTTACCACAACTGCATAAGTAGTTGCAAGTGGAATTATTAAAGTTCACTGATTCAGTATAAAAACTAATCAATAGTGTAAACTAGAAATTGTAACTGCAATTTCGTCACAACAAAAAAAAAAGTTAAAAAAACTTAAAAGTTAAAACTTAAAAGTCTGAAGCAATTAAGGGTTGTATATTTGTGTGAAGGCGGAGCTAACATCACCGCTACACAATACAGAACTTCATTGAAATAACTAGTACTGCGCCCTTGCTTTGCCTTCAGTTTAGTGACATTAAAGCATTATTGGTTTTTAATGAGAGGTTACTGATAAGTAATTTAAAATTTACTAAAATAAATGATACAAACGTTTTCTAGAAATCATTGCATTAAGTTTATTTTACAAAAACACTCACTAGCACCACAAATGACACTTTAATACAAGTACAGTCACATTGTACCATCGTACTTTGAACCACCTGCCTCAGTAAATTTGAATTGAAATCTTGAATATTCCTTTATATTACATCATTATTTACAAATTAAATTTTTTTCCATGAAATGTAAATCAATGTGGTGAAGCTGTAAAGCTATTATATTGAACGTAAATGTGTGGTACAAAGTTACGCTTAATGGTACAAGGTTACGCCAAGTGATTGTAACGTGCACGTGCACTGCAAAATGAATTGAGCACGAGAACTAGTTCCACTGAAAAATAACAAACTTCCACACTGCCAGGATTGGCAGTGTCACAGTCTATCAACATTTTTTAAGATCACGCAGTATTTAATCATCAGTGCAGACCGGGTTGCTACGTGTATGTTTGTATTATGTTTGTATATATACATACATACAGGATGTGTATATATACATATACATACATACAGGATGTATATGTATATATATACACGTATACATACAGGATGTTTCGCAACTTATGTTACAGATTTTGGGAGGTGATTACTTACGGAAAAACATTACGAAAATGCCGATTAACTTATGTCCGGAAACAAAGTCTTAGGGTAGAAAATACCCCCAATTTTTGTGTGAAAGGGGTTGATTTTTACAGGAATCGTGTTACAAACTTGAACATCACTATTGTTATACTCAGTTAACTAAATATCGTAACTTATTATTAATTTGTTTCATTTTATTTAATAAAAAATATTTTAAAAGCCCAAATTTCGTGGGTTTTTTACCCTTAGATGTCGTTTCCGGACATACATCAATCGCCATTTTCGGAACGTTTTTCCGTATGGAATCACCTCCCAAAATCTGTACTATACATTATGAAACAATCTGTATATATGGAAATTTATATTTGCGTCGTGCTAATTAAAATGTAGGAATATATTGACGTTGCGATAAACTGGCGTTTTGAAATTTTCCTGTGTAAAATACTTTCGTAGTCGCTTACTTAATCCTTGCTTAAGGATAGTACGAATTATGGCTCATTGTATCAGCATATTGTATTAATACGTGGCACTGAAATCATTTACTATTACTACACCAGGACATACCTGGGAAATGAACGAAACAATGCCTTATATAAGTACCTACTTTGAATGATACACGCACTGTACCTGCGCCTGATAAACATTGCTTCCGGGGCGATGCAGATTCGTGTAAACAGAAGAATCAAGGTATTGAGTGACGGGTGGAGAATGTGTGTTTAAGAAATGTTAGTCTGACGCAATAACAGTAAAGGGAGGAATGCGTGGAAGATCCAATAGGGAAAACGCGCATTGGCAAGGCCAAGGGACACAGGTAACGTGAAAAATAAACACTCCCCGCGTCTCTCAAGAGCAGGAAGAAAGTCCTCGGGCCACACACTACGGAAACTCGGTTTTTCGTACAGAAGTGGGTATTTAAAACCTATTCGGTTACTAAGAGTTATTTCTAAAAGGTATTCTGGACATAGAAACAAATATCTAAAACTTAACGTTCTTTCTTGTCCATTACTTTTCTTTCTGAAAACGACTGCTTTTCCTGTTGTCCTCGAAACTATGGGTATTCATTTATTTTGCGTTCTGTATATCAAAAGTGAGCTAGCAATACTCGGGGATATGGAATAAGGCAAGAGATACATTTTACAGACACAACCCACAAACAATACAGAGGACAGAACAAAACAATAGATGAGGATATGGAACAAGTCAAAACGGAATGCTGTACAGAAAAACAATACTAAACATGATGTGGGCCTACATTTCGAAAATTAACAATCTAGATACAACTAAATACAAACTTAAATAAATGTTATCACTAAAATGCAAATAAATATTTTTTTTTCTTCAAAATGTAGTATTAATATAACATGCTCCTACAGTTAGGTCTATATACAAATACAGAATACAATTAATAATATAAAACGCCAGTAACTTAGGTCGTTATCATCTACTTATAGGCAGATTGTTTATCAATATACTGTATGTATAAACACAATCATAGGTACATACAGAAAAGAAACACATATCAAGGAATTCATCCTCTAAGTAAAATGCATATGCTAAAAGGAAGTAATTCAGTTTTCTTAATTTTGTTCGCATTTTCTGAGATTAATTACTTTATATTACTAAGTAATTTATTGAACATCTTCATGCCCAAGAAATATGCATCATTCTGACCCAGTTTTACCATGTTACGTGGCAAGTGCATGTTATTTCTGTTTCTGGTGTTGTATGTGTGGACATTGAGTTTTTATCAAAACAACCGATGTATTTTACAACTAATTTAAATAAATAAAATATATATTGAAAAATGGAAAGTGATAAGGTTAAATTTTTTTAAAGTGTGGACGACACGAATCTAGTTTATTTGCTGTTGCTATAATTCTGTAGGCTCTTTTTAAATACTAAAAAATTAGGGATAAAATAGGTGTGTTGGTAATACTTAGTAAGAAATAGCTATTACGAAATATTTATTAAAGGGAGTGCGCACAAATGCGGTGCGCTCTCTCTTTAGTGTAATATTCTAGACTCGGATAAGCATTGTTTGCATGAGGCGGAGGAATATCCAGGAAGTATAATTTTTGCAGGGCTTCAGAAAAAGTTTGAAGTAACACTGGATGGATTATAACAAATATCAAATGTGTCTACACGGAACCTATTTCGTCCTCCATTAAAAAAATAATACTTTCACATGAATAAATAAAGATTTTATGTCATATCTCGGGAAACAATTGACCCATTCCTACCAAATATGGCAAACAAGTAGTACTATGGTAGGTTATGTCAAATTATATGTTTTAGGTATGTCATACACTTATTAAAAAAATTTCGGCTATAGCTATTTCAGCTTTGTGTTATATATAGTTGAAATCACGTAATTATATCCAATGAAACTTTGTATGCTAACTGTATAAGTTACAAATCTTACGTGTCCACACAATATTTCTTTTTTTTTATTATTTTGTAAAATAGTATCACGTGACAAATAAAAATCACGCGATATCTCTGGAAAAAACCATTTCTACCAAATCTGGAAAACAAGTATCACTATGGTAGGCGATGTAAACTGATAAACTTTGAGAGGGTGAGACACACATGTTTTTTTCCTCCGGTATTTCGTAAAATAGCGCCTCAAGAAATAACAAATTTTTCATGTCATATCTCGGGAAACAATCAACTGATTTCTTTCAAATTTGATGAAGAAGCCGTACTGTGGTAAGCCATATTAATTTATATGTTCTAAGTGTGTAAGTCTGTTTTTTTTTTAATGGCACCTATTCAAACACTTTATTTTAGTGTGCTTTATTTACGAAACTATGTCATAAATACAATATAAAAAGTTAAATTTTAATATGTTCCAATTATCGAATATGCCAATACATAAAATTTTTATACTCCTTTTATGTAGATCTTCACATGAACAATGGAGGTTTAATGCCATATCTCGTGGACCAATCAACCGATTTACACCAAACTTTCACGCAAGTATTGTTACAGTTGTGTATGTTAATTAGCTTGTGTTATGTGCGACATGCATCTTTTAATGGGGTCAATATAAATAACTTAGAATAACTTATTATGTATATAAATAGTTTCAACAAAATTCAACCAAAATTTAACGCAAACAGTATTTATTATAGGTATCATTTATGCATACAGAGATCCTCTTTTGCAGGATTTTGTTTTTTGTAAAGTAGTGCCAGGTGAGTAAATTGAACATTTTGCCATATTTCCGGAATAATTCAACTAATTTCCACCGAATTGTGCACATCTACAGAAGGTCATGTAAAGGTTCATGATTTAAACGGAGTTAGACAATGATTTTAAAAGTGGAAGCCATATAAATATTTTAATATGTTTAGTATATCTATTAAAAAAAATTACCAATTTCAATTAAACTTGTTAGGCTAATAGTATCCATAAGAAACATTGTGCACATAGTCTCTTGTTCAGCAGTTTTGTAATATAACCCCGTTTAAGGAACTAAGGTTTTTTATGCCGTATCTCGGAGATCAATCAACCGATTTCCAACAAATTTTTCACGGGTGTAGCGTTTTGGCAAGCCATACAAACTTATGTGTCTTTAGTGGCCCAGGCACTTATTTTCAAAATGATACCCCTGTAAATATTTTTGGACGGTGAACCCTATCATTAAAAACATTAGACTGATCATATCCGAAATTAATGCTGCGAATCCTACCTCCGTGATGCAGTTAATTGCAATGTAGCTTAATTTAACGAATTTTCTGAACTTGAATCCCGGGCAAGTCCCTCATATATTTTAATTGTCTCGGAAGTGTTTCATATGTTACTGGTTTGATCTGTAATGCTATTGCTGTCAATGAGACGTCAACGCCTACCTACCATCTAAGCTTTTAAGAACTTCACAAAAAAAAATTTGCACCCATGTGGAGGAAAGATGGATCATTAATTATCAGTAAATTCTTCTTTTTTTTTTTTTACTACGATCCTTGCAATTTTGGAGAAAGAAATAAGGTCTAATTGCATACAATAACAACTTTAATCTGACGTCACAACATATACCACTGGAGGTATTTTATTGTAACAAATATCTAAGGATATCTCAAAGAAAACGTTTTATTATGATATAATAATATACCTTCACGTGTGCCATATCAACGTTGAAGCTCAGCTGTCACAATGTACGCCATACCCCACCCCCTCCAGCAAGGGCCCTCCCAGAATCCACCTGCATCGAGACACATGGAAGCAATTAACGCCTGCGGCGAACACAGGACGGAGCATACACATGTCAAGGTTGCCTCGGACCCCCATCACGCCCTAGCAACCCCGTGAAACTTGGACACGCTAAAGAAAGGATAAGATAGTCTAGCGATTTCCACCCACGTCAAAAACACGTGCTGAAGGGTAACACGCGCCTCAGAAACAGCTGACAGGGTTTGTCAGTGGCACCGCAGGTCACCCGATTCCCCCTCCACCAGCAAAAGCGGTGGCACATGTAGGAATCGGGGAGGCGTACGTCGATAAGCGAACCCGGAGCCGCAATCGTGGAGATAAGTCATCGCAACCAGGGCCTTTTCCAAAGCTGCCCGAAGCGGCGAAGCACCAGACCTCAGTCTGCCGACAACAGACCAGAACTACAAGACTAGATAAGTATCAAGTCGTCTCTCAAAAAAAACCCTCCGACGCCTAGCACACCCCCAAGACGCCGACTACAGTTAGCACTAGTACCACCTCGGAATTATTTCTGTAAAGTTTAATCTGGTGAGAATGTAATCAACCTGTAAATTTAAACACCGAATGACTAACTTAATGTTACCCTGTTACCCCCAACCTTCAAGGCACCCTATAGTCTGTGCCTGGTAACATTAACTGAGATCCTATGAACCAGCCTGTTTCACACAGGTGGGAAATAGCGTCAACCTTATACCGAAAATAATAAAAATCAGGCTTGCTCTCAGCATGCCTTCTTACCCTCCACTGCTTTTTTTTAGTAATAGGTTTAGTTAACAGAAATCAGGAGAACATTACACACAGCTTATCAAATAGGTAACTACTTATGTACGCAACAGTTTTTAAAGAAGTAGAACTAAAACATCTACGATTTAGTTTCACTGAAATTTTTTTGCATAGTGACTAGAGTAATGACAAGTGTATATGAAGCAAATAATTCTAGATTATTTGTATATTCAAGATAACTTATCTATAAAACACAATTTTTTTTAAAGTTTTTAGTGAAATAAATGCAATGTTGCGAGATTTTCCAAGCAAGATAATTTCTGGGTATTTATTGGTTGTGAGCGTTAAAAGGAAGTAGCTATATTTTATGAGTAAAACTAACACATGCACGGTTGTTAGCTTCTAATGATTCTTCGACTCTTATACGCATAAATACTTTCAAAATCATGATGGAAACATTTATTTAGGTGAGTGCTAGGTTGAACTTGCTCAAACCAGCTGTCAGTTATGAAACCTTTTGTCGATTAAACATCGAAGTTAAACATTTCGCTCGTAATAAAATTGGATGTCTTTGTTATTAAAATAAGTGAGAAAATATGTTAAAATTGGTTTCCGCATTATATATGACAATTTTCAAGTCTTTTGCGTTTGGTACTGCAAAATTGTAAATAATACACATGAAACATTGGACATTAATTATGCCTAGTTGTATTCGTACACTATTAGAAACATCTGTAGATTAACGAAAACTTTTACGAAGATGTATAGTTAATTTATGGAAAGGCACTCCATGATGACGAATAACGGAAATGAGCTCCGTAAGTATAAAATACGGAAGCTCTTCGTATTCTTTTGGCATCGATTTTGAGACACGAACAATGCAGATGATACCTGAAGCGTATAAAATCCCATCTTCACAAACCACTTCGTGTAAAATAGTAGTAGGTGAGTAGCGAACCACTCATGGAGTGACAATTCGTTGATTCTTGTTCAAATTCCGCTACAGGAGAAAACCTGTATACACAGTGAAAGACGTACATAACGAAAATAAAAGAACGTTTTTCGTAACCTCGTTTTTTATAAACCTCACATATAGCAAGCACTCTAACACGACTTCAAAAACCCCTATTTACGAAATACTTCGTGTAAAGGTGAGTGGTTCGAGTTTCAAATGGTTAATTTTTCGATTCGTGCTAGAATCCCACAGTGAAATACATTACGAAAAAAACAACTCTTTTTCTTACCCCTGTTTTTATACCTGAAATAAAAAAAAATCGCACACACGATTAGAAACTAAGAGGTACATGTATTGTTCCATATAAATTCCTTACTAATAACGCTACATTATGTAAAAGCATGGTAGTTGAGTGAATAATCTGTTATGCTATCAAAATGTTTTCCGAGTATAAATCCCGCCAACTAAAATTTTTTTAATTATTTTTATTATAATTTTTATTCACAGTGTATCACCCACATAATGAAAGTAAAACTATTTTGTTAACCTTTTTTATAAAGAGCAGATAACAAAACTTTAAGTTTGTGGATTTACGGAGATTTATGTAAAATTTGCAGAGAGAATTTTATTGAAAAAAACGAAGAGACCGTAATCTAACGCAGATTTCTGGATAATTTGTAACCAGTATTTTCCGCAATTTATGAACATTTTTATAACAGCGTATTTAAATTACAGAATAACGGTAACTTATTTAGTTAATCAAATTTTCACTACCAACCAAAGTTTGACAATTAAACGAAATAAGAAATTTTATATAATACGTAAAGTTTCAATAACATGATAAACATCATTTTAAATCAAAGCAGTACAGTAGTATTTTAGAGTTTGATGATTCACCCCTATCTTATTAGTTGTGGGGATACACCAACACATTTTTACGAACCGTAAACAAATTCCATGTTATTTTTCTTATGTTTTCATACTTTATAACGATGAAGTTGCTTTATTGGTTTACGATTGTTATTTTTCCATGGATAATGTTGTATAGTAACAATAAATATAAATTTAAAATTAAGTTATTGCAAAATTCACTCTTACGCTAACCACTGACAAAATAAATTTTATCTAGGACGTAAAGCACATGGTGTAATTTATGATATACATTATCTGCCAAACGATTTTGTATTGCCAACATTCCAGTTACGCTAATGCATGCTTGTAATGATCAACAATATAAATTAGGCATACTTGAAAGGTAAGTGTGACAAACTTTCCATACTTGCATACACTTTGTAGTTATTATACTGTTATTAATCTGTAAATCGTTTTTGCTCTTATATTGTAACTATGNACTCCATACTTGCATACACTTTGTAGTTATTATACTGTTCTTAATCTGTAAATCTTTTTTGCTCTTATATTGTAACTATGAAGTTTATATAGGTACTTCACAAGTTAACTGGCTTAGCTAGTTCCGTGTTTNTTTTTGCTCTTATATTGTAACTATGAAGTTTATATAGGTACTTCACAAGTTAACTGGCTTAGCTAGTTCCGTGTTTAATTTGAGAGTTTAGAAATTTTTGGTGGCATCAATAGTCTTGCGTGAGAGCCAGGGAGTATTAAATTGAGAAGGATGGGGAGCAACGCTGGAATGCAACGCCAAGGAAAACGAGACACTCCCGAGAAAATCCGCCCAACAGACGCATCTTTGAACACTATTTTCACGTGTCAAAATCTGAGCGTTACCCCGTCGGGAGTTGAACTGAAATCACCTTACTGAGAGATGAGAGTCCTAGCCATTATGCCAACCGCGGACCCTCCTTCGACTTGGAAAATACCACATTCGTCTGCTTGTGTGACAAATGTTCTTGTTTATTTCATCATTCACAAAACTACGCTTCAATAAATTCATCGCAACTAGTGGAAAACATTTTTATGTTCAGTAGTTTGATAAATTACGGCTCTAAAATGTGTCCCTAAATATTCGTTTCAAGTATTTATTTTCCAATTAACTGAAAATCATGCGCAAAGNTTACGGCTCTAAAATGTGTCCCTAAATATTCGTTTCAAGTATTTATTTTCCAATTAACTGAAAATCATGCGCAAAGTTACGTATTTTAATCATTAAAAATATATTTAACACCGATAGAATAGAAAAGTATAACCATAGTTCGAAAAATTCAAGTTTTTACTTGTACAGGAAAAAATTTCGTCGCCATATATTTAATAGTTCCAAAATATTCATTATTACAAAGCCATCGTGTGTTTCTCACTCGAGAAGGGACTATATATATATATATATACAACTCTTAAGAAAGTACATATTAAATGCATTTTTTGAAATTTTTATATGTTATATTTGTAGTGTTTATAAGATACATCATTTCTAAATAGCACGTACTTGCCAGATTACCAAAATTATTTTAATAGCAGTGTTGTAGTCGTTAAGACGTATTAATCTATATACCCCATAGTTTTTTTTATCAAATAAGCCCATACAATATTTATTTGAATTTTAAAATATTTTTAAAAAATATATGCTTTTCTCTGATTTACAAATCACTAAATAATGTTCTTTTACTGTCTGGTTATCCTCATGGACTTGAAATATCAAAGCATATATTATACTATCTTACGTTCAATTTACGAGAAAACAATTTACATGAAATTGAAATGCTTTCTGTGTTCTCTACATCATCAATTTAGGACAAACACAAACCTTCTTTGCACCACAGGTTCGAAGTCAAATGTGGGGTCACTGCTCATATCGCCAGGCGCTGCAAATGAATACGAACACATGGTGGACCGGCGATGGTGTAGCTCTTAAAACAGCCGAAGAAGGAATGCCCGGAGACATAGATAATACTGACGAAGAGGGTGTCTTATAACCCCAAACTCATGAACATCGATGGCGTGCCATCACACGAGAAAAGATTTCGCTTCTTAACAACAAAAATTTACATGCCATACGGTACAGCGCCAGTTACAACAAAATCAATACGCGAAACCTGTATTACCACTAATTGAGGGTTTCAGTTTCCTCCTGTAGCGTTCCAAACCGTTCAATATCTTGTTGTAACCAGATAAACTGATATGCCGGATTCATGGCAGACTAGCACGACTATAAGTATGAAGTTTCGCATGCCCAACATAATACGCAAAGAAGCTACTCCACAGTTGCACGTATGCATAATATTTAATCTATGTATATAATTAGGGCAGTTGGTGTCAAAAATATATCCTGCTGTTCTTAATACTGCTACTTGCATTGCTACCGTATCCTTTACATATCACACGTCAGGAAAATTTGCAATATACCTTAAATATGAATCAGTGAGAATTCCCATTTTCCTTCACTGATTCTGTGACTTTTTCCATTGATTCATCAACCTTTTTATTCTCCGGTTTTCAGTGATTTGTTTCTTGACTAATCAAACAGTTAAACAATGTGTATCAAATGAAACAACGCATAAACTAATAAAAGCAATGAAAAACGCTTTATAAAATTAGAGTCTCGTCTTTCACAACACCACTATACGAAGTAACATAAACATTCTGTCTTTCATCCTGTTTTCACGTAATCATAACATAGCTCTGTTTGAAGGTTTCAACTACATTTTATGTAGTGAAGTGAGTGCACTCATAAGAACTATTTGTTTTAACAATCCTAACGTTATCAATTTAACTAAAGACGAAGAGAACGGGCTTACAATTTAAAATTGACAAATTTTGATGAAATAATGAAATACATATGTTTTGCCCCTTTTTCTCAAATGGTCTTAGTAGTTCAGATTACAAGGTAACGGTTTGAAATAAAAGAGAAGATGGCGTGGGTTCAATCCTTACCGCTCGCGAAAATGTTTTTGTGCAATATAAAGAATAACTATAAAAAATATGCTTATTTCTCGTAATTATTTGGCTAAATTCAATAAAAAAAACCAATTTTTAATTCGTCGCGCGTCACTTATTCAATCAGTAAAACAACTGAAACACTGAAACAACGAATCGTTTTCCATTGCTTCTAAGTGGAGCCAATTTCACTGATTCGAGTAGTTGAATTTCACTGCGAATCACTCTTTTTCCACTGATTTGAATTTAGTGTGTAGGTTGACCAAGGCACATACCTTCCGCAATAAGCAAAGTACGAGCATTATTGATGTAATGCAGAATAAACAGCCAATCAAGCTCCAACATTAGTAACTCACGCTTGATCTGCAGCCAGCATATCTAATGCTAGTTTTAAATAGTAGTGTAATTGTAAGGCGTGGTTCTGTGGCAGCTGCGTGGTCATTTCACTTTTACCTATGATAATGTGGGAACAGAAAATCCAAAACGCAATTGTATTAGGTAGTTTTAGTTCACTGAAATGAAAAATAACCTTAGCAATGCATTAAGACAATAAATCATAAAATACTTATTCCTGACTTGAATTCAGCTCCGATCCCCTTTTCCTAAAGATAAGTAGCGAAAAATAGATTTGATTAGAGGTTTTTTTTTTTTTAGTTGTCCCTAACTTTAAATCACGAATGGCTACCAGAAATGTGGAAAATAACGCGCGAGAGTAACTATTGTACTTCTTTTTTGGTTTAGTTTACCAGTTAACCCACTCTATTTTAGAAATACGCACCTCAAAAAAATGTTTTACACCACTAGGATTTCTGCGTTACTCGGTTGCTCTCGGCCCAAGAGAAAGTATGGGATGATAATACACACTGTACAGCTTATCACGTCGGGCTTGACGAATATCTTTAGGGGCCGCGGTAGTTTAGTGGTTAGACTGCTCGCCTCCCACCTAGGTGAACCGGGATTGATTCCGGCGGGGTCGCTCCCAGATTTTCACATGCGGGAATCGTGCCAGATGATGCCGCTGGTCAGCGGGTTTTCTCGGGGACCTCCCGTTTCTCCCGCCCCACATTTCGGTGTTGCTCCATACTTACTTCACTTCACCCTCGTCGGCTCTCAAGACCTCGCTGTTAAGATCCGTCCAAATCTCTCCACTCCACAAATGTGTTTTTGTAATGCGCGTGCCGTTCCAGCGAATATCCTTGACTTGCAACCAATTACATGTGGTGCAAATCTTTTTTGAGGCGCGTAGATAACTTCTTCGCTACAGTAAGATTCAGAGGAAGTGTGTGTCTTAAATTAAAAATTATTTTATATGGTAAAGAATGCAATAACAATGAATTCAATACACGTCATTTTGACACTCTTGATGGCAAAAAAAGACATTCCATAGCGGGATTCGGGAATTGGTTACGATGCAGCTAGCATGCGCTCTCTGCCCTACATTCCATCTACGACTTCGTCAAACCGCCCGCGTCGGTCTGTTGTCAGCTCGCGTGACAAGTGTGGTTGTTAGCTGTTTTCCCTCCCTGGCGGCTGCGTCAATTGTTTCAAAAACCAGCCGAGGCGCTAATGACCTATTGTCACATCTGCCGTCAGAATTGGAGCACCGCTCACCGTTGCAGTCGGAGACAAAAGGAACACGTCAAACATCCCAGGGCTGAGATGCCACGCAACAATGGACGCGCCTCTTGTGACGAAGTGCAAGGAAAAGCTGGAGAGCTAGTTGAGTGTGCTGCCGCAAGAGTGCAGGCGCGCGGTTGCTTTCGTCACACACCGAGCGGTGCGCCATCTTCCCCACTGCCTGTGACGTTCTTATTTTTTTTTTTTTTGTTATGTTTCTCCGCGCTCATCAAATTTTCACTGTTTTCTCAGGTCAAGTTTTGTGGAAAGAGAAGAGTTAGGGTCCCAGAGGGAACTGGTTGCGATGCAAAAACAATATAAGTATGCACAGCTTACATTCGTAGATAATCGTTGCAAGTTGGCTATGGAATGTCATACCAAATGCTTTTACAACACATTATTAATGAAACATCTACAAATTTTGTTGGTGTCACCCGAATTTATTTATCGTTTCTTCTATTCTCCTTTTTTAATCTATTAAACTGGTAAAGAGTATATTTACATCTGAAAGTGTGTTTCGATGGTTACTGACATTTCCATGTCATAATATACGTTTTCAATGGGCCTATAATTTTTTTATTTAACGAATAAGGAATTAATATTTTGATTAGAAAGTGTGGATACTTAGGCATAAATTCATAATTAAAAATTAACTTTATCTTCAGTTCTCGGGAAGTCCACAATATAACTTACTTTAAAAATGTTTCAAGCACTACATTTACTTATTTTATTTTCTTCAGCTTTCTTGAAATGGTAAAAGTAATTTATTTCTCAGGTAACGACGTAAATAACTATCAGATATGGGAATAAGGAAAGCGCCAGAAATCATGGTTAGATGGGCATTTCAGAGGCCATAGCTCTTTTAATTTGGTTAAAACATAATTTGGCTAATTTTTCGATAAATGTTATTCATCATTATATGAGTCAATATTAAAAAATGACTAAAAGGTATCAGCCGTTCATGTTTACAAAGGCATACATATTGTATCGAAAAAAACGTGACCAACCACGCATTGGAGTTGTAAATAGATCATTGAGGAATTACATGCCAACAGACTTGCTAAATTCTAAATATCGGATATGAGACCTGTTGTATAACCTGTGTTGGGTCTCTCAGCGAAGCAGTTTGTCATACTTTAGCTAGTCTATAGAAACGGCAGCCGAAGCCTAGCAAGCGAGTGTGTAGAACTACTTTACAATTTGCTTCCCAAACCGTCATGTTCTTCAGCGTCAAGTTTTGCTACACGGAAATAACTTCGAAAAGATAGCCTCAGCAGTTAAAAACCACAGGCCTGTCTGTTCATAAAGACTTGACCGATTTAACAATAAAACAGAGAAACATTGTGCGAAGATATTTTTTTCACCGTTGCGTCGAAAATGGTAGCGGCGAAAGGAACTCAGTTGTACGTAATCAACCTTCGATGCAGATTTGACGGAATAGTTTCCTCGCGGTAAATCAACCACTTTGGAAAAAAAGCTTCTTAGATTTTCCTCTACCTACCGTTTATCATTCCGCCTTCAACCTGTTGATTTACATCGATGTGTCAATAAAATTACTTAGGAAACATGAATACGTCACTGTTACTACAATTTATGTCGTAGGTGTAAAATAATAATAAAAGAACGGTTTCATTGGCTACGCATTAAAAAAAACTTTTAATATGTGTAAATTGCTGTAAGCTCTACAGTGAAAGTTGTTGTTTAAACATGAGCAGTTTATGAAAGCTATATTTTGATTGGTGTCATTGGTTTCGGACCAACATACAGCCAGGTTCAGCAAGCTTTCGAGCATGCTGTAATCCAGTTACGACGAGAGCAAAGCTAGAGAAACACATGCAGGCAGGAAGGGGCGCCACCCCCAGTCCCTCACATGCGCCGTTCTCCCACCAAAGGTTCTCCCCCAGACCACTCCCGTATGGAGACATCTTTCCCGCCGAAGTACAAGCAGGCGGCCATGAAATATTCATCGACGCCATATCTCCCTCCTTGCCCGCCCGCCGCGACTCCTGGGCTGTCCGCGCTCACTCTCGGACACGCGCACGCACGCACGNACGCCATATCTCCCTCCTTGCCCGCCCGCCGCGACTCCTGGGCTGTCCGCGCTCACTCTCGGACACGCGCACGCACGCACGCATGGAGCAAGGGAGGAAGTGATGGGGAAGGAACGGGTCGTGATTTAAACTGGAGTTCCTCTCATTGTGTTCCGCGATGGCAGAAGAAGCTCTATTAATATTTCACCGCCATTACATCGTCCTCCCCCTCCGCGCCGGGGGGGTGGTCGCCGTATTGTCGTGTACTGTTTCTGCCGGCGGCTGAAGGGGAGAACGGACGAGTATTTGCACAGGTACGACTGCCGTGGTTGACGGACTTGGCGTGAGGTCTTCCCAGTTCCTGCCTCGACCTCTGTCCTCCGAAGTGGCCGTGGTAGCTTCATGCAATCTTTTAACGGGTCTAGCTGCTGTTTTACCGTATCCAACAATACATTTGCTCAGAGTGATTAGCAAATATAGTTGATAGTTTATTCGCAGTTTCCTGCAAACTGTTTTGAAACAAACCTTTGGAAAATCACCCCTCGTATGACATGTTTGGTTGTGTCCGAAATATGTCGTGTATCACAAGTGTACAGCTGTTAACATAAAGGTATATTATTCTTGTTTATATTGAACTTTAACTTATATTATTTATAAATTATATTTAATTCAATATGTTGTGAGTGAAGATGAGATTTGGGGGGGCTATTAACAGCTAGTTCTTAAGAGCCGATGAAGGTAATTGAGGTGAGTATGAAGCAGCGCCGGGATGAATGGGCGGGGCAAACGGGAGATCTCCGAAATAACCCGCCAACCAGCGGCATAGTTCGGCATGATTCCCACATGCGAAAATCCGGCCGGAAATTGAACCCGGTTCACCTTGGTGGGAGGCGAGCAGACTAAACACTCAGTAACCGCGGCCCCTGATAGGTATGTTGGTAATGGCTAGTAAGCAATAGTTATTATGCAAGATGATATTACACTGAGTGCGCACGAATGTGGTGCGTTGTCTCATTGGTGTAATTTTCTAGACTTGGTTAGGCTTAGTTTGCATGAGACGGCGGAGTAACCTTAAAGTAGAACCTTAGCCGGGCTTCAGAAAAGTTGGATGCAACTGTGAATGGACTATAAACACGCTCCATGTGTTTGTCACTTGTTCTCAAATTACACTTTTCAGAAGTACGCTGTATTTACTCAATAAAAATGCCACAGTTAATAACTAATATTGCGAACAACATACATAGAGTACGTACGTTTAAAATTCAGTGTAAAATTGTATAATCTGAGGGATATTAGTTGATATTAATGCGTGTCTCGAATTTTCAACATTATTAGACATCGTGGTTATGGCGAGCTGAGAATAACGCGGAGAATTTATTCCTTCATACTGCAGGCAACATGAGTCAACAAATTACAGAAATATTTTAAATAATAATGTTTACTAGTAATATGAAGACAAGTTTTTTTTNGGCAACATGAGTCAACAAATTACAGAAATATTTTAAATAATAATGTTTACTAGTAATATGAAGACAAGTTTTTTTTAAATATTTAATACTTTTAAGTGACGACCTATATTACTCTATTTTGGTGTAATATTATGAATATTTTCTGAGCTGTAATGATGCATCATTTTATGCAGAAAATGCCTTACTAATTAGTTAACTCAGTGATTCCCAAAGTTCTATGAACCACGACCCATTAAAAAAAATGCCAAAGTTCAGGACCCACTTTAATGCCTTATGCGAGAAACGTACCGTTTCGCTGTTCCATCATGTTCACATTCGATTTCTTACGTAGCGTAAGGAAGTGAAGGGTAGTAGTATTAATAAAATAGTTTAAAAAGTTGAAGTATTAAAGAACAATTTTAATGAAAATGATACCTAATCAAACAGCATTACACAATGTGTTATTATTACTCATTTAGTTTAAAAATCATTTTGGCCACGAGTGGCGGCCGCGGGGTTGGTGGCGCGGTGGCGGGGGTCGCATTCACTGCGTACTTTGCGTAGTATTTTACGTCTGATTGACAGTTACATGGCATGTGTGTAGGTTATAAATTATGACATTTATAACTCATGCATATGTTTATGTATGAAATTATATTTCTCGGGGTCCACCAAATTTTAGTCTGCGACCCACCAGTGAGTCGCGACCCATACTTTGGGAAATACTGAGTTAACTTATTATCGTACTACAAAAATTTCATAAAAGCAAGACAGCTGAACTGTGCATGAATTATAAAATAAAATAACAATAGCATTTATTGGCTGTGCCAGTTACCTCAAACTTTAACATAATACTTTCACGGCAGTTTTCAATGCCCCATACAAGTTTCACAAAAATTCACCTAATCACACAATTTTCGCAAGCGTCTAACAACACAACATATATTACAACTAGCGACCCAGCCACCTTCGCCTGGGTACAATTTAGGTTATACAGCGATACATTAATAAATAATAGGGAAAATACAATTACAATATTATATGATAGTAAATTAGTACATACATACATAAATACACGTCACGCCTGTCTCCCAGAGGGGTAGGCAGAGATTATAAACCTCCATTTACCACGATCCTGACATACCTACCTCATTCGCTTTATCCACATTCATACATCTCTAATATAACAATATTGTATGATAGTGGTTTAGATTATTTTTTGTATACAACATTAATCATTTTGCCTACGACAGCCAGCACAAAAAGATTTCAGTTTGACGTGACACGTGAAAGGGCTACGTATAGTTGTCCGTTTGTCCGTGTAAAAACATGCTCCACTCAAATCCATTGTAGCCACATTAAATGTTTGACCCTGTGCCTTATTTATGGTCATACAAATACAAACTTTTATTGGAAATTGGACTCTTTTAAAATTAAAAGGTAAATCCGAGGGAATCATTGGTATTCTTGGTATTAAAACCGTTTCTCCAGTACAGCAGCCAGTTAGAATAGTACCTTCATTGAGATACCTTTTTAAACTTTTTGTTTTTAATCGAGACCTGTTGAATAATTTCGGTGGATTTATATTTCGCTATAAAATTATGGGAGCTCCAACATTTAAAATCAGCTCGTGTGGTGGCATGCCAGAATAATTCAATGAATTAAGAAATTTTCTAGGGTAGTGCACAGCTTCTTCACTGTCGAGTACTGTATCTACCGAGTAATAGACTAGTGTTTGCGCATTGAATTTTGTGAGCACTAATTCATTAATTTTTTTTACTGGTTCTTTCGTAGGTGATAATATCGCTCTATTTTTTTTTTAACCACGATGGTGTATTGTTTGGAAGGTCGTGTATTTCAAGGTAAACGTTATCTATCATTTGTTGGTGGTCGGTGACTAAAACGCATATATCACTATCAAGAGAAATTTTTCGACAATCCATTGGAAGCTCTCAGTAGCACGTCAGCAAACATGCTGTTATCTTCTGAAGACATAAGTACTCTCATGTTTGTTTTGAGTGCTAGTTTTGTGACGTTAGGCCAAAGATACGATCTTTTTAAGATGCATTGACTTTATCAGCCACACTCCTCGCCACCGCCCCCGCCCGAGTATAGGTCCGTGCACGCGTGTCTCGATTTTAGAAATTACTTTTTCACAAAACGTTTTATAACTCTTAAAATATTGGCGATAATTGTATGCTGTAAAAACATTTCTTATCTACATTAAACAGTTTTAGTTATGAATTAATTTATTTTTATAAAGATTAAGTTCTTTATAGTTAGAAAGACGGTGAATCTTATGCTTGTTTTACTGCGTAATTGAAATTTTAAGTATGCTTATTACTACTTATCTATTAAAGATATATATACTACCACCTAATTTTTTGTAGATCATTTAATTTTACACAATTATTTCGTACATGATTTTGTTATATATCTAAAGAATTAGGCAGCGTATTCCACGAGAGCGCGCTGGTGGCAAACTTTTTTTCCGTCTTGATTCACTAATACCGTTAATGCTCAGCTCCTATAAGTGATAGGGAAATTTTTAATACACGAACCTTCCTCGGTAAATTCAGATATTAACAGTAAAAACCTCATCCAAATCCGTTTAGTGGTTCTCGAGATTAGCGCAGTTATACAGACAGACGCCGCCGCCGAACCCCCATATGACACCGAATGGCCTTAGTGTCGTGAGACCGAGGGCCTCGACTCCCATAACTCACTGGGTGTTTGTAAGACAAATGCACCCCGTCACATACTCAATCATAGGGTCGGCGGCGGGGCGCCGTGTAGCTGTGGTTTGTTGGGCATCGGACCCTTATTAAGGCTGTTTATTAGTGTTGCCTATTATACGTAAAATTTACGTATTCGTGTTTTCGGTGGGGGAGTGAAGCTTCCCTCCAACCTCCCGGCTGGAGTGAATGTGAGTGTCATGATGTCTGTCTTACATGTTGATCTGTTGTTTACATGTGTCGTAATTAATTTCGCATGAAATGTGTCGGCGAGTCCCTGGACTCCCGGGGCAGCCCTCAGGGTACGTTTCATCGTTTCCTCCTTTGTGACAGTGAAAAAGGTCTTTTTAGTAAATTAGAGTTGGAGGGGCTCCTGGTATCAGAATCTAAACTGAATCCAGTAAGAGTAGAGTCCTCCTTCCCGAAGTCGAAGTCTTCTTCCCGACCTGCAAAAAACTATCAAGTCGGTGCGTCATTATGAGTTGTTAGTATGAAGTATAGTGTATATATATATATTATTATTATTTAAAAAAGGTTTGTCTATTATAAATTTGTTTAATTTAATTAATTTAGTTTTTTTTTTTTGTTTCGTTTCGTAAGCCCCCCGACCCCTACCTCGACTGGCATGTGTGTCTCTCGACCTGGAAAACGAGTGGTAGTTGGGGCTATTTCCCACCTTTCCCGAATTCCCACATAACCAGCCTGGGCAGGGCAACCTATGTGACCGATACAGTGTACCTATTTATCTTTGATGTATTGTAAAGAGTAGCTAAGGTGTTGTCTCTAACCCTGGGTGCGGACGACTGAAGTGTTCAAACTAGAGTCATTTCTTTTTCTAACCTTCCCTATTGCTAAGTGTTAAGTGTACGTCCGAGGTAGGGACGGGAGTTTAGGTGCGTCTCAGGGCTAGGCCCCATACGCCTACAGGAGAGGGAATTACAGGCAAGGAGGCGTGCATGGGGGCAGAGAGGGATTAAGGCAGCCATGGCCGCAATAGGGGCCATGAACTGCATCCCTGAGTGTTCCTATAGCGGTGGCTATTGCTAAGAAGGAGGAGGGGAAAAACCAGCATAGGCACCGTAAAAACCCTCCCGACCGGAAATAAGTTCAAAACTTAATCATGCATTAATGAAAATGCTAAAGGAGGCAGCAGGTGTGGATTTCATGCTTTTTATTGTGGAGTTGAAAGTCTAGAAGAGAAAGGGGTGGGGCTGTGGGCGCAAGCGCCATTGAGGTTGAACTGCTGTCAATATTTCTGCGCAGGCGAACCAGCACAATAATACTGACATCAGCTATTGAATGCAGGGCCCCCTGCTTCTCGTTGAGTGCGTCGGCAAACTGGGCAGCTCAGTCATGGCACCTACTCCATCTTCGCTCTTCTACGCTGACACCAGGATCTCCACGCCGTGGGTGAAGGCGGGAAGCCGTTTCTCGGAGAGCCACTCCCTCCCCCTCCTTCATAAACGTCCGTCGGTATTCAGGGCAGGCGGGACTTGCGGGACCTACCAGGTTGGTGGCGAATCAGCTGGCCCACGAGTGGAGGCTGACATCAGGAAACTTCCGAGGTCCGACGCATTCCGAGCCATTCCTCACGCATCCGCAGTCAGCAGCCCGCAGAATCCAGCAGTGAGGTTTGCTACACTTCGCAATTGTTTCAGTACCTCGAGATCCCCCTCCCCGACTTGATCGTTGAGCTGCTTCTCGCACGATGCGCTTCGCCAACTCGTACCGAGCAGCCCAGTTCCCCGACGTCCACGACGACGGTGCTGTCGCACCGGCCAGTTGGTCCGCGGGCTGGTATTCGAGTATTCTCNGCCGCACCCAAGCTGCTGCAGTCCCGCCGCACTCGCAGAAGTTCTCGCCTTCGCTGCTCCCAAGGAGCGGGCAGATCCCGGAGACGGAGCAGCCACGGCACGATGCACGATGTTCATCCCACAGCAGCTCGGCTCGTGCTAGAACAATGTAGTTTTATTAAATGTGGTAAATTCCGTCCCGTACCAATCAGAGAAATTCGAGACGAAAATGTGTATATAATGCGTTTAATTTTTTCAGTTTTACTGCGGTTTGGGACAGTTTATTAGGGATTATTTCATTTTAATTGTGTTTATTATAGCTTGTTGTTTCAAAATTAATTAATCAATTATAATTTATTGTTGTCCTAAAATATTTATCTGTTTAATTAGGTAGAGTGGCGAGTGCTGTGAGAAGAAATATCTGCTTCTCCTGTAGTGATGTCATGGTTTTCGGGTGTGTGGATATGGGCCTAAAATAATCAATTTAGGTTACGAATTGTGTTTCTCGCAGAAAAGCGGCCAGTTTGTGCATTGCTGCCAACATGGCCGTATTTTCTGTTGTGTTTTTGTCCCTTATCCTGTTTTGTTGTGGTTTTTTCCTTTACTGTTGTGTGGGTGCTTGTCCTGTTTTCTTGCAAAGTGTATATTTCCACTTTGCTTTGTCTTGTTATTTTAAAGTGCAATCTGCCTTTTTGTGCGATACCACACACAGAGCGCAGATTCGATTTCGTGTGCACTATTTCTGAGTGTGGCCCAGTGCACAACACAGCATGCACTGAACCACATCTTCAGCGCAGTGTTTGTACAGTTATATGCAAACTGACGTGTAATATAGTGTGGGTATTTTCAATACGTAGAATTTATCGTATTGATGTACTACAGCCCCAAAGACTGCAGGTGTGGCAGCTGGTGTTTGGAATCGCCAGATATTGATTGGTTTAACGCTATATTCTTTAAACACTTTGTATAAGTGTGGTATTTCTGTGTTGTGTGTAAGTCCTATAATTACTATTTTAATTGGCCTTTCGTCCTTTTTAGCACGTGTGAAGTAGGGTATCTTTGTAGTCGTAAGGCCTTGCAGAAAGCAGAGTGCTTCCCCTTTCTCACAAGCACCTTCAGGTGTTGTCTTTTGGTAACTGTTATTTTCACAATGTATTTTTTTGCTCTGAACTGAAAATATTGTATGTATTTTAGTTTCGAGGTTTCAGGGATGTACACCGGGTTCGCAAGAGCTTTTTGACATGTGCTTTTGTGTTTTTTTTAGCAGTTTTAGAGCTGTCGTCACTATATTTTGAAGAATCTGAACATTCTTCCTCTATCAGTGGTTTGCAGTTGTTTTTGATTGGAAAAGCCGCACGAGGTTGCGTCTGCATTCCTATTGGTGCTGTGTGTTTTCTATTTGGTTTCTTCCATTCTGTGTTGTGTTGTAATAGAGGAAGTAGAGACAGGAGTCGCCTCTCCCCTGTGTTACTTACCTGTAGACTCCATCGTGATCATGTACCTACCAAGCATAAGACAGTGGTATCTGACCGAGCTGCCTGAAGGGTAGCAAGGCTAGGCCAGAAGGGGAGATCTAACCTTCCCCAACAGTTGCCTGGTTGCAAGTTTACAGACAGACACGCGCCAGGGACTTCCTTTTATACTATGTAGTCATTACTGTTCCTACAAATTATATTGGAGGGCTGCACTCACAATAGCGTTATTCAAACCAGAATACTAATAATACGCTTTTCAGCTGATGATACTATATTCCATCAAACTGATTTTTAAAAGTAAATCAACTACCATATTTTTACCAGATCACGTACTAGGTATAAGTCATGAGAATAGAGATAAAAATACGCCGTTCCTCATCGATCGTATCAATAAATATCTAAACAAAATATCATGGAACTACGTTAAAATATCGATAACATTCGAAGTTTGTTCCAAATGTTTTAGCAAGGAATTTTGTGGTTTTTTGGTTATAACGACAAGCGTACATATATGATTCGTGGTAAAAAAAATACTAAAAGGCAGTCACGCAAATAATTCATGTGTGCATCAAAGCACAAATATTTTCATGATAATATTGAAACTTTCATTAAATACACATAAAAAAATGTCTGAAAACTTTTTTTTAATGTCAGGGATTTTTTCAGCATAACTGATTTCAGTTTCACATTACTACACTTGTCAGCCCGACATATTACGTGGGGACCAGAAACTACGTCGTAACTCAACAATAGGCTTTTACAGAATATATCGGTTCATTGCGAGCATATACAGTAATAATTTAAACATAACTTTGGTTGCTATCTTATTTTTGGAATTACTAGTTAGCACCTGAAATTACATTGTCAGGAAACACTTGTTTTATAAACAAAAGAAGAACGTAACATTTCGTCTGTTACGTGAAGCTGTGAACCGACGTGGCCGTCATAACTGTACATGTGCTAGTGAAGTTTATGTTTCAGTTACTGAATGTATCGTACGTTCATTGTGTCTGGACTTTTAAAACCATATTTTTTTTTAACACGCATTACACACAAAAATCATCTTAAAGATTCGTGAAATTAGATACTGACTTTCCCTCATCCCACTTACCCCAACCTAACATGTACCACTGAAACACATCTAGGATAGTTCGATAAATAATTGGAGGCTTTTGTCAAAGAACCATGTAGCTCCACTTTTTGCCGGTTTCGAGTTATGAATGCCAGTGTTTAGAGAAAAAAATTGGTCTATCGTTTGCACAAAGAATAGGGTAGATCCACACAATATTACATAGGTGTGTTGGTAGCAAGAACCAGGCAACTCATGGAGATGCCTCTTTCTCCTACCAAGATGTTAGTTCAGCGTTTAAAGCACCGGTAGTAGCACTTTATTGCTACTAGTTATAGGTACAGAAAATCCCGATAGAAAGCAGCACATTTACAACATAAATAGAGATGAATAAGTGATGGTAGCACAAGGGAGCTACAAAGTTTAAATGCAACATATTGTTATAGGTACCACATAAATATAAACGTCATGTGGTACTAACATTTGGTGCTCTATATTAGCACTAGACAGCAGGAGTGTAGATAATATAGTTGATATTGTTAGAATATAACATACCGATGAAACAAAGCTTACGAGATTATAATTTTAATGAGATCTGAAAATGGTATCTCTAGTTGGTAGTGAAAGCGATTTATCTGTTTAGGGAAGTGAGTATATATAATCGAAGTGAAAGCAGCAGTTCGTCAAATGATGTAGAACGTGCAGTCCCAGATAAAAGAAAGAAGAGATTACTCAACAGAAATAAGTGGGGAAGGCTAATAAAATAAAAANCAGCCACCTCAGGGCCTGGGGATCCCCTATCCACCACCTGGGGACGCGACGAGTTGCGGAATAGTCGCCGAACCCAAGCTGCTGCAGTCCCGCCGCACTCGCAGAAGTTCCCAAGGAGCGGGCAGATCCCGGAGACGGAGCAGCCACGGCACGATGCACGATGTTCATCCCACAGCAGCTCGGCTCGTGCTAGAACAATGTAGTTTTATTAAATGTGGTAAATTCCGTCCCGTACCAATCAGAGAAATTCGAGACGAAAATGTGTATATAATGCGTTTAATTTTTTCAGTTTTACTGCGGTTTGGGACAGTTTATTAGGGATTATTTCATTTTAATTGTGTTTATTATAGCTTGTTGTTTCAAAATTAATTAATCAATTATAATTTAGTGTTGTCCTAAAATATTTATCTGTTTAATTAGGTAGAGTGGCGAGTGCTGTGAGAAGAAATATCTGCTTCTCCTGTAGTGATGTCATGGTTTTCGGGTGTGTGGATATGGGCCTAAAATAATCAATTTAGGTTACGAATTGTGTTTCTCGCAGAAAAGCGGCCAGTTTGTGCATTGCTGCCAACATGGCCGTATTTTCTGTTGTGTTGNTACGAATTGTGTTTCTCGCAGAAAAGCGGCCAGTTTGTGCATTGCTGCCAACATGGCCGTATTTTCTGTTGTGTTGTTGTCCCTTATCCTGTTTTGTTGTGGTTTTTTACTTTACTGTTGTGTGGGTGCTTGTCCTGTTTTCTTGCAAAGTGTATATTTCCACTTTGCTTTGTCTTGTTATTTTAAAGTGCAATCTGCCTTTTTGTGCGATACCGCACACAGAGCGCAGATTCGATTTAGNCTTTTTGTGCGATACCGCACACAGAGCGCAGATTCGATTTAGTGTGCACTATTTCTGAGTGTGGCCCAGTGCACAACACAGCATGCACTGAACCACATCTTCAGCGCAGTGTTTGTACAGTTATATGCAAACTGACGTGTAATATAGTGTGGGTATTTTCAATACGTAGAATTTATCGTATTGATGTACTACAGCCCCAAAGACTGCAGGTGTGGCAGCTGGTGTTTGGAATCGCCAGATATTGATTGGTTTAACGCTATATTCTTTAAACACTTTGTATAAGTGTGGTATTTCTGTGTTGTGTGTAAGTCCTATAATTACTATTTTAATTGGCCTTTCGTCCTTTTTAGCACGTGTGAAGTAGGGTATCTTTGTAGACGTAAGGCCTTGCAGAAAGCAGAGTGCTTCCCCTTTCTCACAAGCACCTTCAGGTGTTGTCTTTTGGTAACTGTTATTTTCACAATGTATTTTTTTGCTCTGAACTGAAAATATTGTATGTATTTTAGTTTCGAGGTTTCAGGGATGTACACCGGGTTCGCAAGAGCTTTTTGACATGTGCTTTTGTGTTTTTTTAGCAGTTTTAGAGCTGTCGTCACTATATTTTGAAGAATCTGAACATTCTTCCTCTATCAGTGGTTTATAGTTGTTTTTGATTGGAAAAGCTGCACGAGGTTGCGTCTGCATTCCTATTGGTGCTGTGTGTTTTCTATTTGGTTTCTTCCATTCTGTGTTGTGTTGTAATAGAGGAAGTAGAGACAGGAGTCGCCTCTCCCCTGTGTTACTTACCTGTAGACTCCATCGTGATCATGTACCTACCAAGCATAAGACAGTGGTATCTGACCGAGCTGCCTGAAGGGTAGCAAGGCTAGGCCAGAAGGGGAGATCTAACCTTCCCCAACAGTTGCCTGGTTGCAAGTTTACAGACAGACACGCGCCAGGGACTTCCTTTTATACTATGTAGTCATTACTGTTCCTACAAATTATATTGGAGGGCTGCACTCACAATGGCGTTATTCAAACCAGAATACTAATAATACGCTTTTCAGCTGATGATACTATATTCCATCAAACTGATTTTTAAAAGTAAATCAACTACCATATTTTTTACCAGATCACGTACTAGGTATAAGTCATGAGAATAGAGATAAAAATACGCCGTTCCTCATCGATATTATCAATAAATATCTAAACAAAATATCATGGAACTACGTTAAAATATCGATAACATTCGAAGTTTGTTGCAAATGTTTTAGCAAGGAATTTTGTAATTTTTTGGTTATAACGACAAGCGTACATATATGATTCGTGGTAAAAAAAAATACTAAAAGGCAGTCACGCAAATAATTCATGTGTGCATCAAAGCACAAATATTTTCATGATAATATTGAAACTTTCATTAAATACACATAAAAAAATGTCTGAAAACTTTTTTTTAATGTCAGGGATTTTTTCAGCATAACTGATTTCAGTTTCACATTACTACACTTGTCAGCCCGACATATTACGTGGGGACCAGAAACTACGTCGTAACTCAACAATAGGCTTTTACAGAATATATCGGTTCATTGCGAGCATATACAGTAATAATTTAAACATAACTTTGGTTGCTATCTTATTTTTGGAATTACTAGTTAGCACCTGAAATTACATTGTCAGGAAACACTTGTTTTATAAACAAAAGAAGAACGTAACATTTCGTCTGTTACGTGAAGCTGTGAACCGACGTGGCCGTCATAACTGTACATGTGCTAGTGAAGTTTATGTTTCAGTTACTGAATGTATCGTACGTTCATTGTGTCTGGACTTTTAAAACCATTTTTTTTTTTAACACGCATTACACACAAAAATCATCTTAAAGATCCGTGAAATTAGATACTGACTTTCCCTCATCCCATTTACCCCAACCTAACATGTACCACTGAAACACATCTAGGATAGTTCGATAAATAATTGGAGGCTTTTGTCAAAGAACCATGTAGCTCCACTTTTTGCCGGTTTCGAGTTATGAATGCCAGTGTTTAGAGAAAAAAATTGGTCTATCGTTTGCACAAAGAATAGGGTAGATCCACACAATATTACATAGGTGTGTTGGTAGCAAGAACCAGGCAACTCATGGAGATGCCTCTTTCTCCTACCAAGATGTTAGTTCAGCGTTTAAAGCACCGGTAGTAGCACTTTATTGCTACTAGTTATAGGTACAGAAAATCCCGATAGAAAGCAGCACATTTACAACATAAATAGAGATGAATAAGTGATGGTAGCACAAGGGAGCTACAAAGTTTAAATGCAACATATTGTTATAGGTACCACATAAATATAAACGTCATGTGGTACTAACATTTGGTGCTCTATATTAGCACTAGACAGCAGGAGTGTAGATAATATAGTTGATATTGTTAGAATATAACATACCGATGAAACAAAGCTTACGAGATTATAATTTTAATGAGATCTGAAAATGGTATCTCTAGTTGGTAGTGAAAGCGATTTATCTGTTTCGGGAAGTGAGTATATATAATCGAAGTGAAAGCAGCAGTTCGTCAAATGATGAAGAACGTGCAGTCCCAGATAAAAGAAAGAAGAGATTACTCAACAGAAATAAGTTGGGAAGGCTAATAAAATAAAAANAGAACGTGCAGTCCCAGATAAAAGAAAGAAGAGATTACTCAACAGAAATAAGTTGGGAAGGCTAATAAAATAAAAAATGAAAGAATGAAGGCAAGCCATATATAAACCTTGCAGGAAAAGAGGTTCCTGCTCGTGTTACAGGACCTCAATGTAAGTGCCGATCAAAGTGGTACCAGAAAGTAAATAAAGATCTACAAGAAATGTTATTAAAATCATTTAACAGCCTAAAGAGAAAGAAAAACAAGATTCGTATTTACGTGGTCTAATAAAATTATGTAACATTAAGCTATGGCGTCCAAAATCAGTTACTTGCATTCCCCGAAGCCACGCATATGTGTACAAATTAAGTAAAATAATAACATATCTTAGATAGAATATGCTTTCACTCAAAATATGTTTCAATTTATTTTATATCCTTGTTCTGTACTGTTTCAGGTTCGGAATAGACATGTTGAATTTATTGTGTGCAAGAATGCATTCTGTGGCCTGCATGGTATTACAAAATCAAGCGTTGAGAGGCTTGCAAAGTTGATATCATCACGCACTACTAGTCCTCGAGAGATGAGAGATAAGCATGCTACCCATCCTCATGCTGGGGCAGAAGATAACATCATTAATGTTGACAACCACATTAGAAGTTTTCCACGGCGCACTTCACTTTACAGTCGTCGGGATAACATGAAAAAATTACTACCAGTCATCGGAGCTGACCATTAAGAAAATGCATTCTCTTTATCTAAAAAATTATGAACTGGAACAGTATCTCAGGGCCCAGGCTGGTTTGTACATACAACCTAAAGTGAGTTATGATTTCTATTATTNTATGAACTGGAACAGTATCTCAGGGCCCAGGCTGGTTTGTACATACAACCTAAAGTGAGTTATGATTTCTATTATCATTATTTCACCACAAACTACAGTAACATAAGTTTTGGGAAACCACACAGTGACACATGTTAAATATATGATCGCTTGGACAAATAAATGCTTGCAGTGGGAGAAGCAGAAGTAAAGCGTATACAATGAGAGAAAGACCTGCACCTTCGAAAGGCAGAAATGTTTTATACATTATTAAAAGAATAGACAGCTCAAGCGAAAGAAAACCCAGGTTTAGAGACTATTTGCTATCATTTGTAACAAAACCTTCCACTGCCTTCCATCCCATCCAGTGATGTGTTTTATAGTAGGCAGCTATGTGTATATAGTTTTTGTGTTCATGTCAGTAGTACGTAAAGTAGTTATTGTTACGTGTACGAAGAAAGTACTGCAAGAAAAGGACCAAGTGATGTCATAAGTTTTCTTCGTAATTTTTTATGAATACGTTAGATAAAAATGTCAAATACGTAAATTTATTCTCTGACAACTGCTAGGCACAAAATAAAAATAATGCAATAGTACAGTATTTATTTACCCCAGTAAAGCAAGGTAGGTTTGGGACAGTAAACCATAGGTTCCCTGAGCCCAGGCAGAATTTTCAACCTTGCGACCGCTCATTTAGGTTGGTAGAGAAACATAAATGTAAACATGAACATTTGCATGTTCCACAAAACTTGGACACACTTGTAAGAGACGCTCCCAAGAAATTCGAAGTGGTGGTTGTGAATCAAGATTTGATTCTAGACTTCAGTGCACACTNCTTGTAAGAGACGCTCCCAAGAAATTCGAAGTGGTGGTTGTGAATCAAGATTTGATTCTAGACTTCAGTGCACACTTGAGTGTGCACACAATTCACGATATAAGTTTCTGGACAGGGCACAAAATAAAGGAAAAAGTATTCCGTTGACTCATATAGGCTGTTTCAGTACAGTGTGAAACATAAGTATGTAGTTCGATGTTCTGTATCATTAAATGGAACTGTGAGCCGTGCTAACACAGGTCTCAAACTGGGACGCTCCTTGAGGAAGTTAACGCTCGTTAACGTAAACACTAACATTCTTTCTCTCCTGAGAACTGCGCCAATATAACCATATTATCAGTGGAAATTTTGTAACCATTATCACAAAGAAATATATTGAAAAAATTATTTATATTTACAACCTTTAAATGTGCTGTACTAATACAAAAGTACCGTATACAAAAAATTGACAAAAATTATATAAAATATTTTGTCGGCTGACAGTTTACTTCTACATTTACGGAGGTTAATAACTGTAGTGCATTACGTCCATACAATCACACAATCATATAAAAACTATCCACATGTAGATACATAAAAAAAATAGGTAAAAATGGCTATAGCTGTCTATAGATTGCCTGGAAACACTTTTCCTTTAATATTGTCCCCGAATCCTCATTATATCTCTACTGAGATAATTATCACATTAGACTCCTTCCTAATTTGTCACATCTCTCAAGAACGCATTTATATTCTCTCTTCGCATGACTGTCAATTTCACAATACAGACCACATATTTACTCCGTCGTATATGAAACTCACTATGAATCCAAAGTCAATTTTATATGACCGCTTTAACCAGGTCAACTATGNTTTACTCCGTCGTATATGAAACTCACTATGAATCCAAAGTCAATTTTATATGACCGCTTTAACCAGGTCAACTATCTTCTGGCATTATCAAACCGAGCGGTAACAACACGTCAAGCCTGCTCCGTGCACACCGTCCAACTCCCTAGCTCGCAGGTAAGAGGCCNTTTACTCCGTCGTATATGAAACTCACTATGAATCCAAAGTCAATTTTATATGACCGCTTTAACCAGGTCAACTATGTTCTGCCATTGTCAAACCGAGCGGTAACAACACGTCAAGCCTGCTCCGTGCACACCGTCCAACTCCCTAGCTCGCAGGTAAGAGGCCCACCACACACACAGGCGCGCAACCCCAACTCAGTACAGCTCCCCAAGCGGCCGCGAACCCAAACCAACTTAATACAAAATTACTATCCTAACATGTAAATAATAAATACATAACATTATTTACAAAATCGTATAAATAATTACATAAATAGCATTAACTATTATTTTGTGAATTCATTCCTAACAAACGATAATGTTGTACATTTGGTATTGACACTTCCAAAGAGCTTCAACTGGTTATTCCAATATGCAGTGAAGTAAATAAGTAAAAAACAAAGAAGCACCACTCGTCACCACGCAAATGTGACGACATGTCACAACTGTCTGCTACGACTTTTCTATCAAGAGGCTGAATAAGTTTCCTACTCTACCATCAAAAATGCTTTATATTGAACCTATTCCTATTAAAGCCGCGGAAAATGTCGAGTTTATGAAGTTGGCACAGAAGTATGTCCCACCATCTGATACGCCTTACTACAAAAATTTAATATTTGGCTCACGTCNTTTATGAAGTTGGCACAGAAGTATGTCCCACCATCTGATACGCCTTACTACAAAAATTTAATATTTGGCTCACGTCGAAATGCTGAAGAATGTTCATCTTCGGTTAGTGAATAAAGGAATGAATAATGCAAAACTATTGAAGTGAATTCGTGTGCTGATATAAATATGTAATAAACTAAAATATTTTCTGTCAAAATACTTGTTTTGCACCAATATGTCCAAATTAATGACATACATTGTATTACAAAAAGACTGTGTTTGGTGAACTACTTATTTCATTTTTCAAATCATAAAGTATTAAATAATAGTTGGTATGATTACTCTTTTTAAGCAGACTTCCTGAAAGTCTGCATAAAACCTTTTTTCCGTATTTGCATTTAAAAATGTGTTCTAATTGGACTAATAATGAACCACACATTATTAACACTTTGTATGTAATCCAGAAAAATATGTTAGTTTATTTTTCTGCCAGTGACGTGCACAATTGCCACATCAAAACCGAAATTTCACATGCTTTGTCGAAAATAGTTCAACTCCATTTTGAAAAACGTTTTATATAAACTTTTTTTTTATTCAAAGTTCATTTAATTATTACTGAATATTCTAATAAACAATTTTTAAAGCCATGTACAAATTCGAAATATGTGAAAAATACATATTTTTTAAAACAGTTTTTCTTATTTATCTCAGAAAGTAGCGAAACGGACTTACCTGGTTCTTTGAANAAAATACATATTTTTTAAAACAGTTTTTGTTATTTATCTCAGAAAGTAGCGAAACGGACTTACCTGGTTCTTTGAAAAAATAAGTCATTTATTATTATTATGTATCAATTATTACAAACTTTTTTTAAGTACCAAGTAAACAAAAAATGAGTATTATTGATACCTGCCCAATGCTATGGTTTATAAGTAGGTATGGAATCTGCTCTCTGCGTAAGGCACCAGCAATTGATGCTAGCCCTCAGTGTTAGGGCGTAGGAATACGTCGACACTATTGTTNCAATTGATGCTAGCCCTCAGTGTTAGGGCGTAGGAATACGTCGACACTATTGTTCCTAGGTCCAATTTACCAAATAAATTCACCTTGTTTTCAAGTAACCATAAGTCAGTTTTATTTATGCTTAACAGGGTCACTTCTACAGGAACACACAAGAACACTCTCCCTTCCCCTTTTGCTACGTAGTCTACATAAGGCTTGACGAGGAAATTTGCGCCGTGGGGGAGCAAGGTTCGTCGCACTTCTGGTGTGCTTCTACTTAGCTTGTCTCGAGACGATGGTTCATCTCCCAGCTGGCGACCTGGGACTGCTCCGGCACTTGGTGGGCGTCTCGATGCCTCCTCTCGGCTCAACTCCGTACTGCTCGTTTGACGACAGCCGACTGCCGTTGGCGTCTCGTCCAGGATTCACTCCGCACTCCTCGATTCCTGTCTGCCGACTGCCGCTTTCTCGGACTCTTCCTGCCCGCTCCGCTCCACTCTCTCGCTGGACGTCCCCCGACTGACGTTGACGTCTTGATGCATTCTCGCGAACTCGTTTCTCTCGGCTCCGGTCCACACTCCTCGTTTGACGAAG
>NQII01001628.1:201178-230493 GCA_002778355.1 Clitarchus hookeri
GGGGGGGGGGGTGTGTGCCTTACACGATATAAGGCAGGTGTACCAGTTTTTTTTGGCTCTTCAGTGTATTAGGCCCAGGGACATTGACAACGATTCCGGCCGCCGGAGAAAATTACCTTGTTCTCGCTGTCGTCGCGAAGGGCTTTAAAATCTAATGTCATAACGATTGCAAGAGCCGTATTCCTTATTAGCCAGGGGCCATCAATCGGTGGTCCCATTTCACATCACCACTCGACTCGTACCACACATGCAAACATTCGCTCAGATTTTCCCCTTCGCCCAACACTACAGCACCGGTTTTTCTGAGTTCTTCAATCTTAGTATTACTCTCTTTCACGCCAGCGCCATGACCCTGGTGCAGTTATGAAGTACGTAGGAAATCTGTCAATACTGTCATCTCAGGCTTTGACTTAAATATACTTATTTATTCCTTGCAAAACCTATAAAGTAACGCATGTTGGAGCCAGAGGACACATTATGGTGGGTTTTGTGCTAAAGTGGAGCGATATGATACAATGGGAGCTTGTCGGACTGTTCAAAATGAAACACCCGTTCTTATGTTATTTGTGCTTGCCAGTTGTCATATTCAACTGACATAAAATGAGCTAAAATACGCACCCGATGAAGACAGAAATTGTCAAATATTATAGCGTTTTCTTTGTTTATTGTGTATTAAATACGGAGGGAAAATTATGTTCCACGTTATTATTAGAAGTAGGCTACTAGTTTTCTTCGTATTTCCCACCTTACAGCTTACTTGTTTAGCGGAACCTCTATCGCTATTCACGTTTGTATCGTTGAATACCGTGTACTAATCTTTTTCTTCAGCTGCGACTGCAATAATATGGCAGTTTCAGTTTTCACAGATCCTGTCTTTTCCATTATTCCTTAGGCACTCTTCAACCTTTGTGGTTGCACGATACTCGAAGTTCGTTTAACAGAAAATAGTTTTGTAAGAATGAAATTTTTTGTCGATATCGTTGCTAGATGCACGTGCCACCTTTNAGTTTTGTAAGAATGAAATTTTTTGTCGATATCGTTGCTAGATGCACGTGCCACCTTTCTGCTGCACAGTTAACTCAGAATTTTCGGTAGGATTTCATTTTATTCTCAGAATAGACCAACACATATATTTTCCTTGGTGCATGCATGTAACAGCGAAGTTNCGGTAGGATTTCATTTTATTCTCAGAATAGACCAACACATATATTTTCCTTGGTGCATGCATGTAACAGCGAAGTTAAAATCATCTACTATTTCAGCTCAATTGGCAGCATGTCAAGTCAGACCGAAATGCAATTTCACCCACTGATGAAATGCATTTATATGAATATGGGTTTGTTATTATGATATATAGGCGTTGGACATTGCTTACGCTCAATGTCAGACCTAAAAAAAACCATGTGATGATATTTAGGTTTAAAAGTTTTGTTAAGAATATTAAAGTCTTGAGTTGAACTTTTTTTTTTTTTTTAATTTTGGCTATTGACTGCGCTGTTAGTTCATAATTATTTTTCTAACACAAGGGTTAAGAAGGCAAATAACTGAGCAAGTAAATTTTATCCGTAGCTTTTGCATTCAATTAATTTGGTTAATCTACGTAATAACTTCATGTTCAGTGCACGCTTTTTAAAAGTGAAGTTTTACTCTGAATTAATTAAAGCAGAGGTAATTTGTAACCAAACGTTTTGGAGAAATAGCTATGTTCATGGCATGTGTCTTAATTGTAAAGTGGAAATTCGTTTTGTTTTATTGTGCTTTTTATATTTTGGAGAAACTTTTTCGTCTTTAATGTATAGGCTTGAATTTAAAAAAATCAACTTGGTTGGCAATAAGGTAATATCAAAGCCGTACGCGTTTTATTGTGCTCTTTATTTTCAATAAAATTTTAATTTAATGTGAATGGGTTAAATTATGTCATATATATATTTTTTTTTCTGGTTTCCAGCAGCTAAGTTTTAATTTAAATTTGTAATTTTATCCTCGTAGTGTTAAAAAAACGACGTATAATTGTATTGAAAATTTTAATTAATAGGACAGTTTTGTTAAAATCTAATTCAGAGATTTTTTACTTTATTATTACTCTTATCTGTGTCAACAATTTTTCTCTGTTAATTTTGAAGTTCATTTGCTTGTGTTTTTGCAGGTATTTTCAGTGCCTTAATTACATTGGTATAATCTGTTTGAACTCTACTTGTGTTCGTTAAAAACAACCTTGTATTATATATATATATATATAATTTTGCTGGACTCTTAAGTAAAAAAGGTAGTGCTATGTGATTTTTATGTAACATGTAAAAAATAAAACATAATACTCTCTATAAGGTACTGGAGATACACGTCCTTGAAAATAGAGTTTTTTCAAATTACTTACTTGTGATGCCACAAATGATCACAAATGGCATTGACATATTCAATTGTAACATGGTAATTGTGAAAATTTGGAGGGTAATACCATGCCTTTCCACTGAAAAATAAAAACAATACCCAAGAGGTTGCGTACCTGGCAACATTTGAAACTGTTTTCTCGTGAATAATTAGCCTGAATGTATTACAAAAAAAATTTTTTTTTTTTGATAATTTGAACTTCCTAATTCATGCCCATTTAAAAACTTTGACTTCAGCTCCGGGTTTTAATATATTTCATGATAGTAACATGGTACCTCGTATATTTTTGATGAAGGTAAAATTGATTACTTATAAAATTTCAACGGTTCCTGATTTCAATTCACGAAAACATTATTCATTGTTGCTTAATTTCAAATGTTTTGCAATATGTTTAACAAAAATTGTTGGAAATATCGATTTCCATGGATTAAAACTTTTTTTATTATGTGCAAGGAAGCACCTCACAGCGTTTTTACCAGGAGTTCAAAACAAACATGTAGGCCTACAAACAATACTGAATTTTCTTCTGCTATGTAAACGAACGATTTCATGAGCTCAGATATATATTAAAGTACTCAGTCTGAAATTAATATTTATATGTGTGCAATAAACTGTATAAAACTCTTTTCTTTGTTAGTAAATTTCGTAACGTAAATAAAACTCTTTTCTGTAAATAAATATATTGATAAACATTTTTAAGTATGTTTAATAAAAATGCTTAGTTTTTAGTTGGTTAATTCTTCAGCGCAGTTACTTTTATACATTTTTCGGTACCCAAATTACATAAATTCTGAATATATTTAAAAAAAAATTGTGAAGAGACTACAACAATTTCTGTAGTTTTTTGTGTAAGTACTGTTTCCTTTAGATACCTTAAGAATATAAATTATGATACATTCGTTTAATACTATTATTTACTGTTTATTTGATTAATGATGCGCTCAATGTTTATTGATCGTCTCTTCTGGCAAGTATTTCGTGTCAACAACAACACGTCAAATTAAGTTTCAGCAAGTTATGTTAAGTTCGTTTGCATTAATTTACTAGCGAAGAAATATGTGGTACAATTGTTGCTACCAAATGTATTGCTGGGTAGTAAAATTACGATGTGCAAAAAAAACTAGCACGTTGTTGTGATCCAGTAAAGGTGCACAAGCCTAGCGGACTGCAGAGACGCGTCGGTATCCAGCCCAGTCGTAGAATACCAAACACTTTACACAACATTAATAGTTTATATAACATATTAGCGAAGTGCCGGTGGAGCTCACCTCCCGGCGGCGCGGTATTTGGGACAATTACGCCAACAGAAACTATGTTTCTTGGCAACACTTTATACAGGGCCTGTCTGTCTGAGGACCCACACCGAGATGAAGCTATCAAGATACATCTTGGAGGGGCCGCTCGTAGCTTTCCGACACAACACTCAGACTCCGGCGACGGTATCATTCATGTTAGTTGTATACAGTAGTTGATTAGGACCTCCCTCGGTAATACCTTATATTTACGGTAACTCCTAATAACTATATAAGATATCTGTTCCATCTTCGTTCTTCCCTAATATTAGCATAAACCTTCCCTAGTCACAAGCTTATAATATTAAAAACATAACCAATAAAGAAAAACCTGAACAGAGAGTTTCATTTTTTGAACACCATAGTTTCTCTTAAAACAAATAGTTTTGTTTAAAAACTACCGTATTTTTTGAGTAACAACTGTTTAAACAACGTTTGTTGGGTCAATCATGCCTTTATGTCAGATCCACACAAATAAGTGGGTAGTAGACGGATATCACGAGCAGGCAAAATGCATATTATTCTCTTACTGGGTGCGGTATTAATCCTTATCGATTTTATCCTTACAACCCATACGAAATACATTGCACTCTCGTGTGTTTTATATGCATACGTTACTCACTTGACGTAACTTTGCTGAGAAATTTTTTGGCTGTTACGTCAGATCTTGAAGAGTGGAAAGGTTTGACTTTGACTACTCATCCCAATGAAATCCACCACAAAGTGAGTGAATTATTGTGCTAGGTAACTTCATCTGCAGAGTGAATCAGGAGGCGAAGCGAGGGGGGTGGCCCAAATAGGCTGGACCCCTTTCGAAGACAAATAAATAAATAAATAAATTGAGAATAGTATTTCCATTCAACACTGAATTATCTGACATGTGTAAACCTCTTACGGCAGATGGAAGGCTGTAGAGCAGGTGTGTTTTTCTACACCTCAACCTTCTTTCCTATTCAAGTCATAGTGGATTTTCTCTCAAAAACAGTTTTCGGAAAACCCTATAAACTGACCTTAGCAATATCAGAAATTTGTGTGTACCCATAGAATCACCCGTTATTTTTTTGTTCCAGCTCGAAAAGTTACAGTAGACATTACAATAATAAAATATTTTATTACGAAGCAAAAAAAAATTGGTTAATTATTGATTATAATTATTAAATTTTGCAACTAAGATATCTTAGTTTAGGGAGAATACTTTATACGAACTTTTATTGAAAATAAGCAAAGGTAATTTACTGATTTAAATATTTGTTTGGGTACTAATTTTTATATTTAAAATTCACCCCTTGGACCTTGAGTTGAATCGCTGAGTACTTTTCGGAAAGAAAATTACAAGATATTTCTCTTTTATACGTATTTATAATTGGTGAGTGAGCGAAGAGATTTGGGAGGCTCTTAATATCAAGGTTTTGAGAGACGATGAGAGTGAAGTGAGGTGAGTATGGAGCAGTGCCAGAATGAAGGGGCTGAGGAAACGAGAGATCCCCGAGAAGACCCGCCAACGAGCGGCATCGTCCGCACGATTCTCACTTGCAAGTATCCGAAGTGATCCGGCCGAGGATTGAATCCGGATCGTATTGATGGGAGGCGAGCAGTTTAACCACTCAGCCGCAGTGGCTCCCTATTCATAATTGGTGTTAATTTTGCAGTATAAAAGACGTAGAGCGCACTTCGGTAGTTATGTAGTAAAACTTTATCGTTAATTGAACAATGTGCATATTTGGCATTGCAAAAACACGTCCAGTATGTAGTTGTTTCTTGAAAGGAAAATAACTAACATTTCCTTTGCTACGCTTAGGCAATCCCCGCTTCCGCACCCTCATTTCCCTCATCGACATCGTATGGTCAGGCGTAAACACCAGAAGGAAAAAAAAAAGCTGGTGATATAATATCTCTCATTTGTAAAATATGTTTATTTTATATTACTTCAGTTTTTTATGTGGTGTTCTCACATGTGTTTCACGCTGTAGGAAATAATTTTGCCGGTAGTAATAATATGAAAGTTGAAAACATTATTTTTTGCTCTTAGGTATTTAGCAAAGAAAATTGTATTTCGATATTCTCATATTGTTAAGATGAGTAATTTTAAAGCTTTCTGGGACACTTTTGTAGTTAATAATGATTTCGCATATATGTTATATTTACCTCAATAAAAACCAGCTACAAATAGATGTTTTTACAATTTTTCCACACCATTTTTTATTTTGAAAAGAAATGTAATGCCTTACAAAATACATTTAATAACCAAATTTACGTCATTAAGCTATAAGATAGAAATAAAATATTTTTTTCCAGGTAGCCCAAATAATAATAACCAAAATACGTCGTGGGCAATATCACACAAATTCCTTACTCGTTACAAAATTTGAGACTCCTGAAATTATTTGCTGAATTCTATGCTTGAATCAATGCGAGAGGTTTTAATTATTGACATTTTCTTCTCTACGTATTAGTTTGTTTTTTAACTCTTGATTGGTGACTCAGATAAATGCACAAATAATTTCCNATTATTGACATTTTCTTCTCTACGTATTAGTTTGTTTTTTAACTCTTGATTGGTGACTCAGATAAATGCACAAATACTTTTCNATGCACAAATAATTTCCTTTGAAGCAGTGTAATTTACCTTAAATCGACGTAAATTACTGTTGAAACCATCAGTTTTTTCTTCAGATGTCTTGACTGGTTTGTTTACTATTTGTGTATCATTTTAACTGGTACGGTTTAATTTTCTCTTTATATGATTACTAGCACGTTTAAAATCTCGTGGAATATAATCAGGAATAAATTTGAGATATCAGATTAGAACACACCAGTTAGATGGTAAAGGTTTTGATATTCCTGTGTAATGTTTTGAGGAAGAGTGGCAGAAAAAGTTCCAGTTGTGATTGACGTGGTAGTTTATCGGCAGTCAGTTTATCAACACATGTCATCGACTGATAAGAAATCGCAGTTTAAAAACTACGAAGAGTATTTTCATACTCCTATTGCGAGTTTTGCTGCAGGTTTTCTTAATATAATGCAGAGATTAGACTTGATTGTTTTACTTGCAGTGTTGTAACTTTTTTTTATAACCGATAGAAAGGAGTCTTTTGTAAACTTTTAGCTGCTTTTATCAGTAATAATATAATCCTTTTTTGCGTAAAGAGACACGTACTAACTCTGGTAGGAGCAATAAGCACTGTCACATAGAGTAAAAAATTAGAGTAAGTCTATCGCAAATCACAGTGACCTGGTTATTTGCAGAATTATTTTCTTACCATATTTTTAATTACGATAAAAAATGTTAACCTGAATAAAATTCCCCTTAAGGACCATAGTCGAAAACAAGCGCGAGGCAATGTGGTTTGAAACGTACATAAGTCATTTTTGCTCCGAAGTCATTTGGAAATGCTTGTGAATTTTTCACCTCTTCTATTTCTCACCATTCGTATGAATCAGCACTTGCGACTGTCACTACAGGGCGAGGCTGCAATGGAAAGTAGCTACTACTTTTTTTTTCAGTTCTTTTCCCCACGAGGCGTCGCACTTTACTCCACGTTGGAACGAGACTGAAAGCCAGGCTGAATTTGAATTTCACTGAAATATATGCAGTGCATCTAATTTCTTGGAAATTCCAGTGGCCCGTTAACTACGCCTCCACGTACAGTTGAACTTCATTGGGTACTGCACGAGAAGGTACCCCGAGTACTGAAGTCAACGATGTTATGTTACTCACCCAACATCTTTAATTACAGGGGTTCGAATTTTCTGTGTTTTCAGGGTTTCCGTTACGAGACGATCGTGCGGTGGCTCGTCATTACTTTATGCAGCACNTTTTCCCCACGAGGCGTCGCACTTTACTCCACGTTGGAACGAGACTGAAAGCCAGGCTGAATTTGAATTTCACTGGAATATATGCAGTGCATCTAATTTCTTGGAAATTCCAGTGGCCCGTTAACTACGCCTCCACGTACAGTTGAACTTCATTGGGTACTGCACGAGAAGGTACCCCGAGTACTGAAGTCAACGATGTTATGTTACTCACCCAACATCTTTAATTACAGGTGTTCGAATTTTCTGTGTTTTCAGGGTTTCCGTTACGAGACGATCGTGCGGTGGCTCGTCATTACTTTATGCAGCACGAAGGTAAGAGGATAATTAACATAAAACATTTAAACTGGCCGGAACTATAGCCCTAGAATATTTTACATCTGTCAGGAATTCTGGCGCTGAACAAGTAGTCGGTTTCCTGGGCAATATTCTATAAATTAAAAAAAAAAAAAATACAATTCCATTCCTACGAGGAATAATTTTTTCCCCATTTATGATCGGTTTCAGGTAATTTTGTTCAGTTAATCTGCTGCGTACACCATGTATATTCCATTCGCGGTTACTCCCAACTTTTCTGAAGCCCTGCTAAAGTTATAATTCCACCTAATGCAAACCAAGCTTAACCAAGTCTAGAAAATTACACCAAAGTGCTAACTCAATGTAATAATATTTTGCACAAGAATTATTTTTACTACTCGTTACCAACACACCTGTTTTATTCATATTAATCATAAATTAAGTATTATAGTTTATAGTTAAAATTTTAATTAAAACAAAAATAAGGTACTTTTACGTTATTAGACGAATAAAACACTTGTGATACCTGACACATTTAGGAAATAACCAAACACGTGATACATGGGGTGATTTTTCAAAGGTGAGATTCAAAAAGTGTGAGGAAACCGCGAATATACTATACATTACTTATTTAAATGAAGTTATCAGATGGCGTAAGGTTGTTGAAGCCTCTACTACGTTTTAATGCCCAAAGCATATCCACGGGTCCGTGCTCTCAGTAATTCTGAGCGCCAAATCACGAAGCACAATGCAACATTAAATTTTTTATATGAAAAAGAAGAGAAGGGGTTTGATCCAGCATTTATAAACTAAAAATTGGAAAACAGAATTAATTTCCTAGCATTCGAAAGGGATTAACATAACTCCAAAATCTCATGGTCTTGGTTAAAGCAGCGGCTGCAATATGCTCTAANCAGAATTAATTTCCTAGCATTCGAAAGGGATTAACATAACTCCAAAATCTCATGGTCTTGGTTAAAGCAGCGGCTGCAATATGCTCTAATTTTTACACACTCGTGAAGTCTTTTTATACGTCTCGACGAGGTTGAACGGTGGCGAATGAGTGGTGATGACGGATTGTTTGGTAAATAAATCAGAAGGAAAGCCGCACTGATATCGGGCGTCGATAATTTCCGTCCTGCGCATACTCTACAAAATCGACTTCCAATCACATACTTAGGGTAATAGGGAATTATGACAGAGTCCAACACGGTCGGAATTTCCTCGTACGGAATATGCCCTGCGTCCCACTTCAGTCCATAGGTCTGGAACGATTGCTGACGGTACGCATGTTGAGTGGTGCGGTCTAGGTGCTTCCATGGACACAGCGGTAAAAAAGTGAAAACTTTTGTTTTCTCGTCGTTGTCTCTGTACGAGAGTGAAATATGCGTAGCGGTGAAATAGTTTTGCAAACTAAATATCTGAATATTGCAATACACTTCATACGATATTTGTTATAAAAAATTAAGTTAACATGCATACAAAGAATTGTTATTTTTTTCAAATACTTTTGACATTTTCATCCGAAACTTAATCGAAGTCTATAAGCATCGGGCACCTGTGTTCCGAGTTGGCTTCCTCGTAGCCTGGTCGTACTTGCGAGTAAATGTCTTCGACTAGGTCAGTTTTCACAGGGTCTAACGGACTGGTCTGACGGACTGGTCTGTTTGTGGGGTTCGTTNCAGCATCTACTTACTCCAGTGGAGTAACATCGCTCCTGATTGTTATGGTGCCATCGACTTCTTCAGCTGTGACACCTACATAATTACCAGCATTTACAGACACCAGAGCAGCACGATGATCTACGGATGGTACAGTACCGTCGGTTTCTTTGGCTGTGACGCCTACGAACTCTTCAATGGAGTTATCGAACTTTTCGGCTGCGGCACCTAGAACGCCATTGCCAGCGTAACGTGTTTCTTTAGCTCCAGCACCTACATCTCCAACAGGTCCATCCGAGTTTTTACCTGAACCACTAAGTTGTTATCAGTGTCACTTTTGTGATAAGACATTTGCTTTCAGTTACGGTTTACGGCGCCACGGAAGCTTTCATTGTGCCAAGCATCCCTGTCGTATGTCATATTAGTGTGATAGTTGCGATAAGCAGTTTAGCCGTAGCGACCATTTACNTGTGCCAAGCATCCCTGTCGTATGTCATATTAGTGTGATAGTTGCGATAAGCAGTTTAGCCGTAGCGACCATTTACATAGAAATACAAAGACCTGTAATGATGAAATACATTTCTCATCAGTACCGTAATACCAGATTTACTGCGAGAAAGTCTCCTGTGACTTAACTACGTGTACTTAATAGTGCAGTTACCTACATAACTCGCCCTGCACATTGTGTCGGTGTAATAAATGACACGATATTTTCGCACAATGATAACACGTGTGTGAATAGCGAGATGCTTAAAAGACTGTAATCTACAAGCATTATGTATATATTGAAATGCGTACATCCTAACTAATATTATAAATGCGAAAGTGTGTTTGTTTGTTTGTCCATATTTCACGCCACAACGGAGCAAAGGATAGACGTGTTTTTTTTTGTGCATAGGTAGTTGGAGGGCCGGGAAGTGATAGAGGCTACTTTTTATAACGAGAAAATATCTCATTCCCTCGGGGAAATTCTTATTGGAAAATAAAAAAGTACACAGACGGAATAACAACGCAACGCCGCAAACGAGCAAAAGATCGACGTAATTTCTTGCACAGAAATAGTTGGAGGGCTGAAAGGTGACATTGGATATTCTTATCGCGAGAAAATATCTCAGTAAATTTACAAACGATAATAGTGAATCAAGTCAGAAAAAAGTTTGCCGCCAGCGCGCTTGTCTTGCAATACGCTGTCTAAACCGTTAAAGATGGAACAATATCATGTAGTAAAGAATTGTGTAGAATAAAAAGACCCAAATAAACTCCGCGGTAGCATGTATCTATAACAGAGAAATACTCTTAACTATTTTTACCATTTAATTCACCGATACCTTGAGTTTTATAATATGTATAGAGTATAGAAGATTAAAACAAAGTAAAATTCAACTTTATTTAAAAAAAACCTAAAGAATAATTCTGTAGTCCCCGCAAGCGGAGCCGCGGGCACAGATAGTGTGTGTATGTGTGTATATATATATATATATATATATATATGTAAATATATATTATATAGTTATACATATCGAAGAATATTGTATTTTTTCTAGGGCATGGGTGACTGTATAAAATTAATTTAATAAAAAATGCTTGTGAATAAAATTGTGTTTTATTTTATGTTTTCCTAATTTTCCAGAATAAAATAAAAATTTAAAAGGCACAGAAATATAATGAATTCAATTAATGAATATTTAATAAATAGTTATTTTACTACATGTACGAATATATATATATATATATGTGTGTGTGTGTGTGTGTGTGTGTGTCAACGAAAAAAGCATTTAAGAAATTGGTGAACTTCAAATTGAAGAACTTAAATTTTTAATAAAAAATGCTGATTTAATAAATTTTGCATCTAGCCAAAGTCCCGCATCATGCATTTAGTTATAGCGCTAATTGGAATAATAATTTTTCAAATATGATGAAAATTACAGATTTTCCTATGTCTATAAGAAATATGAATGCCGACAGCTCGCCTGGCAGCTGAATCGACAGAGTGGTGGGTACTTACAGCTCTACTGGTGGCGAAATCGAGAAAAATCCCCCTTCCCCTTCTATGTGTTGGAATTGTAATCCAATATGGAGGGTGCCAACAATATCACCTATATTAAAAAAAAAATATACATGGCTGCCACCTGGTGACTAAATCACCAGCTCGCCTGGTGGCGAAATCGATTATTAATACACTAGCGCCCCNAGAAAAATCCCCCTTCCCCTTCTATGTGTTGGAATTGTAATCCAATATGGAGGGTGCCAACAATATCACCTATATTTAAAAAAAAATATACATGGCTGCCACCTGGTGACTAAATCACCAGCTCGCCTGGTGGCGAAATCGATTATTAATACACTAGCGCCCCCTAGGGCTTGAAAATATAAACAAATGACAAAAAAAAACAAGAGGTCTGCATTCGACGGAATGAGTATTGGTGAGGGCGTTGGAGGCCTGCCGATTAATTAACTAATGAGAAACATTGGTAGGGAAGGGTTTATGTTAATGTGTTTGATTCGAGGAGGGTCAATGGTCTGCAGAACGTGGTGCTGTGGAAACCTATGGAAATGTAAGTTTTTTAAAAATTAATTTTTCTATAATAATGGTTTANTTGGTGAGGGCGTTGGAGGCCTGCCGATTAATTAACTAATGAGAAACATTGGTAGGGAAGGGTTTATGTTAATGTGATTGATTCGAGGAGGGTCAATGGTCTGCAGAACGCGGTGCTGTGGAAACCTATGGAAATGTAGGTTTTTTAAAAATTAATTTTTCTATAATAATGGTTTAAATTTTTTTTAAAAATAATTTTATGTAGTTTTCAAAATTATTTTTAAATTTTTAAAGCTTTATAATTCTTTTGGATTTTTAAAATATATTTTTGGTTTTAATATAATTTATGGTAACAGGTCAAAGTCAAGGTCATCGACATCTAACATGGCAGACGAGATGGACACCGGCCGACCTGGCGAGGGTTGGTCGTGTCGGGAGCTTAGTCGATCCGCCTGTTATAAAACCCCTGACCTCATACATCTACATGTTTAAATATTTTTTAAAAACAATTTTTTAATTTTTTTTTCAAAAATACTTCAAATTTTTGTAATTTTTTTGGAATTTTTTGTGTATTTGTTTTTTAGATTTTTGAATATTTTTGGATTAACGGTCATTCAAAGTTGCAGACATGGGGTCAAGGTCAATGTCACCGACATCCAACATGGCGGTTGGGTGTCGTCACAACATGGTGGCCGGTCGGCACCTGACGCCTACTCCGGAATCCGTCGTGCCGGACTTCCCTTAATCATTCTTTTGACGACGGATGGAAACTCTCTCGGAGGGTTTGTTTGTTCACAGCAGCATGAGAGACGTGAGTCGCTGGCAGCAGCAGGNCGACGGATGGAAACTCTCTCGGAGGGTTTGTTTGTTCACAGCAGCATGAGAGACGTGAGTCGCTGGCAGCAGCAGATGTTCCATATCAAACAGTGGCACACAGCGACCTGTCAGACACGGTAAATCGGATGGTGCTTGAAAAGACAGCTCCAGGAAGGCGGTAAGTTCTGTGAGAAGTCAACGAACATCGAGATTTGACAAAACAAAATTAGAAAAACCGGGAATATGGAAGTGGCACCAGGGTTTCGCCGAAAGCGGAGACTCCGCCGAGCATACACCTGGCTACAGCGCGTAAAGTAATAGGAGATTCAGGAGGTGCAACGACTTGCCGTGGAAAACTTTGCGGGCAAAGCGGTAGTAGGTATTGGCGTGTCACGCCAGAACTGACAGAGAGAGAGAGGACTTGCATGTGCCCTGTGCTGAGAAAAAACGTCGTTCAAGCGTTCGTTGACAGACGATCAGCATCAAGAGAGGGTTGACTGATTGACAACTGAATTCGGATATTGGTAGGAGAATACAATATATGGACGAGAAACACAAATTCAATAATTATGCCATAATATAAATAAGTACATATATGGAACGAGAAATAATGATCCAGTCCGACAGAGAGCGACACAGAAACAAAAGAAGACCACACAGTTGTGGCAATAACAAAACAGCAAAACCGCATGCGAAACACACTGCAGTAAGGCGAAATAAATATACAAATTAAAGGATAAACAAATTATAGTGATCCAGCCTGAGAATGAACGAAACGAAAATCAACAAAGACGGCATTAATGTGATTAGACAACATCAGCTAAATTTACAAGCGAAACATGGTTTTTCTCCACCGAATTAACTAAAGAGGCAATGAGTGACTTGCAGATCGCCGGCGTCCCTACTTAGCAAACGACGCCATTAGGACATGCCCGAAAACAAAAGGCACGATAAAGACGTTTTGTTTTTGTTGTGAATTGGGCATTGTGCACGCGAAGGCGCTGTTGTGAAGGAAGAATAGTAAATTGAAATTCTTCGAACTCTGCGTGATTCACTACGCCGAAACGTCCGGGCCTGTGGTCAAACAACTGCCTACTTCCTCGTGACAATGCTCCCGCGCATCGCTCTGTTCTCGTGTAGAATGAGTTGACTGCACACCGTAGGGCGGTCTTTCCTCGTCCTGCACCTTTCACATATCTGCTGACCGAGGAGGGGGCCTCGGTCAGCAGATATGTGATTTATTCGTTTTCGGTCGTGTCAAACAAGATTTGGTGAATTCTGTTTCCGATTATTATAGAACGTCATCGCCACATTCACGACCAAAATTTTCCTTCATGTGAGTCCTCAAACTTCTTGACTCTTGGAATTATATGTTCTTCCATAAAAATACTAATGCTTTATTACACTGCTAACTATGATGCTGCCAGCATCGAGATTTATGGAAGGATTAAACGCCCGTCAGGATCTGAAGCAATAAAGAGCTGTGTACAGTAATGGGAGAACTACAAGTGACCATTATCTCTATTTTGAGAAAATAAAATGCTGTAATTGATAACAAAATCATTTTTAAAATTTGGTTCTTTGCGATGCTTGAATTGAAAAACTTAATCATGTTATAGAAATGTTTTAATATTGATTATAACTTCTAAATATTAGAAGTTTCTGGAATTTTCCCAATTATTAAAAATCTTAATAACATAAATGTTAACGAATTTTAAGATGTTAACCAATGACAAAGTTTAAACAAGGCGGCTATCTGCACCAGAACTTTACATCTGCGTTTCTTGCACTGGAATCAGCTTAACGTATCTAAAATAAATGCAATATCAGTAGTTTGGCTACGCGACATTTTGAAATGGATTTAACAATTCATTTACAAAAATAAACAACAGATTATTTCAATTCGTAACATCAGCTTTATTCTAAGAGAATGTTGCGCCTAAAATAATATGCCAGATTAAGGGAATCTACCCACCACTAAATAATAAAACTGATTACGTTCGTACATCACCTCTTATGCAAAAGTGTATAGTTTACTCTAGTAAATGTATATTATATATTCGGCCTTCTGGTGAACCACCCCCACTCCCCGTGACCAAAGTATTTATAGCGTCATGCTGGTATGACGAGAAGCTCGAAATGGTAATGATTTGAGATCTTCCAAAGCGATGACTTCAAAATTAATAACCATGTAATAATCACGTGGTCCAGAGGCCACTCTAATGTGACAATTGTATTGTTTTTACAATATTCTGCTCTTATGTGTGACGTAAAACAGACTACGCCTTCATACAACCTTCTACCTTGTAAAGGTATAACAAGGACAATGAACATACTGTATTAAAATTATTTCGTACTTAAATTTTGGTGTGACTTAAGAATTTGTATAAATACTCTGCGTTCCCAGACTGCACAATAAGTTACAGGAAGTGTGTTTTTTTAAACCAGATTTTGACGTTATTTGCAGACGGTGCCTATCCCACAATAACGAGATATTCACGATTCTCTCCCAATAAAGTTACGGTATAGCATATTTCAGGAAAAATTTTTCTAACGTATCTAGGAACCAAAATACATTTTTAACACGTAATATTAGAAATATATGGAAAAATTACATGATACATTATGGAAAGCCAATCACCTCAGAAAAGTTACATGGGACGCCAGATTACGGTGTGAGAGATCCTGGATTCGAATTCTCTGGATATGGCAAGATTTTATATGATCATGATTTAGGTATCAACTTAGTTTATCAAGTAGGATACACATCTATTAGCCTACCATTTATAATGCGAAAGCTTCAATAGGTAAGGTGTGAATGTAATTGAACGTCATGTTTGGGGTAAGGAAAATTTTGAGGCAAAAAAGTATAGAAAAATAACACAGTAATGGAGTAAAAATATTTTTCGGGAAAATTATGGAAAATTTTAACTAAACTGAAAAAAAGTATCCTACGTTGTTCGGTAACACTAGCTTATTTCTCAAATTAAAATGTTATTTTATGTGGATATTTGCAGGGCTTTTCTGCGTTCTAGCATGCAGTGTGTTAATTATTACGCTATAGCGCTTATGTAAAAATGTTACGGTTTTGGAAATAAACAAAATGTTTGACGAAAGAGAATATACGGAAATAACACTAGCAGTGAAAAACAAGTACACAATTTTCTCGATTTGATCATGCTACCTGCAGAGAAAAGATTTGAGAATACTTCGAAAATGTTCCCAAGTATTGTTTCTGTTATTATTGATGTAATCGTTACAGTATAAATCACAATAATATTAAATCAGAAAACCATCTAAAAGAAATTGGTTAATGCATCTCGATTTTAAATAAATTGAACTTTGAAACATTTTTTTTCCTTGAGTTGAACAGACACCTTGATTACATTCTGAACACTGCATCACGTTGATACTGAAAAAATGTTTGTGCTATTTTGTTTTTACTTTCTTCCCAATGTATACAGTTACATTATTTCATATTGTTACATGCTCGCTTCTCTTCATCGCTCGCCCTGAGGTCCTATGCTCGTTTTTTTTTAATTCGTTTATACAAACCCCCTCCCCCCCGCCTTACCGTTAAAAATGCGCTTTTGCTATGCTTGAACACTTCTCACACCTTCGTGTACGAGGTTCGTATACGAACCGATACTCGTCTAGTGGCAGGCACTCGAATTGGGACTCTCGTATGCGATCAACAAGGAAAATAAAGGTGGCAGGAAAAGATGTTGACAAATGGATATTCTTGGGAATACTCATAAATATTTAAAACGAAGCAATGTTTGTAATAATACCAGTACATAACATGAACTTACTCGTAGACATACACATCTCTCCATTTTAAAGAATCAGATCGAGCTTATTTAAAATATTTTTTTGTATTAATTTTACATAAACAATTATTGTGAAGTATGTTAAAACTTGATTTATTTAAAACAAAAAAATGTACTTCCACGTATTTTGTAAATTCAAAAATATTAAGAAAACCCTTACAAAAATAAATATAATAATAAATAAAAAAAAACATGTAATTTACTGAAACTAGAACCAAACACATACATTTTAAAGTTAGGATGACTGATGTTGCATTCTGNAAAAAAACATGTAATTTACTGAAACTAGAACCAAACACATACATTTTAAAGTTAGGATGACTGATGTTGCATTCTGAAAACTCGCCTTGTAATAATTTTTAAACGCAACTGTTGATGTAGCTTACCTCTGTGATAAAGCCTCGTAAATTTATTTTTCAAGATATTAATTATGTTTGACTCTTAGGCTGGAATTAAAATTGGTCTCAATATTAAACACTTTATTCAAGTATATAGATGCATGAAATACTTCGCATAAACTTCACCAAAGCTACAGGTCAAAATCTTTGTAAATAAAAGTTTTCATTCCTCTCGCTAATACCGTCGTTTTGTTAGCCTCACATAGAATGAAGAATTGTGTAATATCCTGAAGCTATATCGTGTCTGCGGTAGGTAACTCGGTTGGTAGATTTTACTACATTTTCCGTGTTAAGCACCATTCTGATAGTCTGTTTTTACTTGTATAAGTCACACCTACATATTCGGCTACTACACGAAAACGCGACGTTAACTTGCTGATTGCTGAATAACTACAGATTGCTGAATAATTATAGCCGATTCTAATTGCAACGTAAATAGCTAACGTTACTTGTAGCTTAGGTGCATCTATTTGCACTTGTTTGCTGTACCTGCACTGCAAATCAAAAAANAAATAGCTAACGTTACTTGTAGCTTAGGTGCATCTATTTGCACTTGTTTGCTGTACCTGCACTGCAAATCAAAAAACTATTTCATTGTATTTAACGAGGACTTAACGTGAAATAAAATTATATTTCGAAAAGCTAGAATAATGTTGGNAAAAACTATTTCATTGTATTTAACGAGGACTTAACGTGAAATAAAATTATATTTCGAAAAGCTAGAATAATGTTGGGAATTTATTCGTAACTTTTTCAAATAAAAATACTGTCTTATTCTATCGGGCTTTGAACACGAAAACATTGGTGACAGGCCGTTGCCTTACTTGTTGACCAACCAATCACAGGATGCCGTAGAATGGCAGAAAAAGATGGAAAGCAGAAAGTTAACAGTAGTTATGTATATTTAATTGTTTCTACTGTTTTTCTTATGTTTGGCTCATCCGGTAACATTATTATCGTTTACGTTAATATTAAGTTTTATTATTTACTCTGGTAAACGGGTTTGATTCCCTAGTTGGCACGTAAACCAATGTTTCTACGTTGCGATGGTCATTCGAATATCCGCAATTTTAACAGTCAAGAACTCGAGAGCTCATTTCCTATGCGAGTTCTAGTGAGTCCAGTATACCGGTTTCCGGAAAGCAGAATTCGTATGCGTAAATGACCATTCGAATATGTTCGAATACGAGCTCCCGAGCTGTATTTTAGAGCATAGGCATCCTTCTCACGAGAGCGAAGGAATGTTTGATGGTCAGGCGAGCGGTAATCCAAGAGCGCGTTTCTTGTTACAAAGGCGCTCCGCCGCGCATACCTCCGCGTGCCGCCGCGATAAGCCTGTCGCACCTCGCGCGCTACTGACCTTGGGCGGAATGAATTTCTGCGGTTATCTGAAAGAATTTTCTGGTTCATTGGCCTCGCCTTTCTCAGCGTGACTCGGGGTGCGGGTAACCTTCCAGATCGGGCAAAGCGAGACTTTTTAAGCTGTGATGGGCCTCCGAACCGACAGTTTTGATAGTTGAGAGTTTGGAGGATTGTGCGAATACAGGGAAGCGATGAGCGAGCAGAGCGTAGAGTAGCGACGAAAATGACCAGTGGAAGTGAAATCTGCTGACTGCGAGGGTCAGTACACTGGAGAGAGAGAGAGAGAGAGAGAGAGAGAGACACTAGCAGGCTGTACTACTGAACTGGATGCGTGAGTGTAAGACATTCGGAATGATGGCAATAGACTGACTGAACATGTGTAAATGATGAGTGTGAATGAACTAACTGTAATCAAAGTAGAAACATTTAGAAGGGCTTGCATTAGAATTTATTATAATTGAGAAAGACATTAAATACTGCGCTCACTGAGTTTAACAAGAGAAATAGTGAAGACAGATAATTTGATGTAAATAATAGGTGTATGAAAAAGTTACAATCAAGTTCAGTTCTTTTATTTTTATTAAGAACTCTATCGCTCACGAACTCGAATACGCCCTTCGGGCGTCTTGTAATAATATTTTGGTGAAGCTGATATTTTGTAGGTCTAATATATAAAAGTATAAAATGGAACTCCATGTAAGTATTTATATACATATGTAAAAGAAAATGTAATTATGAATTTTCATGCATGTATATGATATGTATTTACATGATACTCTTACAAGTTTAAAGGTATCTCGATCAGATTTCTTGTAACCTATTTCTAGTTGTGTGTTAAAAATACAGGATATTAAATAATTCAATTTAGGAAAGTATAGAATACGTAGATGCCCTAACAATCTACCTTTTACACTTACTTTTGTTTGAGTGGCTATATTTAGCACCTACTTANTGTATAGGTTGTTCACGGTAAAATGAGCACTTTTGAAAGCCCTGCTCAAGATCTACTTGTAAGCACATTGTGCACCCTTCCACCATATGTAAAATCAACATTTTCGTGGACCTGAGTACTTAATTCATGCGTCAGCAAAGGGAAACTGTAAAATTATTATAAAAGTAAATATTTTACAAATTTTCTAATCTATACACTTAAATGCATTAAAAAAATTATAAAGGAAATTATATCATTGTTGTATTGNATTTTACAAATTTTCTAATCTATACACTTAAATGCATTAAAAAAATTATAAAGGAAATTATATCATTGTTGTATTGACAAATATTCACCGAAGACGTTTAATTCAACGTCGAGACATGCGGAACTACTTTCCCTCCGTCGTTACCAACTTTACTGGGCGCATGCCACCACGTGTGCCCGTTAGAAATACACGCAGGTAGGGACAGTGACATTTTTCAAGGGTTGATTTCAAAAGTGCTCACTTTATCGTGAATAGCCTTTAGTAAATATCCTTTTGTGGTAATTGTTGGACTTCTTAATAACCCCGTAGTTCCCCTCTATATAGATGAGTATACCCCCATATGGGAGTGTAACCAGTGGTGGAGGCGCCGTCTATCGATTATCTTATAATAGGAAAAAAATGTAAGACATTATTTCAATTTTATAAATTTTTTGTTTCCACTTATTTTGAAACTTTTATATCCTACTTAAAGGATCTCTGAACAAATTCCTGTAAGTATAAAGTATATATTTAAACATTTCACTTATTAGGCTAAAATTGGACACATGAACGCACAATGCACATTTTATTGAAGTCAAGTTGTGCCTTCATAATTTTTTAAACTTGCTCGCTGGTAACTTTCATGACTGAAATATGGGTTAATTTCTTAAGTAAGTTGACTTATTAATAACTGCTTTCGTTCAAAATGTCACACCTGCCTTGTCTACGCCATGGGATTCCAAACGAAAAACACCGCGAATTTTTNCACCTGCCTTGTCTACGCCATGGGATTCCAAACGAAAAACACCGCGAATTTTTTCTGCCGGCGTTAAATCATATAGACACAGATGGCGGCCTAACATATTATCTCAAACTTTTTATTTGTTTTTTTTAATATGTTTCTAAACTTTTTACACGTGATTTTATATTTCGTAGTGTCTGACTTTAATTTCCAACTACAGCATTTACAGCCATCTTGCGAACTTTTAAATTGCAAACTTCTTTTATTTTTCCGTGATACGTTAGATTTATTTACGGTTCTGAGGGAGACCCCACTCTGAATTGCACATACTGGGGGAGAGGAAAGTTAAATCGCCACTTTCATTTTGGCGGGCTGGATGTTTTATTGGCTAAATCAGAAGATTGAAACATGTCACGTTTTGATACAATTTTTCCTCCCTCTCTACCTTTGCTCGCAAGGTGATGATTATACTGGGGAACAAAAGTGGGGGGAAATGAGGAACGAAAAGATGAATAATAAAAAAAGATAGAGAGGAGGAGGACGAGGGAGGAGATTTTCGCTCCGAATCGAGAGGTCTTAATGGCATTTTCTGCTTCCTTTGAGTGATTTGCTAAGGACGAGAGGAGCAAGCAAGCGAAGGCTTTAATAATGACGCCGACGCCGAGATGACGAGCGAGGACGAAAAAGATTTCCTCTAGTTTTTCTCTCTCTCTCTCTCTCTCTCTCTCTCTTCGTTTCTTCTCCGCTCAGTTTCTTGCGCAATTTTACTTTTTTTTTTTCTGTTGAACGTAGCGATGCGGCGATTTCCGTCAGCTGCTTACTTGTACCCCCCTCTCATCAACCCTCAGTTTCTTAACTCCCTTCTCTCTCTATTCCTCTCTTTCTATCACTACACTCATCCCCTTCACGACACGTTCTTCCCAAACACTTCAGCACCTCAACAGTCGCCTTGCAGTTTTAAAGATATTTTTTTCGAGATGAGCCATTATGATACTGGCCACGGGGACGCGAAAGTAAAAAAAAGACAAAAGAAAACCCTTGATAGCAATCCTGGATGAAAGGACTTGTGTTGAAAGAGATGTTGCACACAATCCAACATCCCCTCCGACTCAAGACTCTCGAAACAAAAATTACTTTAGTGCTTCGAGGAGAGTTTGAATGAAACCTTGGGTTTGCAGGAAAGTTTCTACAAAAATATATAATTTCACCACGTGACCTGTTAGGGAATAATTTACTTAAGTTGGGTGGCGTCGTGCGACTTCGAAAAATAATTGAATATACACTGNGATATTTTTTTCGAGATGAGCCATTATGATACTGGCCACGGGGACGCGAAAGTAAAAAAAAGACAAAAGAAAACCTTTGATAGCAATCCTGGATGAAAGGACTTGTGTTGAAAGAGATGTTGCACACAATCCAACATCCCCTCCAACTCAAGACTCTCGAAACAAAAATTACTTTAGTGCTTCGAGGAGAGTTTGAATGAAACCTTGGGTTTGCAGGAAAGTTTCTACAAAAATATATAATTTCACTACGTGACCTGTTAGGGAATAATTTACTTAAGTTGGGTGGCGTCGTGCGACTTCGAAAAATAATTGAATATACACTGNACGTGACCTGTTAGGGAATAATTTACTTAAGTTGGGTGGCGTCGTGCGACTTCGAAAAATAATTGAATATACACTGAAGTATAATTTGTACATTGGTAAATATCACTTTTAAGGAAATCTTAAAATTCTTTCGGCGCCGCGGTGGCTGAGCGGTTAGACTGCTCGCCTCCTACCAAAGCGATCCGGGTTCAATCCCCAGTCGGGTCACTTTCGATTTTCGCATCGTGCCGTACGATGCTGCTGGTCGGCGGCTTTTCTCGGGGATCTCCCGTTTCCCCCACCCTTGCATTCCAGCGCTGCACCATTCTCGCCTCATTTTACCCTCATTGACTTCAAGACTTCGTCGTTAAAAGTCACCTAAATATCNCCAGCGCTGCACCATTCTCGCCTCATTTTACCCTCATTGACTTCAAGACTTCGTCGTTAAAAGTCACCTAAATATCTCAACTCAACTCAAATTAATATTCTCATACACTACAAAATAAAACTATCAGGCGTAAACAAATGTACGCAATTCTAGTACCGGTAGACATTCAGTCCTTGATCAAACTGTCTNAAATAAAACTATCAGGCGTAAACAAATGTACGCAATTCTAGTACCGGTAGACATTCAGTCCTTGATCAAACTGTCTACGGTGTTTCGGTTAGATCAACTGTTACCTTCTACATAGCAAATATATGGTATGACATTTTTACTCCTACAAAATTAATTAATTTTATGGTTACAGTCACTGCAGCTTTCGAAGAAATTAACGGATTGATTAGCTTATTCGCGATATATTGAGGCCACCTTCCGCTACTAATGACGAACAGTGAGACGTATGACAGTTCGTCAGTGTTCGTCAACAGTAATCAAAAGTATCAGTAAAAAATTTAATTTTCTGCTACTCAATACGTGCACTGTTTCGGAACGATCGGTAATGAGAATTTTTTTAATAGGCGAAAAGTTGTAACTAAGAAATCAATTTGTGAAACTTACTGAGTTTGGACACTGCTAATCTAATAAGTCAACGTGCTCTTTGGTTTGTGCAGTAGCCAAGTAGTTAAGTTTTCATAAAATAATATAATTAAAAATATTTTTACATTTCTTTTACTGAAATTTTGTAATGTTNCCAAGTAGTTAAGTTTTCATAAAATAATATAATTAAAAATATTTTTACATTTCTTTTACTGAAATTTTGTAATGTTACTAAAATGTAACGCCTTTGTGCTTTGCAGTCCTGCAGATGACGCTTAATGAACCCGGGACATGTTACGTGCCANTTACTAAAATGTAACGCCTTTGTGCTTTGCAGTCCTGCAGATGACGCTTAATGAACCCGGGACATGTTACGTGCCAATAATCTGATCTCACGATGCACTGCGACACTTCTAGAGTCAAATGTTGACTTTAATGGCCATTCTAGCAGAGTGCTAGCCGGCCGAATGCAACGATTACCAGTTATCATTAGTGTTCATGAGAAGTGACTGTAAAATTTCGCGAACTCAAATGAGGATATGCTGGAACCAAACACGTTTAAGTTTTACTAACTTTTGCAGTTGCATTTCAGAGAATTAGAAACACTCTGGATGGTTTCGAACTAATGCCAATACAAGAAATTATTGAAGGAATCCAGTGCTACCTTGCCTGTGGTATAACTGACTACTCAATGGAGCAGTAGTCAGTTAACTGATATTTGCGGCTCGTATATAGAGAAGATTTTGGAGTCTTATTTATAGGTCAATGAACACATTGGTTTGACATTCGGGAGAAACCGACTTCTATAAGTGCTTACTATTTTCATTGCCTGTTCCGAGAGAAGTACACGCGATTTATACGAATTTTTTTTTNCCGACTTCTATAAGTGCTTACTATTTTCATTGCCTGTTCCGAGAGAAGTACACGCGATTTATACGAATTTTTTTTTATTTTATGTCAAAAATAAACAAATGGATACAATTACAAGACTTACAAGAGTATTAAAAAAATCCTCGAGCTGTACCCACCTAAGGCAGGGTCAGCATGAATATGATAAGAGTATTCTGATGCCAAGTGGAACTGGTTGTCTTATCCTACGGATATACCTGTCCTTCAAGTTCAGTACGAAGATAAGGGGGTAGGAGTGTAAAATAAGTGTAATTCACTTCGCAGGTAAAGTGAGCAGTCGGAGTGAAGATATTTCCTAATTACTGCTAGTAAAACATTTATAGGCCATTCACGGTTACTTCACACTTTTCTGAAGCCCTGCAAAAGTAATATTTTTTGGTACCGATTGCATATCCTTGAGTTTCATGCAAACAAAAACACTACAAAGTGACTTTGAAGTTTCAACTGTCTTAGGTTATGCTACTATTTTCAGCTCTTCAAAGAATGCTGGCATATTTATCCGTTACGTAAAAATGTTCACAATTTAGGCCTATAACAGTATTTAGGTCAGCTTTATGATTTTAAACAATAATTGTATTGATGATTGTTCTTATAATTATTATTTTACATTCCTACTTTTACAAAATTGTGTTTTTCATGATGTAGCACATTATAGACGTTAATATTTTGCCACAACTGTGTTTAACCATTTACAACTGTAGGGAAAAGAACTGTATTATTTAACCCCCTGTTATTGAATGTTAGGTTGTTTCGTTAAAAGGACGCCAATAGTTAGAATAAAAACTAAAACGAAGGAGCATCGAGTCAAAAAATATTACAGGAAACTTAAGCACGCAACTCGTGTTGCTTATTTTTGGCACGTAGTAACAACAAACTTAAAGGTATTATGAATATTCACACAAATAGGCATATCGTTACCTTTAATTTGCTCATATTGTTTTTGCATACATATGTTATACTGTATTTATATTTAATTATTTATTTAAATTTTTTGGCTGATCTTTAGCTATTTTTTGGGACTGTGGCAAACATTCAATTCACAGAAATGTACGAAAATAACAAAATAGTTTTTAAAACATCTATGATAAAGTTACAAGATATTTCAAAATGAAACATTTAATTTACAGAAAGAATACCAATAACTAGTCTATAACAACATTTGAACTGTGATAAATTTCGTAACAGCCGTTGCCAATACACCGCTGCTCTCGCTGTTTTTAATTCATATTAAATACGAGATAATTATTAAAATATATTGCTGATATACGTGTGAATTAAAGTTTAATTAAATTGGAATTAAATTATTAAAAAATAATTATACTTTTAAATATTTTTGGNCCGACTTCTATAAGTGCTTACTATTTTCATTGCCTGTTCCGAGAGAAGTACACGCGATTTATACGAATTTTTTTTAATTTTATGTCAAAAATAAACAAATGGATACAATTACAAGACTTACAAGAGTATTACAAAAATCCTCGAGCTGTACCCACCTAAGGCAGGGTCAGCATGAATATGATAAGAGTATTCTGATGCCAAGTGGAACTGGTTGTCTTATCCTACGGATATACCTGTCCTTCAAGTTCAGTACGAATATAAGGGGGTAGGAGTGTAAAATAAGTGTAATTCACTTCGCAGGTAAAGTGAGCACTCGGAGTGAAGATATTTCCTAATTACTGCCAGTAAAACATTTATAGGCCATTCACGGTTACTTCACACTTTTCTGAAGCCCTGCAAAAGTAATATTTTTTGGTATCGATTGCATATCCTTGAGTTTCATGCAAACAAAAATACTACAACGTGACTTTGAAGTTTCAACTGTCTTAGGTTATGCTACTATTTTCAGCTCTTCAAAGAATGCTGGCATATTTATCCGTTACGTAAAAATGTTCACAATTTAGGCCTATAACGGTATTTAGGTCAGCTTTATGATTTTAAACAATAATTGTATTGATGATTGTTGTTATAATTATTATTTTACATACCTACTTTTACAAAATTGTGTTTTTCACGATGTAGCACATTATAGACGTTAATATTTTGCCACAACTGTGTTTAACCATTTACAACTGTAGGGAAAAGAACTGTATTATTTAACCCCCTGTTATTGAATGTTAGGTTGTTTCGTTAAAAGGACGCCAATAGTTAGAATAAAAACTAAAANTATTATTTAACCCCCTGTTATTGAATGTTAGGTTGTTTCGTTAAAAGGACGCCAATAGTTAGAATAAAAACTAAAACGAAGGAGCATCGAGTCAAAAAATATTACAGGAAACTTAAGCACGCAACTCGTGTTGCTTATTTTTGGCACGTAGTAACAACAAACTTAAAGGTATTATGAATATTCACACAAATAGGCATATCGTTACCTTTAATTTGCTCATATTGTTTTTGCATACATATGTTATACTGAATTTTATTTAATTATTTATTTAAATTTTTTGGCTGATCTTTAGCTATTTTTTGGGACTGTGGCAAACATTCAATTCACAGAAATGTACGAAAATAACAAAATAGTTTTTAAAACATCTATGATAAAGTTACAAGATATTTCAAAATGAAACATTTAATTTACAGAAAGAATACCAATAACTAGTCTATAACAACATTTGAACTGTGATAAATTTCGTAACAGCCGTTGCCAATACGNACAGAAAGAATACCAATAACTAGTCTATAACAACATTTGAACTGTGATAAATTTCGTAACAGCCGTTGCCAATACGCCGCTGCTCTCGCTGTTTTTAATTCATATTAAATACGAGATAATTATTAAAATATATTGCTTATATACGTGTGAATTAAAGTTTAATTAAATTGGAATTAAATTATTAAAAAATAATTATACTTTTAAATATTTTTGGNATATACGTGTGAATTAAAGTTTAATTAAATTGGAATTAAATTATTAAAAAATAATTATACTTTTAAATATTTTTGGTGGAATATTTATTTAAAAAAACAGTTAAACATGTTGCTCTTGGGGTGTTTTTCCAAATGTTTGTTTAAAAAAATGCGAAAAGCCGTGAATGAACTGTAGGACTAATACACTGGGCACATGTATAAAAATTATTTTTTTTACTAAGAAAGAGAAAGGCTTTACGTAAATCACTTGAAAAATTACTGTAGCATATACAGACAAGAATATATAAGATCGTTCACAATTAACAATGAATTAGCTGTTNTCACTTGAAAAATTACTGTAGCATATACAGACAAGAATATATAAGATCGTTCACAATTAACAATGAATTAGCTGTTATAGACCCCTTGCTAACTCTAAGAAGTGACGTTTAGTAGCAGCGGCTCAAGTTTGCTGGCAACTGTAAACTCGGCGGGTAAATTACGCGTAGATACTTTGGTCGTTACATACACACAGTTCCACACCTCAAGCGGACAGTTCATTGGAGTGGGTGATCTGCCACTTTCTTTTGAACGATTGTATTAATGTTTTATGTATTGTTTACATGCAGCAATATGTCGATTGTGAAACTGCGTGCATGTGCCCGTTTCCCACTGCTATTAGAACGTACCTACGTAACGCTTAGCTCCCAATAAAAGGTGTGTTATTTAAAATACCAGAGCTCATTTCACCTTTTTCAGAACGTTGCTTTTCTTTTTTCATTGATTAAATTATTACAGGGGTCCTGCGATATCAGGAGTACCGATTCTGCTAGTCAGTTCTGGGATTTTGTAGGTTTAAAACTTAGATCGTTTTAAGGTGCCGTACGATAAACGGACGTAACACACAAAAACATTTTATTCCTTAAATTCCATTAAATTTAAATTAACTGTTCTTTAAATCATTATTTCTGATAACCCCCAATTTGTGACGTTAAATTATTGAAATAATTTAATTTATAATATGTACAATTAATACACTTAACCTCACAAATTTTAATATGTCTGCAAAATACTTCTTTGACTCGTAATGCGTCGTATCAGCTGGTGTAAATAGTTTTTGACCTTTTAAATTTTTTTTTATAGCTGTTTGTGACCCGTGTTAAAATATTTTGAGCAGAACCACTGATTTGTACAAAACTTAATACGCATGCCCCACAATAATTTTTAATAAAGGAATATAAGCTACTTCCGGCGAAAACTTTGATGATAGAAAAAAAGAACCACAAGTACCAAAAAATTAATATTTCTACCATATGAGGCATTACCGAAAGGGATTGACAACAGAGCCAAGTTCATGTGATCTTTAATTTCTTAATATTATAAAATGTGTGAATCATGGTAGATAACTTAAATAAATACGTGTTCTGTATACATATTTCATGAAAAAAATTTATGTACGTTTTGTGGCCACTGACCGTTTTCGGTTTTCGTGTCTGATTCTTGTATGCGTGAATTTACAATAAGTCCCCATTTCCGTAAAATTGAACAATCACACCACAATAAATATAATTGGTAGAACGTTCCGTCCTTTAGTATTGAACGGCTATTATCCATTGCTGCAACTATTTCTGTGTTTAAAGCATACTTGCTTTATATATCACAAACCGTTTAAATCATAACAAATGCCTAAAAGAGGCAAGTTTTCTTTTAAACAAATTACCACACACTACAGGTAATATCAATGATGATCGTAACCTTAAAAAAGTAACTGATTTTGTACGTGCCCGTTATACTTGTAAAATCTCCACAGCGCAAAATACAATATAAATGTATAAAAAAAGGCTCGAATAAATAATAAAATGTCTTTCTTCCGCACCGCAGCAGATGTCCACATTACATGTTGGCATCTATGATGATTCGAATGCCGTAGTTTTAAATAAAATATCTCAAAAAAACATTTAATTAGAAACAATAACATTTTGACAAATCATTTTTATCTTTCCAAGATCTTGAGACTCCAACTAGAGTGCTTCCGTGGTCAATTATGCGCGCTTCTCATTTTCGTTTTGACAGCAGCATGGTGTGTGATGAACATGTTTAGCTGAGTATCGCGAGAAAAAATGAGCATGTGATGACATGAAGCCAAATTCATCAAACAGTTAACTATAAATTAACTCTGTTGTATTAAATTAGTTGATTTTCAGCTGCAAGAGGTATATTATACAAACACGTTTTTAAAATATGCTTTAAAAATTATTACTTTCACTAGAGACTGAACGATACGACTGGTTCGGACTCCACGGAGTGACAAGTTCTCGCCTGCAAGGGTCAAAGGTCATCTCGGGAGAGAAAATGCCGGCTGCCAGACCTACTGAGAGCCTTGTTCGGATGTCTGTTCTCCACAAGATGCTAGATCTACGACCGAGCGCGGTGCATGCGCACTGAACGTAGTGGAAGGCAAGGAATGACCGCTCACGGCTTCCTCGTCGCCTTCCCCGCCTTCCCCTCCTGCGGGACCAAATGGTGACGTCATCAGCTCCTGATTCGTCCAAACTGATCAACAAGTCCCAAGAATATGAAGTATTATGAGAGACTGTTCCACGAGTGTCGTTGGAGGTCCGAGAACATCAAATGTTGTAAGAGGCTGTTATGGTATGGATCATGATATGGGAAGGGGGGGG
>NQII01001628.1:230519-266369 GCA_002778355.1 Clitarchus hookeri
GATATGACGGAGATGGCCCATGCGTTTTGTTCACGTTTGTGTAAAATTGAAAAGAGAAATTTTAAAAAGATTTTGTAATATTTTAAGATAATTAGTGACAAATATTTTTTTATTTGTAAGAAAGGTTTCAGGGCTTTTGAAAAAAACAATACTTAATTTAAAACAGGTTTGCGTAAAAATAAAATTCAAAATATCAAATTTTAATTTTTGTTTTAATGGTTTCCGATTTCAATTTAGATGACACTCCTGATACCACATGTTCAGACCGCATTTATTTAATTTCAATGGGAACTCATCCCCTTTTCGACTACAGCTGNGCCGATATGACGGAGATGGCCCACGCGTTTTGTTCACGTTTGTGTAAAATTGAAAAGAGAAATTTTCAAAAGATTTTGTAATATTTTAAGATAATTAGTGACAAATATATTTTTATTTGTAAGAAAGGTTTCAGGGCTTTTGAAAAAAAAAATACTTAATTTAAAACAGGTTTGCCTAAAAATAAAATGCAAAATATCAAATGTTAATTTTTGTTTTAATGGTTTCCGATTTTAATTTAGATAACACTCCTGATACCACATGTTCAGACCGCATTTATTTAATTTCAATGGGAACTCATCCCCTTTTCGACTACAGCTGNACACTCCTGATACCACATGTTCAGACCGCATTTATTTAATTTCAATGGGAACTCATCCCCTTTTCGACTACAGCTGGAGCAACTTAAGTAAAGTACTGATTTATAAAGTACTTGCTGTCACCTCCAACTTGTTAGACGTATGGCTTAGGGCTTTCTCTCACATGTTAGGTGGGCAACGGAATTAGAGTTTCGTTTGGAGCAAGTTATGACAGTAGAAATGTATGAGAGCTGCCTGGGTTTTATTTGTTCCACGGGTCACGTCAGCGTGTTCCCAAGAGAGATGAGATTCTTTCAGCCCATTCTTAAAAAGTCCTGTACACAAGTAACAAAAAAAAACTTATTTCTTTCAGATGACTACAAAAGCTCAAAACATGAGTCATTACGGTCCTCACCAAATGTTTTGCAGTGGTAACATTTATTTACAGATACACACCGAAAGGTTTTGAATACAAAATAAAAAAAATGTGTTTTTTTCAACTATTGTTGCTTGTTAACGCATCTTTTTTTGCCCATTAGACGAACCAGGTGGACGTATGAAGGCGGTACACACGAGCGCGGCTTATCAACGATACAAACCCCAAACCTCGAAACCCAAACATTTCGGGAGCGTAGAGGGCAAAGGGCGAAGGTGCCGGAGAGGCATAAGCGCAAGCAAACTCATTGTGTTCCCGAAGGCTCGCCAATCCCGCCTGGAGTGTTTGCAGCGGCACTCGAACCCTGGGTTGTCGTCCGACAATCAGCCGCACCTCAACTGTCGTCTTCCGCGCAACAAGCGACCACGTCGATCTGGCGTCGCTGTCTGCGGAGCAGATGACAGGCGACTGCTCCGCGAAACAGCCGCATTGCCGACGGTTACTTCCAACTTTTCTGAAGTCATACTGAAGTTCTACTTCCACGATATCCCTCCGCATAATGCAAACAATGCTTAACACAGTCTATAAAATTATTCCACAGGGACAACACAACACTTCCATGAGCACTCAGTGTAATACATTTTGCATAAGAACTATTTCTTACTAAGCATTACCAACTCACCCATTTTCTCCCTGTTTTAAATTACATTAATTATAAAAAAATTAATACAATAATCTGTAAATCATATATTAGTAAAATTTCAATTTAACCCAACAAAGNTACATTAATTATAAAAAAATTAATACAATAATCTGTAAATCATATATTAGTAAAATTTCAATTTAACCCAACAAATTAGGCATTTTTATTAGCAAAAGTATAAAACGATTGTCATACATCATATATTTAAGAAACAACCAAGCACGCTATAAATGACATATTTTTCAAAAGTTTGATTCTAAAAGTGTGAAGAAAACGTAAAATAAATATACTTAAAATACTTTGTTCGCCGTAGAGTTATTATGGGGTAGAGTGGTCTCGTTGGCTGCACAGAACCAGTCTGCGTGTCCCAACATTGAACTGATTTTCTACGAACACGACTATCGTTAACGATGCGGATATTATTAACGTTACAAAATTTTTTAGTAAACAAGTGCTTTAAGTTATTTGTTTAGTACCTGTAATACATTTGTAGTGCCGTTTGATTAAATTCAAATTGGTAAAAGTATTTCATTCATACATAAGTGCTTGAGTTTGAAAATTAAGGTATAAACCAACACGTTCATCAATGTTGATGATATGACTTTGACAGTTTTGCTGTTTTGGGGTAGGTCAATTTTGGGAACTTGTGCAGAGGACGAAGAATCGTTCTACCAAATACTATTTAGTGCATGGTTCTGACAAGTTGTATGCCTTCTTCTTCACTCCAAATATTTTTGGTCTGTTGTTCCTTCCCCCGTTACTTAACCTGTTCAAGTCACCATATCCACTATCGTGGGCACATTGCAAATGAACTATGGTTAATCGGTACTGTACAGAGCAAGTCGTCGGTGCCCAATACGTTTAGAGTTTTCGTTGTGGCTTATCAGATTTGTGGAATTTCTGCACCTCTTGGACGTGAATGATTAATGCCAACACCACCAAGCACGCAGCACGTTGTTCACTGGTTCTAAGAAACGTGCTGATTATAAGTACAGCCCATACCAAAACATTATAAGTTTCCAAAAATTATGTGCTGTGGTCAGGCCTTAGCTCAATAGCCTACCCGGTCACACCTTCAAACATTAATTCAGGTTACGAGTCGAGATTGCTGAAATACGTCGCGATAAACCGAAGCAGAAACTCCCTCCACCAGCCAGTAAAAGGGGTCGAACATTTTCATACACAACGCGCTCGATACAGGACAGCGTAACGCTATCAGCGGCATATTTTGTCATCGGGGCATCGGACCAAGACGACGTCTGAAGAAGGGTGGGTCCAGCCATCGCTAAACGCCGCCTGAATAAGCCCATGGCAACACGGGCAAGGTGGGGACTCTCCAATTAGGTTTTAATATGAAAGTGACGTGGTTATATCTTTAATTAATGTTTAAATAGTATCCTGCTATTTATTTTATAACTCTCTTCGAGTAGATTCAGTAATTTTTGTAGTTTAATAGTTATTGTATAAAGTCAAATGTTCAATAAACCCCTATGTTTTACTTTTATGCTCTACCTAACAATAAGTTATATTTGTTAAGCCCCTATATCCCCCTTTAGGCATGCTTAACTAAAAATTAATTATAAGAAACTTGAACTCAGAAATTTATGTGTACCGATAGGCGTTCAATTAGAGAACTACTTGAATTTCATTTATTGCTGGAAAAAGGAATTACTAACTATCTCTCAAGGTTGGTAATATTATTATCGTTTATATTTAAGTTATACATGTGGGTATACCGGTTCTTCGATAAGATTACAAGGCATTAGAAACAAAAATACAGTATAATCCTGCGATTATATTTATAGTTATTGTTTCTAGTGCATCTACCGCAATTTAAATTTTTCATGAAGGTATCTTTATAAACTAATGAAATTGATGCATTTCGAGTTTGACCAGTTGAATGTGAGGCGATTCCTGAATAATACACACCAGGTAGGTACTCTGTTAGATTTTCGGCCGGGCCGGAAATTTATGTATTTACATATTTATGTATTTACATATTTATGCATATGAGATGTGCGTCTAGAAATAATAACGCCAAGTCATATACTTTCTTAAAAATCTGCCATGATTGGATATTGGAGAACAAAGTGCTTATCTTCTGTACAAAACTATAGTTACACACCGATAAAGGGTGAACTACAAATGTTGCCCGTATAACGTACAACACTAAATATTAAAAAAAACTTTGGCACATTATGGTTATGTTAGCAATTAATTCGATGCTCACTTGACCGTAATGTTAATATGTATAAAGCTGGAAAACTTTCCCATTTTGCTTGACAATTTACTTGCATAAAACTGTGAGAAGCTGCCTTCCAGTTTGAATAGTTTACATATAATGTAGTCACACTATTGTTTGGTGTTGAAAAACAATTTAGAAACAATTTTTTTTAGATATGGTTGGTTTTGTAAAAAAAAATTACTTGATACCTTCATAAGTATATTTTCAATTTATTACTTGCTGTGAAAGTATCACCAACGTCAGAATTCGAGTAACTGATTTATAAAGGATAGCGTCAAATAGCTAAATATAATTTCATATTTTTAGCAACAGCGAAAAACAAAACGGCCGAAAGTTATAACGGATAATGATAAGTAATTTTTCCCCTAACGTTTAAATAAAACTAGCTTGATGGTCACAGTTTTTGCTATATTATTTATACACATATGAGTAAGGCGTGAGAATTACATATTTATCTTTCTAAAATTTCAGGGTGTCACTTGACCAACAGCCTCAGATTGGTGGCAAAGTTAATTTTTACATGTGGCAAGAAAAGTAAGTAATGCTGGGATACGAAACATTTCCATTAATCGTGCACCAACTGTGCCTGTGTATACAAATATGTTTCAATTGCTTTTCTGAGGCATGAAAATATTGCGCAACGACAATATATAATGTAAAACATTTATATACCTAAATTTATAAATTTATTTCGTAAATTTACGAAGAAGGTGCCATGGATTTCAAGCCACGCGTATCTTCCTTTACTTCTCTATGCGTGAAACATTTTTGTTTCGCCAGGAAATACATCCTGCAAAGTACATGAAGCTATGAACCTAATACGCTTTTCTCTGACCACAAGCTTACGAATTCAAATCCAGGGTAAGCCATATAAGCATATTGCTGTTTCAGCAAAGTTTTTGATTAAGTTTATATGTTAGGCATATCTTTATCTTACAGAACCGCACAGTTAGACAAACAAAAAGCGTAAATCGATAGCGTTTATGAGTTGAAAATTAAAGTTATGGCCTGAGAAATCCTTATTTGTTAATTACTTACTTGAAAATGCCAGCGAATACGAGTTTCTTTAGTAGGCTAAGTTAATAGTTACGAGTAAAATCAAATGGTATTTCAAGTGTTCTTGTTCGTGCAATGGCCTGGTAACGTTTATTCAAAGCCTGGGAGTTAAAAGAAATAAGGGAGGTTGGAGAAGCAGCTGTCTTGTTCCAAGAACGCGCCTAGACAACGTGACAGTGCACGACCTCGAGTTGTCTCGNAACACGACTATCGTTAACGATGCGGATATTATTAACGTTACAAAATTTTTTAGTAAACAAGTGCTTTAAGTTATTTGTTTAGTACCTGTAATACATTTGTAGTGCCGTTTGATTAAATTCAAATTGGTAAAAGTATTTCATTCATACATAAGTGCTTGAGTTTGAAAATTAAGGTATAAACCAACACGTTCATCAATGTTGATGATATGACTTTGACAGTTTTGCTGTTTTGGGGTAGGTCAATTTTGGGAACTTGTGCAGAGGACGAAGAATCGTTCTACCAAATACTATTTAGTGCATGGTTCTGACAAGTTGTATGCCTTCTTCTTCACTCCAAATATTTTTGGTCTGTTGTTCCTTCCCCCGTTACTTAACCTGTTCNTGACAAGTTGTATGCCTTCTTCTTCACTCCAAATATTTTTGGTCTGTTGTTCCTTCCCCCGTTACTTAACCTGTTGAAGTCACCGTATCCACTATCGTGGGCACATTGCAAATGAACTATGCTTAATCGGTACTGTACACAGCAAGTCGTCGGTGCCCAATACGTTTAGAGTTTTCGTTGTGGCTAATCAGATTTGTGGAATTTCTGCACCTCTTGGACGTGAATGATTAATGCCAACACCACCAAGCACGCAGGACGTTGTTCACTGGTTCTAAGAAACGTGCTGATTATAAGTACAGCCCATACCAAAACATTACAAGTTTCCAACAATTATGTGCTGTGGTCAGGCCTTAGCTCAATAGCCTACCTGGTCACACCTTCAAACATTAATTCAGGTTACGAGTCGAGATTGCTGAAATACGTCGCGATAAACCAAAGCAGAAACTCCCTCCACCAGCCAGTAAAAGGGGCCGAACATTTACATACACAACGCGCTCGATACAGGACAGCGTAACGCTATCAGCGGCATATTTTGTCATCGGGGCATCGGACCAAGACGACGTCTGAAGAAGGGTGGGTCCAGCCATCGCTAAACGCCGCCTGAATAAGCCCATGGCAACACGGGCAAGGTGGGGACTCTCCAATTAGGTTTTAATATGAAAGTGACGTGGTTATATCTTTAATTAATGTTTAAATAGCATCCTGCTATTTATTTTATAACTCTCTTCGAGTAGATTCAGTAATTTTTGTAGTTTAATAGTTATTGTATAAAGTCAAATGTTCAATAAACCCCTATGTTTTACTTTTATGCTCTACCTAACAATAAGTTATATTTGTTAAGCCCCTATATCCCCCTTTAGGTATGCTTAACTAAAAATTAATTATAAGAAACTTGAACTCAGAAATTTATGTGTACCGATAGGCGTTCAATTAGAGAACTACTTGAATTTCATTTATTGCTGGAAAAAGGAATTACTAACTATCTCTCAAGGTTGGTAATATTATTATCGTTTATATTTAAGTTATACATGTGGGTATACCGGTTCTTCGATAAGATTACAAGGCATTAGAAACAAAAATACAGTATAATCCTGCGATTATATTTATAGTTATTGTTTCTAGTGCATCTACCGCAATTTAAATTTTTCATGAAGGTCTATTTATAAACTAATGAAATTGATGCATTTCGAGTTTGACCAGTTGAATGTGATGCGATTCCTGAATAATACACACCAGGTAGGTACTCTGTTAGATTTTCGGCCGGGCCGGAAATTTATGTATTTACATATTTATGTATTTACATATTTATGTATATGAGATGTGCGTCTAGAAATAATAACGCCAAGTCATATACTTTCTTAAAAATCTGCCATGATTGGATATTGGAGAACAAAGTGCTTATCTTCTGTACAAAACTATAGTTACACACCGATAAAGGATGAACTACAAATGTTGCCCGTATAACGTACAACACTAAATATTAAAAAAAACTTTGGCACATTATGGTTATGTTAGCAATTAATTCGATGCTCACTTGACCGTAATGTTAATATGTATAAAGCTGGAAAACTTTCCCATTTTGCTTGACAATTTACTTGCATAAAACTGTGAGAAGCTGCCTTCCAGTTTGAATAGTTTACATATAATGTAGTCACACTATTGTTTGGTGTTGAAAAAACCATTTGGAAACAATTTTTTTTAGATATTGTTGGTTTTGTACAAAATATTGACTTGATACCTTCATAAGTATATTTTCAATTTATTACTTGCTGTGAAAGTATCACCGACGTCAGAATTCGAGTAACTGATTTATAAAGGATAGAGTCAAATAGCTAAATATAATTTCATATTTTTGGCAACAGCGAAAACCAAAACGGCCGAAAGTTATAACGGATAATGATAAGTAATTTTTCCCCTAACGTTTTAGTAAAACTAGCTTGATGGTCACAGTTTTTGCTATATTATTTATACACATCTGAGTAAGGCGTGAGAATTACATATTTATCTTTCTAAAATTTCAGGGTGTCACTTGACCGACAGCCTCAGATTGGTGGCAAAGTTAATTTTTACATGTGGCAAGAAAAGTAAGTAATGCTGGGCTACGAAACATTTCCATTAATCGTGCACCAACTGTGCCTGTGTATACAAATATGTTTTATTGCTTTTCTGATGCATGAAAACATTGCGCAACAAAAATATATAATGTAAAACATTTATATACCTAAATTTATAAATTTATTTCGTAAATTTACGAAGAAGGTGCCATGGATTTCAAGCCACGCGTATCTTCCTTTACTTCTCTATGCGTGAAACATTTTTGTTTCGCCAGGAAATACATCCTGCAAAGTACATGAAGCTATGAACCTAATACGCTTTTCTCTGACCATAAGCTTACGAATTCAAATCCAGGGTAAGCCACATAAGCATATTGCTGTTTCAGTAAAGTTTTTGATTAAGTTTATATGTTAGGCATATCTTTATCTTACAGAACCGCACAGTTAGACAAACAAAAAGCGTAAATCGATAGCGTTTATGAGTTGAAAATTAAAGTTATGGCCTGAGAAATCATTATTTGTTAATTACTTACTTGAAAATGCCAGCGAATACGAGTTTCTTTAGTAGGCTAAGTTAGTAGTTACGAGTAAAATAAAAGGGTATTTCAAGTGTTCTTGTTCGTGCAATGGCCCGGTAACGTTCATTTAAAGCCTGGGAGTTAAAAGAAATAAGAGAGGTTGGAGAAGCAGCTGTCTTGTTCCAAGAACGCGCCTAGACAACGTGACAGTGCACGACCTCGAGTTGTCTCGTGAGATCTTCAACCACCCCACATCCTCCTCCTCCCCCCTTTTTTTCCACTAGGCCCGAGAACCTCGCGAACCCGAGAGTTGAATGAAAGCAGCGATTTCGAGCACCAAATAAATAAATGAAATGAGTTCTGGAGCGACAAGAAGAGAAGGAGCAGGCAGGCACCAAGTAAGAAGAGCGACTCCAGGGGGTGGGAAGGGTGTACAAGACTTGTTCAAATGCCAAAGTAGTTTTCGCCTCCCCATTCACCGACGGAGCGTTGCAAGAGGAGCCGGGAACAACCCATTCCCCCTCGCCCGCCATCGACGAATACCCGACCTCCACTCACACACTCGAGGTAGGTGGGCGCCCTTTCTCGAAGCCTTATTGCTGCTACATTTTGAAGGGTTGGATGCCCTTTCAATTATTAATTACACACTTTACGCCCCCGCTGGAAGAGGAAGTTTAGGGACTCGTTGTTTGGGGCCCGCAGCAGGGGTCGCGGATGAGCGGCGAGGCGTCCAGGGTTTAAACTTTCATAGCGACGTGTGCGCGGGGCGCGCCGCCGGCGGGAGCTCGGGGGCGCCTCGACTACCGCGGGCCCACGGTAGCCAGCTACTGCTGTCGGCAAGGCCTCACCAACACCGGTACGCACTAACCTCTGCCCGCAGGATGACTGACACTAACACTCGACTAAATGACCTGTGCAGGGGTGGAGCCGAGTGCTAGCGTAGCTACCGAGAGGGGGCGATGAACTCCGAGCAGGAGAGATCTTACGACCGTTATTCATCTACGCGAGCGCGTGTATAACTGCCTGAATACAAACAGCAAGCTTCGACCCGGGAGTCATACTCAAAGCTACACGAAAATGTTAACACTGTACCACGAATTTGTAGTCACTGCGACACCTGACACTGCAGCCAATCGCTTTATGAGTGAGTGAGTGAAATGTTGTGGCGCCTCTTAACTTTAAGGTCTTGAGAGCTCAATGAGAGTGAAGCGAGGCAAGTATGAAGCAGCGCCGGAATGAAACGGTGGTGGAAATGGGAGATCCCCGAGAAAACTCGCCGACCAGTAACATCGTTCAGCACTGACACCTGGCACCAGAGAGTTGAATGAAATCAGCGATTTCGATCACCAAAAAAATAAATGAAATGAGTTCTGGATCGACAAGGAGAGTAGGAGCAGGCACACACCAAGTAATGTACTACCATCTGGCCTACGGAACAGGATCTACATGCGAAAATCCGGAAGCGATGGGAAGCCAGTAGTCTAACCACTACACCACCGAGGCCTCTCGAGCGCTTTATGTAATGACGTAGTATGATGGGGAGGGTAAGTGGGAAGGAATATAACGGGGCTAGGCTTGGTCGAGTAGTAGAGACCTCAGCTGTAAACAGCGTTTCCCACGTTACTCTCGTGTGGCATGACCATTCCCTTATCAACCCTTTCAATCATAATGCTCTTTGTCCAGGATGTTATGAAGGAAGTGGCTTTAACGATGCATACTGCTAACAGCTGAAAACAGTTCTCAAAGAGTGAAGTACCTCTCTTGTAGGATACATCATTCGTTGCTGGGACTAAATTCCGAATTCTCTTAAACGGCTGCTGCCAGTAACATAAAACACAGACGCATTTTATTGTTCCCGATATACATTCATGAGCAGTTGGGTAAGCGATACCTGCCTGTCTGATAGCGTGTAGAATCCCCTTTCTTCCTGATGACGACGGTGATGCGGCGTGGCGCTGGAAATGGTCGGGAGCCATGCTGATCCATGACCACTGCACAGCCTCCCACAATGCATGGAGATCGGTAAGAGCAGGATCCAAGGCGCGCACATCCCTCTTGATAGCATCTCAGATGTGTTTGATAGGATTGAGATCGGGTGACCTCGAGGGCTAGGAAAGCAACCTTAAGCCTTCGGAATGTTCATACAACTATTCGGTCACAGTTTGGGAGTGGTACATTGTCTTATTGTTGGTACAGGTGTCCTGCAGGGAGCTGTAGGCGCAGAAATAGGTGCTCTTGATCCGCCAGCAGGTCCCTGTATTGTTCGTCGGTAAGGGACTACGGCACGGGTACTAGGAAGGCAATTTAATCCTACATAAAAAGTTCACATATGAGGATACTACCACCACCGGCCTTAACTGCACCCTGTTTAAACGAGGTATCTATAGTTTCATGTGCTTGGCGACGCGCTCGTACCGTATTGTCTGCGTGTACCAACGAGTACGTTGACTCATTCGCCCAGGCGACCTTTTCAATGTGTTGAGGATCCAAAATGTGGTTCCAGCGCCCAAGTAATTCGTAGAACCTTGTGATGTGCGGTGAGTAGAGACACGTTCTTTAGTGGGGTGGTAGGTTCTGTACCCCATAGCGAAAAGACGGTTCTGGGAGGTATGTCTGCTCACAGTTCGTTGTGGTTTAGCATTGCAATGGCGAGTGATCTGCTGCACTGTGGCCTGTCCTATCCGCTGTTTCCAACCAAGCTATACGACGGTGTACGCCACAGCAATTGTCCCTGACGATGGATCGGCACACTCTTGACACGGTGACCAATGTAAATCGTAGTGCCTTCTCAACGTCGAAGATGGAGTGCCCCAAAATACATCGAGATCTGGTTTCTTCACCATGCTGTGCTCCACTGTTACTCAGACGGTAAGTATAAGGTCTCACGACATCCCAGGCATATGAGGCTGGGCGCTATTCCATTCACCGAGCGCAGTGGTAAAACTTTGAACTCGTGTTCGGGAGGATCTGAGTTCGAATCCCAGCACAGCCATCCTGATTTTGGTATTCCATGGTTTCCCGAAATACCTTCAGGCGAATACTGGGATGGTTCCTTACTACAGGCCATGGCCGATTCCCTCCCCGTTCCTGCTTCTCTGATCATTTTGCTCAGAGTCTAATGACCTCGCTGTCGACGAGGCAGTCACAGCGCCATTTCGCCAACATAGCACATATCTCTAATTCAACTGCTCATGTGTGGATAGCAGAGCGTTGTACCGATTCTAGTACTGTCGCAAACCAAAATTCATTCGTTGCAACTCGTAAAAATATTTATTTATTTGTAACTGAAAAGGTTGGCCTAGCTTTCTAGTACACACACACACACACACACACAATTCCTGTTTTGAAAACTAATGGTGTGTACACAGTTTTGACATTATAAGCAACGAACATGGAGCCGAAACATACAGCTCAACACTCAGGTCGTTGGAAAAGTCGATAAACCTTCGACTACACAGCCTGACATTAAATGCCTCTATCATTGTTTCAGCCGAGTTTTTGAGATGTTTTATAGGGTTTGCTAAAACAGCTTGCGCACAACAGAATCGGTCTTGTGCGATTATCACAGGGGCGTAGATATTGAGACCCAAGCATATGATTAGCGACATGATTCCGCCTGTGGCTCGCGGTTTGCTTCACAATATGTTACGACACTTTCGATAGGTATTGTGCAAGTGATTGTTTTCTTTTTCAGCAAGTATTATGTTACATAACTTTTTGAATTAATTTTATAGAGAAATTAGTTTGTTGGTTGCGGGATCCGAACCTGCGGTTGCCATTCGAGAATTGGTCAATACACAATGGCGACATAGGTTTATTGGCCAACCCCATTGTAGTACTGCACCGTACCTAAAACTGGTTCCACAATACTGCGACGCGTTGCGATGCGATGCGTGACGACGCCATGTTCGGCGACGAGCTACACTCACTGTTTCAAAATTGCGCGACTTTATGTCGGCGACGCACACCGTATGATATGGCATTGCTATCTATTTCAAGTGTGAAAATTACATTTTTAGTCCACACGAATGTAGCAAGAGACACGCGAAAATAATTGACGCTGTAAGTTTTAAGTGGGTAGAAGATAAACAAACACGACAGTACGAACGCGATTTGCAATGAAAACTTCGCACTAGCATACAGCGAGTACAAGAGACGTATCAGACGAATGATAATTATTTTGGTGTTTTGTTAATATACGATTATTATGACATTGTCCATATGTATAAGAAGCACTTTCATCTACTTTATACATCCATGCAATAACAATAAAAATGCAAATGCAAAGACGTTGGCATAATTCTCCCCCACAAAAAGAAGTCATTTGGGGACAAGTCTGGAGAACGTGGTGCCCAAGCTACAAGACCCATTAGTCAGATCCACCGTCTGGGGAATAACATGTCAGCAACTAGCCGAGCTCTGCGTGAAAATAGAGCAGGACAGCCCACCTGTTGAAGCCACTGTGATAATCTCAGAGTGAGAGAGACATCTTTGATCAGCTGATACAAAATATTCTCTACGATGTCTGCATACGCTACTGCACCATTCAAATGCCCTTCAAAAAATATGGTCCCATGACATGATATCCGAGAAAACCACACCAAGTAATAAGGCTCCACAAATACTGGTTGTCCACTTACGGGGTCAAAGTGGGTTGCTTGCGGACCTGTAATGGGCANTGCACTAGCATACAGCGAGTACAAGAGACGTATCAGACGAATGATAATTATTTTGGTGTTTTGTTAATATACGATTATTATGACATTGTCCATATGTATAAGAAGCACTTTCATATATTTTATACATCCATGCAATAACAATAAAAATACAAATGCAAAGACGTTGGCATAATTCTCTTTCACAAAAAGAAGTCATTTGGGGACAAGTCTGGAGAACGTGGTGCCCAAGCTACAAGACCCATGAGTCAGATCCACCGTCTGGGGAATAACATGTCAGCAACTAGCCGAGCTCTGCGTGAAAAGAGAGCAGGACAGCCCACCTGTTGAAGCCACTGTGATAATCTCAGAGCGAGAGAGACATCTTTGATCAGCTGATACAAAATATTCTCTACGATGTCTGCATACGCTACTGCACCATTCAAATGCCCTTCAAAAAATATGGTCCCATGACATGATATCCGAGAAAACCACAGCAAGTAATAAGGCTCCACAAATACTGGTTGTCCACTTACGGGGTCAAAGTGGGTTGCTTGCGGACCTGTAATGGGCATTGTGTATATTAAAGTTACCATTACCCTTGAATGTGGCCTCACCAGTCCATAAAATGCTGTGATTGAAAGCACGGTCCTTGCTCAAGTAACAGTTGCAGAAATCAATGCGCTTAGGAATGTCATTATTGCCAAGTTCTTGGTACAGCTGTACATGGAACGGATGTAAACGATTATCAGCGAGGGTTTTCCACGCTGTACTTTAAGACAATCTTTAGTTGTGGGCAATCCTCTGTGCAGAATCATGAGGATTTATTGCCATGGTAACAAGCACATCAACAGCCCTCTCGACTCTTACAGGTCGTATGATACGACGACGTTTGTTGCGTGTCGGTTGCACTAGTCCGGTTGTGCGCACGCGACATGCAAGAAGCTGGATGACGTTGTACGAGTGCTGGACGCGCTGTGGGTGTCTGTCTGCGTACAAACGGTCAGCTGCTCTGCAGTTCCTGTAAGTGGTATATGGTTTATCTGCTTGCTGCGTAGTGCTGCATTATTATCCACTTTTGCTCGGAAACAGTTTAGTACCTACTGCACGAGTCCATGCAGTAAGGCACACAGGCAATGGCGTACATTGTGTGTCTGACGTTCATAGTTTACGCACAAACAATGATAATTGGATACACTTAACAGTAATTATTACACTGTTTCCGAACAAACGCGACGAATAAGGCAGTACTAAGCAGCAAGCAGATAAGTAATCTACCACTTACAGGAACTTCAGTTTTGAATGTAAGTTAATTAACAATCGAAAGTTCGTTGGTTCAGACAGTCATTCGTTTTACATCGCATGCATGAATGATAGAATCAGAGCAGCATGTGGATCTCTCGTCAGGGCTGAGGTCCGCCGAGCAACCGGGAATGTAAACCGGAGAGCAGAGTCGTGTCTGACAGGATGGTTGACATTTAGATCACTTATGAAGAGTGCTGTGTGTGAATGAGTGTTCTCAGTTCCCATTTCACGGTAGTTCTCTCACACTATACCGGTATTGACAGTACACCCGACGTCCTTTTGATTGTACGTACACTAGGTTTGCATGCCAGAAAAACCACATGTTTTGTGGGATTCCCTTTGATTGTAGTAAGTAAACCACGTTTGCTATCAATTTTCATTGTATGTAAACTACGCACGTCACAAACCATATGCTTAGATGATTTAGTTTATTGTGCGTAAACTATGCACGTCAGAAAAAAAGTGCCTAAGTAAATATCGTTTTCTTTTAGACAATCTTTCAAACAATAGCTTATTCGACCCACATTCCCATTTGCAAATTTCAAAGTCCCCCCCCCCCCNTCCCTACCAACTGTATGTTCGGGGGAATGGAATTACTACCAATCGATGCTTCATATAGGGTATAGTTATCACACTGTTTTCGCGAACCACGGTGTCATGTTGTTTCCGAGAAAATGAGGTGATACTGGTGCTGTAAATCAACCTGTATATAGGATCACACGTTTTTTTATTGCGGCAGACGAGATAATGTCGTCTAATGTGATGTCTCATTCATTACACGTGATTCGTATATCATGGTTATTGCAAAAATTTACAAGCAAACATTGTCAAATGTGATGGCTTAGTCGTCAGTGGATGCGAATGAAATGTAACACTCTCACGAAGCTTTTGAAATTCTAAGAGCTGTTGCAAAACGGAGTTTGCAATACTAATTGAGGATTAAGAAGTAGCACTGCTAACTGCTTTGCCAGTTCCAATATTGTCTTTGTGGCGTTTGGCATTATCGACTTATTTCAAAGCGAGCACGTCAGCAGCAGTCTTAGTCTTAACTCGCTGTGAAAGTAGCATCTCCTGTTGTACCAATAACTCATGAACGCCCATAGTAACTGCCTCTTCAAACACGTTACCTTCATTTATGCCGGAGATATCGACAATCTGTGGCACTTGTTTCCTCGTCCGAGATAGCTAAAAGCCTACCGTAGCTATCGACCACTTCTGAGGCATCAATGTCGCTTTTGAGACAAGACCTTCGCTTTCGGCTTCGGTGCACGACAATTATCATGCTAATTGTGACAGTGGTCTTCTGAAGGCAGAAGGCCACTCCATGCGAAGCACAAAAACTATGTTTTCGTCGCGTGTAGTTAAGGGTGTCTAAGCGATGGCTCTTGTCACTATATTGGCGGCAACTCTATTACGTTTAATGCAGTTGTCCTTATTTTACGTTATCTAATCAGTACTTTCTGTGACAGCACAGTAAAATAGTAGTATTTATACACGCTTTATGGCTCCAAAATGGCGTTTTTTATGTGTATGATGTTTTTAAGGTACCGTTACTAGTCTGAACTGCATATCTTTTCACAGATAAATACATCAAAAATACTCGTACCGTTAGAAATTCTGTAAAAGTAAAAGCGCATTTAAAACACTTCCAACGCTGCTAAAACGCAATGTATGTGCGGCCTCTTAAGTAGCATTACATTTCCCCCTCCCTTGTGGAGCCAGATGTCACACAAGTAAAATGTTAACGGATGGATAATACTGAAAACCACTAGCAACTAAAATTACAAGCGAAATGCCGATGTCTTCGAAAATTCATGTGCCATGTTACCAATGACAGTAAAATGTATTTAGATCTGAAATTTAGAAAAGAAGAGCATACAAACACTGTAATCAAAATTTCTGTTGTAATTATTTTCACGTGAACATCCCATCCAGGGGTTTATTTCCGCAGCACTGAAACTACAGTTGAGAGCTTCAGAAATAACGGCACAATAATTCGCATACATATGAGTTAAATTACAGTTTTCAGAGATTGTAAAGAATGTATTGTAGTATTAATATTTCTTGTTTTTCCCATTAATAATTTTTTAATTTCCGTGCTATGCCATGAAAAAGTTTAGCACGCTTGGTATAAGTCAAGCTGGTTTTGGGTGGGTATTAATAATCGACGGTGTAAAACTTTGTAGACTTTCATACGCAAAGGATACAATGCTTAATGACACCAACATTATTTATTTAAGCCGCCCAAGTTATCTGGGAAATGTAATCTTAATGAACCGCGCGAAATGGCTTCCGAAAGCGCTATCTGGTACGGAGAGCCGCTGAAGTAAAGGGTGCAGAGGTTTAATCCAAAGTTTAATTATGTGCCTGCGTTATAATTTAAAACGAGGTTCCCCTCCAGGCATACCCCTCCTCCCCCACGTGTCTTGGCCGCCCGTCGTCTTGGAGTCAATCTTCAGGTCGCTGCGTGTTCATAATGTGTGCTTAATACCGCCCGCTTTCACGAGGGTTGGTGAAGTGCGACGGAGCAGTGGGGGAAGCCAACAAGAAGTGTGGGGTGGAGGAAGACGCCGGAATAAATAAAGTGCAGGAAGAGGGCGTGTTTCCTGCCGCGCCACTGCGTCGATACGGCCCGGGTTTTGACAAACTGCCGCGGTGCCCGGCGTGGGAAACTCCATCCCCTACAGTTTCCTCCCCCTGCCCTTCCAAGCCCGTGAGTCGTCGCACTCCTGCATACAGTATGACTACTTTGGAAAAAAAACCATTCGTTAGTCGCCTTAAAAGTATTTGTTTGGAATTGCACTCGCCAAATTGTGGACGATGGCAACAAAACTATTATAAATTATCAGCATAAAACTTTTCATAATGATTAAATAAACAAAATATTTAATTGCAATATAAAGTACACATACACAAAGGTTGTTTCATGATTGCTATTACACACTTCTAGAGCTTCTAGAAGGTACGTGGAAGTAAAGTTTTGACGAGGAAACCGAGTCCAGAAACCTACTTACCTTTTCGTTTCGGTGCTACACGGATGACACGAATCAGGAATTCAGATATCCCGCCTCACCTAGTCAACAAGTTCTTAACCTGCATGCACTAATAGAGCTGCTCGATGTGGTGACTATGACGTTCTATGCACACATTGTATCTGCGAGACATGTTCCCATACACGTGCTCAATATCAGAAGGCGTGTGCTGAATCTCTTTTTTTCAGCCACAACTCGTGCAAGCAGATCTTCCTCCGATGTTACAGGGGTCTCGTGAACAAGACTCTTCACGTGGCCCGACACTAAAACGTCGAGAGGAATTAAATCCGGTCACCGTAGAGACGAAGTAATATGTCGGACTTAATCACTTTTTTTCCGAATATTCGGTTGCGATGTCGAACGGCATGTGAAAAGTGCGCTGGAACGCCATCATGTAAGAACCGTATTTGCTCTCGAATGTTCAATGGCACATCTTCCGAAAACTCTACCAATACTTGTTGTAAGAATGTCAAGTACACGGGACCCATTAGGTGATATGGAAGAATGCACGGACCAGTGGCATGACCATCGACGATACCTGCCCATACACTGATGCTGAACCGTTGATGAAATCCGTGGGAATATGTAGCTCGAGGGTTTACTTTCCCAAATGTGGCTGTTTTGACAGTTGAAAAAATATTCTCTGGCGAAATGTGCTTCATCGTTGAAGATAATGCGCCATGAAAACGGTGTATGAACTACGTACGAAGTCGACACATGGAGTATAATCAGGTAGGCACATTGCATGCAGCCACTGGGGTCGATTAGGTTTAGTTTGATTTTCGTGCAGAACATACCAGACATTGCTATGAGACACATTCCCTCAACCCTTGTTCTAATCTAGCAAAAAATGTATATTATGTTACCATACGATGCAAAAACACTCCTGATACAGGCGTTGAGTAGCTCTACCATAACGTCGAACTTCGCCGTAAATTAACAAAATGCCGGTGTTCTTGGCATACGTGTATTCGGCCTTCCTGTACTGTACCACATTCCTCAGCGATTGAATGGCAAGTGAAGTGACCGCCGAACCAGTACGTAATATTGCAAACAGACAACATGTGACGTGGCGTCAGGTAACGTCAGACGTCGCCCATAATCAAGTTGGGTTGCCTACCACGTGGCGGGAGTTTTGAAATATTTATTCGTGTCATCCTTGTAGCACCGTAATGGTACATTTCTGGACGCGAGTTCCTCTTCAAAACTTATCTAGGCCTACTACGTGCCCCCTACAACCCCTAGAAGTGTGTAATTATGAATTATGATTAATCCTATATATATACAGAGAAAGAGAGAGAGAGAGGGGAGAGAGAGAGAGAGAGAGAGAGAGAGAGATTGTAACCCTGAACTCCAGATACAAACTTTGTACAATGATTCGGTATGGAAAANCAGAGAAAGAGAGAGAGAGAGGGGAGAGAGAGAGAGAGAGAGAGAGATTGTAACCCTGAACTCCAGATACAAACTTTGTACAATGATTCGGTATGGAAAAAAAAATTTAATACTAACTATGACCTGACGTAACTATTTTGGGCCATGGGAAGGTATCGTAGGGCGAGTATTTCCGTAATTTTAAAACAATAACTGAATTCAACCAGTAATATATTTTAACTGGGTGTGTTTTCTTGCCTATAAGTATGATGTAACATAACCATCGTTTACAGAAGAGTTGGTATAATGTATACAATAACCAAATTAAAACAAAACTTTCTAAATGTAAACAAGTCTTTAATTTTTTTAAATCTCCCTTATATAATCCANGAAGACTATTTAAACAACAATTAAAAAATACTACAACATGTTAGCAGGCCTATAATTTCTTTATATATCCTGTTAAAAATTTGTTTGAAAAATTTTTATTTTCTTTACTTTGCATAAATGTCTATATNCGAAATGGGCTGGAAAGTAGATCTTTAGCAGGGCTTCAGAAAATCTTGAAGTTACCGTGAATACATTATAGAAGACTATTTAAACAACAATTAAAAAATACTACAACATGTTAGCAGGCCCATAATTTCTTTATATATCCTGTTAAAAATTTGTTTGAAAAATTTTTATTTTCTTTACTTTGCATAAATGTCTATATNATAATTTCTTTATATATCCTGTTAAAAATTTGTTTGAAAAATTTTTATTTTCTTTACTTTGCATAAATGTCTATATTAAGAAGTTTTACATGTCCAAATATTTTCGTCTCTGACATGTATTCTTTAAAGTGAACGAAAAGTTACCGATATACTTGATGAAGTAGGCAATATTCTAACCCTGAGACAAAATGAACAGATTTGTTAAATTATCATATTTATATTTAAATCATTTTGAGAGTAAGTGTTTGAGTCACCTAAAACATACCAGTTTAAATGGTTTTCTGTAGTAGTATTTTTTTTTTGCCAAATTTAGTGGGAATTGTCTGATTGTTTCTCGAGATATGACATAAAGCGCTATCTCATAAAATCGTAGAAAAAGAACCTATCTATTAGCTAATTTTATGCGTGTAGTCGGTACTTTCAGCATGCCAAGTTAAGTCGAAATTAGTAAAAGAGTATGATATGTATATAAAAATAACCTTAAATATTGATATGGCCGCCTTATTGAAAACAAGTTTCATGTCAATTTAATTGCTTATGTTAACATGGCCTAACATAGTTGTATTGCCTGCCAGCATACAGTTTAAATTGGTCATATGTTTTCATTGATATAGCATGTAAATAACAATTTTTTTTCTTACTGCCATTTTGAAAATAAATTTATTGGTTACCGTAGACACATCACTTTTCATAGCGTACCATATTATTACTTGTTTGCTAAATTTAATAACACTCGGTTGATGGTTTCCCGAGATATAACACAGAACTTTATTTTTTCATACAATGCTACCTTACAAAGTGGTGGAAAAAGAGGCTTCATTAGTTTAGTTGCTGGTTGTAATTGATACTTTCAGGGTCCCAAGTTTGGTTGGAATTGTTTAAATGGTATGGTGTGTATACCAAAATACCCAAAAATATTCCTATAGCCAACGTAGTGGAAACAAATGTTATATCCATATAAATCGCTAATGTCAAGATGGCTTACGATAGGATATTCATGATAAAGTGAGCACTTTTGAAAGGTTTCTCAGTAAAGGAGAAATGGTGACTTTGGCACATCGGGACTTGGAACTAGTGTGTCAGAGCTGTTCATAATTTTTTATTTCCGGTACCCCGGCGGCCACATTGTCTACCAAATTGGATGATGGTGACCTTGACCTTGTACCCCGGTAATCTTTGACCCCAAAAATCCAAAAAATAAAAAATAATAAAAAAATTTAAAAAATCGAAAAAATATTAAAAAACTACCTAAAAATTGTTAGCAATTATTAAAATTTTTTTNTAATAAAAAAATTTAAAAAATCGAAAAAATATTAAAAAACTACCTAAAAATTGTTAGCAATTATTAAAATTTTTTTAACAATAACGTATTAAAAAATCATCAAAAACTTATTTTAAAAATTTATTTAAAAAACTAAAATTTCCGGNAATAAAAAAATTTAAAAAATCGAAAAAATATTAAAAAACTACCTAAAAATTGTTAGCAATTATTAAAATTTTTTTTAACAATAACGTATTAAAAAATCATCAAAAACTTATTTTAAAAATTTATTTAAAAAACTAAAATTTCCGGNTTTTTTTAACAATAACGTATTAAAAAATCATCAAAAACTTATTTTAAAAATTTATTTAAAAAACTAAAATTTCCGGAGGGCCCCCATACCTTCCTCCACCACCTACTCATTCCGCCATCTTGGTAGGTGCAGCCCACCATTTTGGTAGGTGTCACAGCCACCATCCACCATCTTGGTAGTTGCGTTTCGCCATTTTGGACGGTGCAGTCCACTAACTTAGTCGGTGCAGTCCGTCATCTTGTTTCCGACCGCCATCTTAGTAGGGGCAGCCAACCACTATCTTGGTAGGTGTAGTCCACCGTTGTGGTAAGTGAAGTCCACCCTCTTGGCCCATGCAGTCCACCACCTTGGTAGGCGTCACAGCTACCATCCGCCATCTTGGTTTTATCGCTTGTAATTTGTTAATACATTACTGGAGTTTGTCTCTCAACTTAGTTCGACTGCCATATTGGATTTCATGTATTTTCATCACCTAGGTAGCACTAGTGTATTAATATATCCACCAGGCGAGTTGTCGATTTAGCCACTAGGTGGCAACCATATTTGTTTATGTTTTTAAAGTATAGGTTTCGCTGGTGGCGCCCTCCATTTTGATTCTATTGTCAACACCTTTATGGCGCTATTTTTTCGATTTGGTCACCAGGCTAGCTGCCTATTTAGCCACCAGGGGGCAGTCATATTTGATTACTTTTTTAAAGTATAGGTGGTGCTTTTGGCACACTCCATGTTAGATTCTATTTTCAACAAATAGGTGGCGTTAATTTCTTGATTTTACTGCTAGGCGAGCTGCCGGTATCCGCTCATTCTGGCGATTTAGCCGCAAAGCGAGCTGTCGGCACTCATATATATACTCATAATAAATTTTGTAATTTTTCATTCCTATTTAAAAATAGAAATATTTGCCAGTCAGCATTATACCTACAGGCCTAAATTATTAAATAATTTTTTTTTTATTCAGATCTTTAATTAAAACCGGCCAGAAACATTTTTCGTTTTAATGCTAATTAAATTACCTCTGAAATTGAGTATTTATACTGTTACCCCTCACCACACCACTTTGTTCCGACCAGTTATTCACCACCGCTTAATCCATTATCACTACCGCTCATGTATTCAGCATTATCCGCCAGAGCGTTCTAGTGTGAAAAAGTATTTCATTGGAACAATGTCGACCCTCGTCTGATGCCAGATGTGACAGATCGCTCTCTCATCCCTCGTCTTTTAGCATTCTGACTGGTAAGCTCAGATATTTAATTCCAACAGATCACAGGATATTATCAAGCGTGCACGTAATACGCATATAGATTCCCGCGAAATTAAAAAAGTGCTAAAATTTGGAGTATCTGTTCGGGCCAGCTAGTCCCTGGAGGACTATGTAACCTCATAAAATACGGCACTAGAAGTTAGTTTTTTTAACTTCATATATTTACTATCGGTCCAATTTGCAATGACATTACCTCAGTACCCGTGCCAATACTGTAGCACTTCGTTTTCATTAACCAAATGTACTCGAAGACACGATAAGTATGAATGTTCGAATAACGCGGCATATAAGTGTGGAAACTGAGGCATGGCATTTGCTAGGCGCGATAACTTGCAGAGGCATGCAACAAACCTGTGTAGCTGTAGGACCTTCACCTGCCAAAATCCGTCGTGCACAGTCACTTTCACCGCAGCATACGACTGTATTTCCCACAAAACCGAGGGTTTAGGATGAGTATCCATCATTGTGCAAGCGACCATCACGTCCAAGAATCGTGGCATGGTCTGGATTAATTAATGACAATGGTTACGTGAAGGTCCAAACTGCATTCCAACACGGTCTTATACCTATGCCTTCACAACGAGAGTGGGTATTTGAAGGATGTTTGCACATTTTATCTCAAATGGGGCAAAACATCGCTGTTGGCTTTCCACATAAACACGCCACCAATAAAATTTAACGTATGGCTGGAACGCAACTTTGCAAAACCGACCCCATACGACGAAAGGAAGGTATTCGAATCGAAAGGGATGATATCGAAAATACTGTAAAACCTCATATTGTAAATATACGTCACGAGAAAGAAGCATACAAACAGCGTATTTCAGAGTAAATATTAATGAAAAATAAATCACCGAGGGCCCCTTCTTCTCTAAACGACATGTCTAACCCCTTCAGTGTAACATTTGTATAAAATTAATGTTGGAAATATCATATGCCGTGTACGGATGCGCTATGCAGCTTTCTATAAAGTAATCATTACTCGAAAAATTCAANTCTAAACGACATGTCTAACCCCTTCAGTGTAACATTTGTATAAAATTCATGTTGGAAATATCATATGCCGTGTACGGATGCGCTATGCAGCTTTCTATAAAGTAATCATTACTCGAAAAATTCAAAAACAGAGTGAAAACCACTTCATCACCCCCGCGGTGAGCGATATGCCCAGGGAAGTAGTCCGTGCATTCCCCCTCACCAAGGCATAGACGCTCATAATTAAAAACATTTCCTCACAAGTTTAAAATTAGTACATAAGAAATTTAGGCAGCTGGAAAAAAATACCCATATGGTTACTCCACGTGCGGCCATTTTTCTAGCACCCATTGTAAGCACACAAAATCTTTTGTACCCATAAATGACGCATGTATAGAAAGTTATGCAGGGAATAAATTATATATAGTGAGGAGACGCTAGCATAAAGGTACACCCACCATAAGTACAAAATCACAAAAAATTGTTGCCTTCGGCAAACAAAATTTCAGTATTTTCATGCAATCGTGTGCGTTCGCTCCATTAGAAGATATATCTGATCTGCGGTAAAACACACACCCACTCTTTTCCACCATCCATCACCAACCAAAGTCCCAAACACACTGCTACGTGACTTTAGCCGAATGAAAAGTGACATGTGAACATTGGTATGAATAAGTGTTTGTCCTCTACGCCAGCAGCTGTCAATAGCTTCACTCTTTATGAATTACGCGACCATAGCTTTATTCCTGAGATTCTAGTCCACCATGCAGATTTATACCACAATACGAAGTCCAGCAAACACAAGCGCATACAGCTTGCATTCGCCACCCTTCAACCTCGTCGAGACATATAAGGAAATATTTCACAAGTGTGAAAATATTAGAGCATATTGCAGCCAGTGCATTATGGAGACCATGAAAATTTATTGTTACTTTAATCCCTTTCGAATTTATGAATTTAGTTGTATGTACAATTTTTTTTTAATCGAATTTTGGCTCGAATTCCACTTTGGTATTTTAAGGCAAAAAAAAATTAAATGTGAAATTTTAATTAATTCAGGCGAAACCAGAGATACATTGTGATTCTGTGCAACTATGAAATAAGGGGAAAATCGGTAATTCCCCCCTTGCTCATACGTAAAACCCACACACACACTCACACACACACACACAGAGCTCGAAATATCCCATTGCAGGCGAGACTGATAGATGCATTAAAAACTATTAAGAGAAAAGCGTACTTAAAGACGTGGATACGAGTCCCACAACATAAGTAACGAGATACACGTGCAGTCATAATCAGAGCTCGCGCACGCATCCAGCAACACTGCACCAGGTGTTCAATTGGACTTTGTCCTAGCACACAACTCTGGTGCGGTTGTGAGAAGGTCTGGGAAGNCCCCAGCAGCATGTTTTATTTCTCACAGACGCCAAATTTAATTCATCACTACATAGTATAAATGGAAGTCCCTGGCGCGTCTGTCTGTATAACTGCACTAATCTCGAGAACTACTTAACGGATTTGGATGAGGCTTTTACTGTCATGATCTGCATTTATCTAGGAAGGTTTTCGTGTATTAAAAATTGCCCTAGCATTTACAAGAGCTGAGCATTAACGGTATTAGTGAATCAAGTCGGGAATAATGTTTGCCACCAGTGCGCTCTCATGGAATACGCTGCCTAATAATTAAGAGATATAACAAAATCATGTAAGAAATAATAATGCAAAATTTAATGATCTACAAGTGTCGCCGGTAGTATACATGTATATTTAATAGATAAGTAGTAATGAGCGTATTTACAATTTAAATTATGCAGTAAAAACAAACGTAAAATTCACTCTCTTTTCTAATAATAAAGAACTTGATCTTTACCAAAATAAGTTGATTCAATCTTAAATCAGTTTAATATAGACAAGTCTATTACTCAGTAGATACAGTACTCGACAGTAAAGAAGCTGTGCACTATCCCATAGAATTTCTTAATTCATTGAATCCTTCTGGCATGCCACCACACAAACTGATTTTGAAAGTTGGAGCTCCCATAATTTTATAGCAAAATATAAATCCACCGAAACTATGCCACGGATTACAAATCGAAAGTTTAAAAAGTTATTTCATTGAAGGTACTATTCTAACTGGCTGCGGTACTGGAGAAACTGTTTCAATACCTAGAATACTAATGATTACCTCGGATTTGCCTTTTAATTTTAAAAGAGTAAAATTTCCAATACGAGTTTATTTTGGTACGGCAATAAATAAGGCACAGGGTCAAACAATTAATGTGACTGGAGTGGATTTGAGTGGAGCATGTTTTTCACACGGACAACTATACGCAGCCCTTTCGCGTGTCACGTCAAGCAGAAATCTTTTTGTGCTGGCAGTCGGAGGCAAAACGATTAATGTTGTATACAAAGTAATTTTCTAAGCCACTACCATAACATATTGTTATATTATAGATGTATGAACGTGGATAAAGCGAAGGAGGTAGGTATGTCAGTATCGTGGTAAATGTAGGTCCATAATCGCTGCCTACCCTCTGGGAGACAGGCGTGACGTGTATGAAAGTATGTACTAATTTACTATCACATCATATTGAAATTGTCTTTTCCCAATTAATTTATTAGTGTATCGCTGTAAAAAACCAAATTTTACCCGGACGAAGCCAGGCTGGGACGCTAGTACGATAATAAACACAGATGATACCTGCACACACAATTGAACATCAGGGGAAAACCATGTTCATGGGGACTCGGGTTTGATTCTCGACTCATTCAGCCGAATTTATTTTTGCCAGGTGAATGCCGTGTTGGTTTCTTCGCCGAGTTCTTACTCGTTTCCGTTTGCCCAAACAACTTTCTCCGTCTCAAAAAACTGTATTCTTTAGATTTTTATTTATAATTTTTGCATGTACACAATCTTGAAAATAAAAAGTGACGCTACTATTTTTCGTTAGTCAAATAGGCGAACACTAACGAGAAATATATCCAAGTCTAGAATGGCAGAATGGACAGATTTCAAAAACTAAGACCGATCATTTTATATTATTTCATGTGACAAAGCCAAAAAATTGTTTAAAAAAAATATTTCCTGGAAAAAAATTGGATGGCCTGTATAATAAATGTAACAATTAAAACCTCTCGTGTTATATTTTTCCCTACTTTAGAAGGAAATTTACAATTTCACAGTACACCACTGAACGAAGAATTAATCTTCTCAGGAACTCGTACGTATGCGTGACGCAATCATACGAAAAAAAAGAGAAAATGTGTAATGCTAATTAAAGTTTTCGAGCACCAGTAACCACTAGAGACTACATAATTCCTTTTCCCAGGCGACGGAAAAACAGCTATAAATTTCTATCACATTATTTACTTAACAACTATTTCATATGAAAAATTATTTAAAAATTTGTCCGCCACACTGCCTAAGAAAACACTCCCCTGCTAGAACATAAATATTTTTCTGAGCTTCAACGTCAGCTTACGACATTACCAGGGTTGTGTTACATTTATTTACGTGCTTATATTAGCATCCTGCCAATTTCATGATTTTAAAAAATATAAAAATTCCATAAATCCGCACATTTCTTGCTGTTGTTAATCGACGCCTTCTTTATAACATTATATTTACTCGCCAAATTCAGCTTACCGCTAATAATATTTACAGTTTTTACTAGGTGCAATTTTCAACACATTGCAAGCTCGACCCCATTACCGTCCGTCAATGTGCATGTGGGGAAACTTCAACATGACTGTTAACCGTAAATTTTCACAACCCTAATCATGCATTTTACAGCACCTATGAGCAATAAACACTCTAAGGGAAAATTGCATGATGCCTATCCTACTTCAACCACACAGTTTTGAATAAAACACGAATCAGTGCAAAAAAATCCGGTTTCTCTATCCACCACGCGTGCTTTGGCATCACGAGTCATTGGCATATACATATATTACTGATAGCAAGTAAAAAAGGCACCAGTGTTAAATTCGAAGAATGGGATAAAAAAATGTGTTTCAGCAGCTCAAAAACTTACTCTCATCACCACATTGCCAGCCACGCTCAACGTGCAGGTCGTCGCCAAACATGGACCTTAATGCACCACCAGGAGAAATCATCATCCTTTCATTTAACTCTTACGAAAAGCCCTCAAGAGTAAAATAAGTTTTTAAAAAACACCAACGAGGGCGAATTCTTTTTCATATAGTCCACAGGAACGGAATTTGTGCATGTAGAAAAATAGCTCACGTTTTTATTCAAGTTGTCAGGATTATTTGCTGTTATTGGCTGCTGTGAAAGACGGCACATATCCCAGACTCGCAACGTCTTACCAACTGCTAGATCTTTTCATACAATTGAGGAAATTTTGATAATTTCCACCACTTCATGTGGCATTTTTTCGTTTACCCGCTTAGGTATCCAATGTCCCAGAATCAGAATTCGATCGTAGAGTGACCAGGAATGACATCCACATAAGTGTTTGCGAGGGGAAATGCATACATATGTAGACGACCCAGTGACGGTAGGGTGACGATCCTGCTGCTATGAAACGTAAGGAAGCGCTGCCGTGATGAAACATGCATTCGGGAGGGCCCGAGTTCAATTCTCGGTTCAGACATCTCGATTTAAATTGTTTCATGGTTTCCTGAAATCATTCCAGGGAAACGCTTGGATGGTTCCTTAACGTAGGCCATGTTCGATTCCTTCATGTGATTGTGTTTACCGACGGTTTCATCCTTAACGACCCCGCTGTAGAGGAGACATTAAGTCCTACCTGGTGCTGCAATGAATACACAGGATCAGACATCATTCGTTCTCCACTATGGCAGACTTCCATCAAGATTCGAAACGATTACATTTCCTCCTTGTATACATTTCACTAAATGTTAAATAGTTTTACAACCGATCACGCGCGCTCACACTCACGCACACATAAACACACAACCCCTAATCATCAAATCAGATGGACATGAAATTTAATAGGCTTAACTTTGCTTAACACTTGATAGAACAGACTGACTCCGTCCACATCAATTCGTTACGCCTCGTTTTACCCTTACTGTTGCTCAAGATCACACCTGCTAGGTTCTGCCACTCTCTCTGTCATAACAAAACTGTAAAACATAAAACTTAATTATTTTGTGAGAATACTTAATTTTTATTTTTAAAACCCCAGCTATTTTGTAGGGCATACCATAAATGCGACTTCATCCTTTAAAAAAGGCATTTCTTGAAGGGTGAAAATCAGCAACTTTTCAAGCCGGAACGAAATCTCATATATGCTGAAGAAACTTAAAAAAAATCACCCACATAGGACTCATTAAAAGCTGTTTTATTTATGGAATATTCTCACAGCACATTGCGGTGTCGCTTTGATTGTGATTAGCGGCAGCATTGATGGAGACCGTGTCATGCAAAAATAGCCTCCCATGACTCCGATATACAGGGGATGGACAAAATAATATGAACACCTGACATGTATACAATATTTATTTATTAATAAGGCGTTGGGCCACCATTTGCTTTTAGAACAGCTGCAATTATTCGCGGAATATATTCGTAGAGTGTCTGAATAGTGTCCAATGGAATGTTGTCCCATTCTTGTACCAAAACATCCACCAATTGCTTCAATGATGTTGGAGACGGAAATCTGCTCCTCACTCTCTGCTCTAAAAATCCCCATAACGGTTCAAATATGTTGAGGTCTGGCCAGGGAAGATGTTTGATGATATTCTGATGCTCCTCAAACCAAGACTAAAACTTTTTGGCTGTGTGTATGGGCGCATTATCATCTTGGAATATGGCAGTATTTGGCAGCAATATGCTAGTCATAGTAAGAACTTCATCATTGAGGATTTCGAGATATTAATTCGCAGTAATCCGGCCAGTGATGTGAATGAGAGGACCAGCTGAATACCACGATATAGCCGCCCAAATCATAACGGAACCTCTCCCATGCTTGACTGTAGGAAGCAGGCAGTCCGGATCATAGGCTTCTTTTGGGGTTATCCATACATAAACCTGGCCATTTGTAGGAAAGAATGTAAACGATGATTCATCGGACCATACCACATTCTTCCAGTCATGAAGTGTCCAGGTTTTATGATAGTGGCACCACTTCTTTCGCAGCTTAGCGTTGGCTTTCGTTATAAAGGATTTCGCAATTGCAGCCCTTCCATGAATGTTAGCTTTGTGGAACTCCCGCCATACTGTTTTTGTCGAAATAGTATTACTCAAGTCAGTGTTGAGTTCTGCTGTATCTTTTGCCGCGGTAGTTTTATGTTGTCTGGCCACAATTGCTTTTAATGTTCGTCGGTCTTTGTCAGTTAACTTTGGGTTTCGCCCACTATTCCTCTTCGCCGATGATGTTTTACCATGTTTTGTGTATGTTGTCATTACCGTGGATACTGTCGCTCGTGAAACGTTAAACAATTCAGCTGTTTTCGTCACAGACGCTCCCGCTAGCCGAGCATCAACGATTTGCCCTCTTTCGAAGTCTGAGAGATCACACATTTCATCGATCCCTTGTTTTAACCGTTGCGGAAAAAAGCGTATAATACACTGAAATATAACCTACAAGACTTGGCACGTAAACTGTGCAATACATACGCGTCGCATTATTTACACGGAAGCAGTGTTGCCAACATGCAACAAAATGTACTATATTGCATGGTGTTCATATTATTTTGTCCATCCACTGTACATATATCGACTCGAGAAATAATCGTCGTAATAATGCTACCGTCGATACTGATCACGATGATAAAATATCACTTTGAATATTTGCGAAAAAAATCTAATATAAAGACCTTACTGCCGGGTATAACAGAGATGACGATCCTATAATGAATATATGATTGTAAATATGCGTCAAACATGTTATGAACCATGACGATTACTTTCAGACACGTCCTCATATTTGTTAATAATGCCTTCGGCTCCTTTGCACCCTACGGTGAATACGAGCCCATGCTTATGTAAGTAAATATTCTGGTCATGGCACCTCAGTTCCTCACCAGAAATAAAGTAATTCTTTTTTCCATTAAAACGGCAGCCGCAATAAATGAAAGCCGTCTTCCCGATGCATAAATATTTGCAAACTGTTCTGTTAACACTACGATAATCACCATCCCAGAGAATCACGAGACGTGGCGGTAAGAATCAGGCAACCTTTCTATAATTATTATTTCGCAATGACACAGGACCGGACATGCCCAATATTTCACACCATCCTCTCGACAGCAGTTGCACAGCTACCAGAGCGCAAGCTTCACATCACATAGGTTCGATTCCCGGCGGGGGTCGCACATGAATTTTCCCACAGTTGGAAATGTGATTGATGACGTTGGCAACAGGATCACCCTTGCTGGATGTTGGCGTTGTCCGGCGGATGTTCTCGGGACACTTGACATTTTTCATCGACCTAAACGTCGTTACCAATTTGAGCTTCTAAACACCGTTTAAAATCTCTCTCTCTCTCTCTCTCTACTCAAAACACACTTTGTCCCCTGAACAAAATGTACGAGCGTGGGTGGGCTGTTCACCACAATATTTTCGTGCCTTAATACAATAGCTTAATACCAATGTTAATCTACGCAGATCACTGACGAAGAGTAACAGACGCGAGAAAAAATGTTTATTTTCTCGAGTCAGCTGTCGTAAATGCAGTTCAAACCACCAATTTTCCAGTGGAAGATATCAAGGTTTTAGGTATTTGTCGGCTGAGAATCAGTCAGCTCATCACTCAGAATGGAGGAGCGGTCGACAATAGAAAGATTTTTACCAGTTTAATTCAGAGAGAAAATACGGATTTATCATATATATATGAATAAAACGTGGGAAAATCCCGAGAAAACCCTCATACTCTGTTCCCACCAGCAAGAGCCCGGGGTAAATATGATACCCGCAGATACCATCAACAATGCATATTTTATATGCCTCTATGCATATGATATAGTGATATAAAATTTATGCATTTTCTATAGGAATATAAATTTGTATGCATATTATTTGGTAATATAAATATATATGCATATTCCACTGAAATATAAAATTGTATGCATATTATATGGTAATATAAAAATGTATGCATATTATATGGTAATATAAATATATATGAATATTATATGCTAATATCAAAAATATGCCTAAAGTATAATATACTTTAATATAAATATATGTTTGTGCATAGGCGATTGTATCTGCGGTTTTTTTATATATTCCTCGGAGCTCTTCCTGGTGAAAAAACATATGAAATCCAATATGGCCGTCGAACAATGTGAGAGACAAACTCCCGTAATGTATAAAAAGAAATACAAACAAAAAAATAAAATGGCAGACGGTGACCGTGATGCCTACCAAGATGATGGACTGCACCGGCCAAGATGGTGGACTGTACTTACCAAGATGGTGGACTGCANACATATGAAATCCAATATGGCCGTCGAACAATGTGAGAGACAAACTCCCGTAATGTATAAAAAGAAATACAAACAAAAAAATAAAATGGCAGACGGTGACCGTGANAATGTGAGAGACAAACTCCCGTAATGTATAAAAAGAAATACAAACAAAAAAATAAAATGGCAGACGGTGACCGTGATGCCTACCAAGATGATGGACTGCACCGGCCAAGATGGTGGACTGTACTTACCAAGATGGTGGACTGCACCTACCAAGATGCTGTTCGGAAACAAGATACGGACTGCACCAATCAAGATGGTGGATGGTGGCTGTGACGCCTACCAAGATGGTTGACTGCACCTACCAAGATGGCGGAATGAGTATGGTCGGAGTGGGTTGTGTGGAATCTCCTGAAATTTAAGTTTTTTAAATAAATTTTTAGTTAGAATTTTTAAAATAATTTTTATAGTTTATTTATATTAATTGTTGGAAATTTTTCGAATGTATGTACTTTTTTTTTAAATTGTTGAATTTTTAGGGTTAAAGGTCACCAGGGTCAAAGGTCAATGTCAAGATAACCGACATCTAATATGGCGAACAAGATGGCCACCGGGAGGTCGGAATGACAGAGTATGAACAGCTCCGATGATCCAATCCCAGGTCCCGATGTGCCAAATTCGACATTTCTCCTCTACTCCTCTCATTTCGAATAATAGTCAATATATATATTTTATTTTAGCCTTAGGTGTTAACTTCCGAATGCGGTGGAATATGATAATTGTGTTTATTATTTATATATCAATATTTATTTTGAAAACTTGGTTAAATGATAAAACATTACTGAAAGGAAAAATTAACTAGGGCCTCAAAAGTGCTCACTTTACCGTGAACCACCTATAGCATTAGGTACCTGCCAGTATACAAAGTTCTGTATAGGTTGTTCACTGTAAAGTGAACTCTTTTGAGACTTTAGTTACTTTTACATTTCAGCCATTTTCTATCCTTTATCAAACTTTTTAAAATTAATATTGTTTTGGAAGTAATAAACAGTTTGTATATTCCACAGCACTCGAAAGATAACATCTAAGGATAAAATAAAATATTTTTATAGACTATTGTTCCAAATGAGAGGGCTTTCAAAAGTGCTCACTTTACCATGAATAGCCTACAAAAATCTGTTCACGCAGTTTTATATATAAAGCCCAGTAATAAAAATGTTTGTATGGCCACAATTTAGAAAATAAGTGTATGGCCCACTTTAAACAATTCAGGTTACGTGGTTTCTTAAGCGTGAGTAATTCAGAAGGAAGTATTTTATCAGAGAGATAAGAAGTTAGGTAACACAGTTTATTATGTCGGTATCCTAGTATATCTTTCAAAAACAAGTATTTCTGAACATAGGTTAGTAAGATGTGACAACACTGTCAGGCTTTCTCACAGAAATGCACAAACTATCCGTTATTTCTGTCTGGTATCTAAATTATTTAAGCTNACAACACTGTCAGGCTTTCTCACAGAAATGCACAAACTATCCGTTATTTCTGTCTGGTATCTAAATTATTTAAGCTTAACAGTAGTAGGGTAATTATGACTTTAGCGCAGGTATGAAGAAACATCAGGATTCAGGATTCGCCAGCCGCCTGATTTGTCGAGGGAGCCTGGGCGGCCATGTTGTAATGGCACCCAATCNCATCAGGATTCAGGATTCGCCAGCCGCCTGATTTGTCGAGGGAGCCTGGGCGGCCATGTTGTAATGGCACCCAATCACCATATTGGATCTTGATAAACTTGACCTTGTCCCTTGCAAGTGACCTTAAATGACCTTGAACCAAAATAAATTTATCCAATAGCAAAAAAAATCGAAAAAAAAGTTTTCAATCGAGGGACATATAAAATTACCATAACCAACCCCTCACTTACCCAACAAACCCTACCCAACACCCCCCCCCAAATCCAATTAACAAAAAAATCAAGAAGAATCACAAGAATCTAAAAAAATTTCTAAATAATTAAGGGAACATATAACGTTAACCTCCACTCATCTCACCACCCTCACCTCAACCTCTCTTCTNAAATTTCTAAATAATTAAGGGAACATATAACGTTAACCTCCACTCATCTCACCACCCTCACCTCAACCTCTCTTCAGCCCAACCCCTCCCAATCATAGAATTTTGAGAAAAATCGTAAAAAATCGATTTCAAAAATTGAAGAATACAAAAAATTACCCACACAGTCATTCCACCATCCTCTACAACCACCCAATACTAAAAAAATCGAAAAAAATTGCAAAACAATCCAAAATTGATTCTAAAAAATTTGCGGATTATAGTAGCCCGCCACTATAACCAACACCCCCCTCCAGTCAACACCCACCCAAATAAACGTATACATAAATACTCGAGAATAACCACAAAAAATCAAAACATTAATTCTAAAAATTATGAAACATATAACATTACCTCACTCTCCCCTTCCGCTCACTTACGACCCTAACCAACACACCTATCCCACACTGCCACCCGCCCGATCACAAAAATCGACAAAAATCTCAAAAAATTAAAGGAAATTTATTTTAGGAACACATAACCCCACTGATTCCGACAACAATGTTGGATGTTGGTGACCTTGATCTTGACTCCAATAACTTTGAACACAAAAAATAAAAAATAAAATTGTAAAAAAAATAAACAAACTAATTGAAGATAAGAAACATATTACATATCCTACTCTGACACATTTTGGATGCCGGTGGCATTAACCTTAACCCCAATGACCTTAAAAAAAAATTTTAGAAGAAATTGTAAAAATTCGAAAAAGAAATCATAAAAACCGACAAAAATATTACATTACCGACTCCAACGCCCTTTTGAATGTTGGCGACCTTAACCTCGACATCATCTACCTTGAAATCTAAAAATTGAGAAAATATTGTGAAAATCTAACAAATATTAGTAAAAATCGACGAACATACGTTACTGATCCGACCACCATGTTGAAAGTTGGTGAACATAAACTAACCCAACTCAAAAAATAAAGAAAAAATTGCGAAAAATTCTAAAAACGTAAAAAAAATTAGATAAAAAAGTACATACATACTACATAAAATTAAATTGTATGAGTGTGAACCTAAAAGTTCGATTATCGTAAAGATGACAGAGCACAGTCAGTCCTTGGTACGACGGTCAGCAGACATCTGACCCCCCCCCCNCCCCCAGCTATATTTCATTACATATATAGTAGAACTATGTTACAGTCCTTAAAGCAAATTATTAATTTTTGTAGCACACAAACTCCCCTCCCCCCTTCTTTATCTCTCCTCCACCACAAAACCTCTCATCTGTCCACTTCCCTCGTCGATTACTAAGAATAGCTCAGCCACCATCAACATTTACGCATGTCACCATCCATTCAACCGAATCTCCCCTCGCCCTGTCAATAACTCGCCAATTACTGCGAAAATGGGTTGGTCTTGACCTTTGTTCTAGCAATTTTCGCAGTAATTGGCATTGGCAAGAGCCAGTCTTGGTACAGTTCCGTCTCTTCAAGAACAGGTTGGGGTTTCGTTTTGAGAAAGGGGGAGGTTTGGAGAATCGTGTGGTTGGTTGATGGCGTGGGTGGATGGTGACGGGATGAGCTACTGAGANGGTCGTAAGGTTGATCGGCTATTTATGCAATTAAATATAGAGGTGGATTTTCAGAGGTCTGCTGATCGACGTACCAGGGAGTGGTTGTGCTATGCCATATTGACGAGAATCGAACTTTTAGGGTCATACTCATTCGACTTGGTTTTTCGTATTAGGTATGTATTCGTTTACTGGAGATTTTTTTACGTTTTGTAATTTTTCGATTTTTTCTTAATTTTCTGAGTTCAAGGTCATTCGGGTTAAGTTTACTTACGCCAGGTTAAGTTTATTATCACCAACATTCAACATGTTGGCCGGAGTATGTAACGTATTATGTTGGTCGACTTTACTAATATTTCTTCGAATTTTTCGCAATTTTTTCTCAATTTTTAGTGTTCAAAGTTTGTGGTGTAAAGGTTAAGGTCGCCAACATTCAACATGGAGGTTAAAGTTAGTAATTTAATATGTTCGTCGATTTTTTTTAAATTTTAACAAAATATTTACCATTTTTTTTCAAGGTCATTGGGGTTAAGGTCAAGGCCACCGGTATCCTACATGGGTGTCAGAATAGGTTATGTAATATGTCCCTAATCTTTCATTAGCTTCTTTCGATTTTTTTACAATTTTTTCTCGATTTTCCGTGTTCAATGTCATTGGGGTAAATGTCAAGGTCAGCAGCATCCAACGTGGGGGTCGGAGTCAGTGATGTAATATGTTCCTAAAATTTTATTAATTTCTTTAGTTTATTTGAGATTTTTGTAGATTATTTATAATTGGGGG
>NQII01001628.1:266412-297735 GCA_002778355.1 Clitarchus hookeri
GGGGGGGGGGTGTCTGGAGAGAGAGGTGTGTTGTTTAGGGAAGTGTGGTGAGCAGAAGTTGAGTATGTTGTAACATTATGTTTAATGAATTTTAGAATTAATTTTTCTATTTTTTGCGGTTATTCGCGGATATTAATGAATGTGTTTTTTTTGGAAGGTGTGGGGGTTGATTGAGGGCTATGTTGGTTAGTAGAGGCAGGCGAGTGTGTGGTAAACGTTATGCATTCCTAAATTATTTAAATCAATTTTTCGATTTGTTTTGCAGTTTTTCTAGATTTTTTTTAATGTTGGATGGGAGGAGAGGTGGTGAGAATAGTGTTGTGGGTTGAGTAAGAGGGTAGCATTATGTGTTTTTCGATTTATAGAATAAATTTGTCTATTTTTTGAGATTTTTCTCTTTTTTTGTCATTCGGAGAGGGATGGGATGGTAGGGGGGTCGAGGTTAGAAGGGTTTAAAGAGTGTATGTTTAACTTAATATGTTCCTCGATTGTTTTATTAATTTTTTAGATTCTTTGCGATTTTTCTTGATTTTTTTTATTATTGTCAGGGATTGGTTGAGAATGGGGTGGTTGAGGAGGGAGTGTTTGTAAGGTTTCGTGTGGTGAGCGAGGGGTACAGGGTTATTATTTTTTTTTGCTGTGTTTTAAATTTTTTGTGCTACAATGTTATTCAAGGTCACGAGCACAAGGTCAAGGTGACCAAGATCCAATATGATAGTTGGGCGCAATCACATCATTACCGCCCTAGGCTGCCTCGACAACCGAAGTGGCTGGCGAATCTTGAATCCTGATGCTTGATATCTGTGCCATAGTTATCATTACCCTACTACTTACAACAATGATGGAAATTAATTATTTTTTTTATATTTTGTGTGATCTGAAAATATTTTTAAATTTATATGGTTATATGTATTAAACATTGCTACTGACAGTGTGTGCAGAACACGTGAATATATAACACAAGTAATAATTTAGGCTCGTAATTGCAATAATTTTTTTTATAATATTGTTACGCGTTCGCTGCTTCGCATCCCTTGCGAGGACGAAAATGTATGGTTNATAATTTAGGCTCGTAATTGCAATAATTTTTTTTATAATATTGTTACGCGTTCGCTGCTTCGCATCCCTTGCGAGGGCGAAAATGTATGGTCACGAATGCAACCCAAGTGCGGGCGGTGAACACGATGATCAGCTTACACATGCTTGACGCCGCGCATGGCTCCCTCGAAAAATCGTTTGTGGCTTGTCTTCCTGACCTTCAGCTAATTGAATTTCTGTGTTTAACTTAATCATTTTCTGCTGGTTTGCTGCCCTAGTATAATCAACGTGTCTCTGGGTGCGTCGAAATTTCTTCGTAAATGCCAATGAGTATAAAATTACGACGGGCCTCCGAACTGGGAGTTTTAGCGATAAACGACGAGTGAGAAGAGAAACGAGCGGTGAGAGAAGTGATCAGCGGGAGGAAAATCTGTGACTGCTAACACCGGCGCAGCGAATAATGGGACTGGCAGGCTGGACTATTGGACTGGATGCTTGAGTAAAAGACATCACAAATTATGGCAACAGATAGACTGAAAGTGTGTTAATGATGAGTATGGGTTATTAACTATAACCAAACATAGGCATTAATAAGGATGTTAATAAGAGTTAAAATATACATTAAATATTGTTCTCACTAAGAAATAAAAAGAGTGATAGGGGAGATAGATATACTAATGCTGCTAATAATAACTTTGTTAGTAAATTAAAATCAAATTTAGTTATTTTGTTTTCGTTATGATTTCCATCCCTAACGAACTCGAATACGCCCCTCAGGCATCCGTAACACTGGTGTCAGAAGTGGGATGGAGGCATTTAATTGTAACTTCAGTAAGACAGTAGGCAAGTAATTAGTGATATTTAAAAAAATTAATTTATTGTAGTAGTTGTACCCCGCAAAATTAAGACTGTTTTGTACAAACATCGCAGTGAATGATAACAAGAAAAATGTTTCCAGAACAGGAAGCACTGCGAGCATTAATTTAGGGGCTAAGTAGCCAAGTGAGCGCAAGTGCAAATAGCTTGAGGGAAAATGTAAATTCCCAAATTCCAAATTAGTAGTGTGAACGAAAGTGTACATGAAATTGTAAATTCCTAAATTAATTCTGTAAAAGAAAGTGTGAATGAAACTGTAAATATTAAATTAAGTTCTGTAATTGAAACTGTAAATAGGTGTAAATGATAATGTAGAGAGGAAAATTTACTCTGTCAATGATGATGTTGACAGGAAAATGTACTCCATTAATAAAAATGTAGACAGGAGAATAGACTCTGAAAATACAAATGCAGACAGGAAAATGTAAGTCATTAGCGAGTTAAATAATACGAAAATTGACAGTGTAAATAAAAGAATGGACAGTGTAAATGAAAGAATGGACAATGTAAATGAAATAATGGATAGTGTAAATGATAGGATGGGCAGTGTGTCGAGAATGAAGTGAAACAGGAAATAAATGCGATAAGGAAGGAATGGCAGGAATTTCTGCAGCAGCGGAATCCTACTATCACAACTTCGTCAGCCGAGAAAAGTAAGGAAGCCGTAAATTCGGTAACCAACGCAGCAACCTCGGAGGATAGTCAGCCGCTCTGCAGTATTGGCGTCGTGCAGCCAGGAGTGGGAAAGGAGGTTTCAATTAAACCCGCCCCTTGCGATGGCCACACTTCTTCGNGGCAGTGTGTCGAGAATGAAGTGAAACAGGAAATAAATGCGATAAGGAAGGAATGGCAGGAATTTCTGCAGCAGCTGAATCCTACTATCACAACATCGTCAGCCGAGAAAAGTAAGGAAGCCGTAAATTCGGTAACCAACGCAGCAACCTCGGAGGATAGTCAGCCGCTCTGCACTATTGGCGTCGTGCAGCCAGGAGTGGGAAAGGAGGTTTCAATTAAACCCGCCCCTTGCGATGGCCACACTTCTTCGNTATTGGCGTCGTGCAGCCAGGAGTGGGAAAGGAGGTTTCAATTAAACCCGCCCCTTGCGATGGCCACACTTCTTCGCGAGAGTACCAACGCCAGTTTGAAATAGTTGCAACCTTGAATGGTTGGTTAGCCAAGCAGTGGGCTTACTACCTCGAGGCTGTACTGAGAAGCCCCGCATTCAACATACTTATTAAATCTCTGCCAGAGCGATATCGACTCGAGTACCCCACACTGGTGTCCATCTTGGAGCTACATTTCGGCGACCGATACCTGCCACATGCCCACCATGTCCAAAACTTCGAAGCCGCACCCGGCGAACAGGAGAGCCACTGCAGGAGCTGTAGCAAGACATCGTGCAGCTGTCTCAACTATCTCTGGGAGGGTTCTCCGAGGAGGCGCGCGACATCATCGCAGTCGGCTTCTTCGTCGATGCCAGCGCCGACACATAGGTACGGCAAGCAGTACGTCTGGCTGCACCTTACAACATGCAGGACGCCCTAGCCAGTACGCTGGAGGTGGAGTCAGCAAGACAGGGGGCCACACCCTGACGTCCCGTACGGGCAGTGACGCTGAACTAAGATGATNGCTGGAGGTGGAGTCAGCAAGACAGGGGGCCACACCCTGACGTCCCGTACGGGCAGTGACGCTGAACTAAGATGATGAAGACGGAATAACGCAGACACTGAAATAGTAGCAGTTGACTATTAGGGACTTTGCTTCCAGGGTCCATACTACAGAACCTCGTCGCCCCCTCTCAAACGACTGAAGTGCTATCAAGTGGACAGCCGGGGCACCCGAGAGCCCACCTACAACAGCAGCAGAAGAAGCAGCAACAAGAAGAGAGGCAGCAAAATGCATGTGAGAATACAGCACATTCCAAAAACTTGTAAAAACTGATTTTTGGGGTGCCAAAGTCGGTGACTGTTGGAGGGAAGGTCCCAATGTTCATGCATGTACGGTCGGTGAAACAGGATTGGGACGCAGTACTGGTTGAGAGGAGCCTGAATGATGTTCCTGGCGAAATGGTGGTCGAAAATGGGGCAGTCATAACAATAGTAGGCCCAGGCATCCTTGGGCCTTCCCCCCAAAGCACATAGGGGTATNGGTCGAAAATGGGGCAGTCATAACAATAGTAGGCCCAGGCATCCTTGGGCCTTCCCCCCAAAGCACATAGGGGTATTTCGCCAATCTAGGCGGCCAAAATTATTTATTTCGTTTTTTTTACTCTTGTCATATTTATCAATTGACTGATTCTATATAAAGTGGTTAAGGATATATATATATATATATATATAATATATGAAAAAACTATGAATTTCGATAGAATTTTTAATATTGTAAAAACTGAACTTTAAATTAGGTAATTGGAAAATTATGATAATGATGAGTGCCACGGTTCTTCATCGTCCTGTACAAGCTCCTCTTTTTCTGAAGCCTCCGCTGAATCGGTGTCGTCGTTGTCAGAGTTAGGCTCAGCTGGAATTCAAAATTCCAGTTAATAATTTGTAAAAGCCATCGACTTCTTTTTGGGTGTTGGTCTCAAGCTTGTTATGAGTGGGTCTAAGCTTAGCAATAGCCTGTTTATTAATTCTAGATTACATAACTCTCTTGAAAATTTTCTTGCGAAGTTCTGTCGGTAGAACCTAAAATGCTTATTCCGTGCCTCAGCAGCTTCTTCTGAAAGCAACCCAATAGGCAATAATGCTTTTTCTATCACTGTTGCACCGTGAACNTCCGTGCCTCAGCAGCTTCTTCTGAAAGCAACCCAATAGGCAATAATGCTTTTTCTATCACTGTTGCACCGTGAACAAGAATTGTGTGCGTTGTGGGCGTCATAGGATGCCATGGATACAGAAGAATATAAAGCTTTGCTGTTTCAAACGTATACTCTGCAAATTTATGTAAATGGGCTTTGTGACCACCTGATATCACNTCCGTGCCTCAGCAGCTTCTTCTGAAAGCAACCCAATAGGCAATAATGCTTTTTCTATCACTGTTGCACCGTGAATAAGAATTGTGTGCGTTGTGGGCGTCATAGGATGCCATGGATACAGACGAATATAAAGCTTTGCTGTTTCAAACGTATACTCTGCAAATTTATGTAAATGGGCTTTGTGACCACCTGATATCACTTCTAAAATGACTTTAAGTCAGTAAATCACATTAAAACGCCAGTGATTTCCGTAGACTTGGGTCACTTCTCTAACTTCCGACCCATAAAATGATTCTTAAACAAAATAAAGACCAAGTTAAGATACTTTAAATTTAAAATCAAAAGTTCCGTTATTTTTCGCTATCATAATGATTTACCCTTACGACGAGAATCTGCGGGTATCGGCGATTAATTTAAAAATGATTCTATTGTAAAAGGTTTTTTTTCAACTGTAATAAANATGATTCTATTGTAAAAGGTTTTTTTTTTCAACTGTAATAGAAATAATAACCGGGACGCACCCTGAAGTACTACAAAAACCTTAAAATACACAAAAATGTTGTTGAAAAATAAAAAAACCTAAGCCCATTTTTGACGAGCTAAAATATAATTCTTATTTTAATAAATTAAATAATAACCACTTAAAAAGTATTTGTTCTTACCTGCTTCTTCTAAATCCATGACTGTATTCTTGAAGAAAAACAGTGAGCAAAAAATATTCACTGTTGAACTGTGATGGTTACGCTTAGACTGCCGAGAACGTTACGTACACTTACAATGACTATCAAGTTTCGTCTAAAGATACGGCGTGGGCGCAGCCGATGAGAGACGGGGAATAGTTGCCTATTGTTCTCTGTCTATTCCACTTGCTCTTAAACCAGTTTTTTTTCACCTGCTTTGAGTTCTGTGAAATGGACTTTTGACAGCCTAGATTGGCGAAATACCCCATGTGCAGCGATCGCCCGGCGACAGTATGGAGTGGTGTTATTTGACTATGGTAACAGGTGATATAACAACTGTTAGAGGTAAGAGAAAAGTAATCTTGAAGCTTGCTGACCTTATCATAGAGCACGATATATACATAGCAGAAATAGAGAATAATGTATTTTGGGGCTTGATGTACTGCATAGGCTGGAGTGTTCATTCGATACTCGACTTGGTGTGCTGCAGGTACGCAGTGCAGAGTTGGTGGTGTATACATGGCTTGATTTGTCTTCCCCCTTCCCCAATTAGCTGCCCAGTAGTGTTGTCAACTCACAGTACTGCCCGCTTCTAGTGAAGTTGTCCTTACAGACAGATGTCAAGGAAAATTTGTCAGGCGTTTATGTCAAATTAAGTTCGCAGAGAGGGTTGGCATCCTGCTAGTTAATGTCGTTTTAGCAATAACTTTTGTCTCTTCTAATTATGACAGTTTTCCAATTAGAATGATAAATTTGTCCGATAGCAACATTCGTCTTGAGTAGGGGGCCATTATAGCTGTATGCAAGCAGGTAATATAGATACTTCCAAATGTCCCAGAATATTCTAAAGTAAAACAAATAGAATGTTCTCTACAAGACGAGCTGGATGAATTACTAGTAAGAACAAGAGAAAATCTTAACTGGCGCCAGAAGAAGGCTTTCTGTATTACTGCAGATAAATAGGGATGCCTTCTTGTGTGGACCAAATGACCTTGGAAGGACTAATGTGACCTGCAACCACATTGATACAGGAGATGTCAGGCCTATAAACCAGCACAAAGACGTCTGCCACTTGCATTGCTTAGGCAGTGGAGGGAATTTTAAAGGAAATGAGGGAGTTAGATGTTACATAACCGTCAGTTAGTCCGTGGTTGTCACCCATTGTACTTGTTAAGAATAAATATTGATCTCTGAGATTTGTGTAGATTATCGCTACCTTAATAATACGACCAAGAAAGACTCTTATCTGCTTCCAAGGATAGATTACACATTGAACACCTCAACAGTTTATCAATGGTTTCCTACTTTGGACATGAAGAGCAGGTACTGGCAATGCGAGGTGGCCCCAGAGAACCAAGAGAAGACTGAATGTATGGGTGTCACATGGAATAGGCACAGACCGCGAGAAGACCAAAGCAATAAGAAATTTGCCGACACCAAATGGCAAAATTGAAGTGTGGAGTTTTCTAGTATTATGTTCCTACTACTGCCGAATTGTACATGGGTTCGCCACGATCTCCAAGCCGCTATATGAATTGACTGAGGCAAAATGGAAATGTAATTGTCCCTCTGAGTGTGAAAATCCTTTTATTAAGCGGAAGCAAATTTTGATATCTACACCAGTCCTCAGTTTCCTGAAGAGTGAGGTCATGTTCATTTTGGATACTGATGCTAATAATGTAGGCATTGGAGGTGTGCCCTCTCAGGTTCAGTATGGGATGGAAATACTACTAGAATACTTCAGTAAGGCATTGCATAAGCATGAGAGAAATTACTGTGTTACATGCAGGGAGCTTTTGGCCATGGTGAAGGCAATTTCACTCTTCCACATCTACCTTTATGGTGGACATTTTATTCTAAAAACCGACTATTGCTTCATTACACTGGCTATTAAACTTTAAGAACCCTGAAAGTCAAATAGCCCGGTGGATACACCATCTTCAAGAATATGACTTTGAAATGCAGCTCACATCTGGACGCCTTTCCAGTAAAGCAGATGCACTTTCTAGAAGGTCATGCGAGCCATTCTGTCGTCTTTGTGAACACCAGGAAGACAAGAGTGGTGAAGCACTAAAGGTACAGAGGACAAGAGTTCAAGGTTCTTTATCTTGTGATAGGACACCTACCTGGAGTGTTGAGGGTATTAGGATAGATCATGTGAATGACCCCACTTTGCAGACATTATTTAAGTGGGAAGAAGCTCCGTGTCGGTCAAAATGGGAATAGATTTATAGTCTGAGCACAGCAGTCAAAGAATATTAGGCACAATGAAATTCCCTTGTTCTGAAGAATGGCATACTTTACAGAAACTGGGAAAATATTGATGGAAAACATACATGGTTACAATTGGTTCTCCCAGAATGCAGGGCTCCTGAAGTGTTAAAAGAACTCCATAATGCAGCAGCCAGTGGGCACTTTGGTGTTACCAAGACTCTTGACAGGATGAGATTGTGATTCTACTGGCTTTATTGCTGAGAGGATGTTGGGATTGGTGCCGAATGTGCAACACCTGCATTGCGAAGAAGGCCTCAATGTCTAGGGGACAAGGTCTCCTCTAGAAATACAATGTTAGAGCCCCACTCGAAGGGATGGCAGTGAATATTCCGTGTCCCTTGCCTGCCACAGAGAGGGGTAATAGGTATCTTCTGGTGACCCAAGAATACTTTACTAAGTGGCCTGAGGTCATTCCCCTCCCGAACCAGGAAGCACATACTCTGGCTGATGCACTTATAGAGCATGTCTTCTCGAGGTTTGGGTTGCCACTAGGACTCCATTCCGATCAGGGAAGAAACTTTTAAGCTGCGGTATTCAAGAAGGTAACAAAGATTCTGGGGATGAAAAAGACTAGGACTACAGCCGTACACCCTAAGTTGGATGGAATAGTCGAGAGGCTTAACCACACTCTTGAGCAGTAACTGGTGATCTTTGTGGCAGACAACCATAAGGATTATCATTCAAGGGTGCCATTGTTTCACCCTGCGTACCACTCGGCAGTTCACGAGTTCAAAACGGTAACACCGTCAAGGATGATGTTTGGAAGAGAGCTACATCTTCCTAGTCGCCAACCGACAGAAGAGGAAGCTGCAGCCCCTGATTATGCTGGCGAATTACGCAACATACTAGTTGGGATTCATGATTTTTCTTGACAGTACCTCGGAATAAATAGTGACAGGATGAAGATACGGTTTGATAGGAGAATGTCGGGCCAGGTATTTCAAGAAGGACAACTAGTGTGGCTGTACAATTTCTAGAGGCAAAAAGGGTACTGCCAGAAGCTACAGAAATGTTTTAAATGACCCTACGGGAATCATAATAAGTTCAATGATGTGGTCTTTTGGATTTGACGCCAAGGCTCTAGGAGAAGGCGAAGGTTCTCCACATCTACCGACTTACAGTTTACAAAGGTCCGGATGATGCATTGTCTGTTCCGGAAGAACAGACTTGGGGAGGGGGCAGTATTACGCGCTCGCTGCTTCGCATACCTTGCAAGAGTGGAAATATGTGAAGGTCATGCATGTAACCCAAGAGCAAGCGACGAACACGAAGATCAGCTTACACAGACTTGCTGCTGCACATAGCTCCATGAATAAATTTTTTGCGGCTTGTTTTCTTGACCTTCAGCTGATTGAACTGCCGTGTTTATCTGGAAAAAATTCTGGTGGTTTGCTGCCCTAGTTTTTCTCAGCGTGACTTGGAGGGCTTCAAACTTTCCAGGCCAAGGCCAGCGAGTATAAAAGTACGACGAGCCTCCAAGCTGTGAGTTGATGCATGGATAATGGTTGGAGTTAAGTGATAGACGGTGAGTGAGAAGAGAAACAAGCGGCGAGAGAAGTGACCAGCGGGAGGAAAATCTGCGATTGTGAGCACCGGCGCAGCAAGTAGTGGGACATGCAGGCTGCACCAGTGGACTGGATGCGTGAGTGAGAGGCATTACAAATGATGGCAACAGACAGACTGAAAGTGTTTTAATGATTATTATTAATTAGTGGAATTTAACCAAACAGAGACATTAAGAAGGACGTTAACCAAAGTTAAAATATACATTAAATATTGCGCTCACTGAGAAATAAAAGGCGTAATAGTGGAGAAAGATTGACTAATGCTGTAAATAATATCTGCATAATTAAATGAAAATGAAATTTTATTTTTTTAATTTTGTTAAGACCTCCATCCATGAAGAACTCGGATTCACCCCTCAGGCATATTGTAACAATATTACTGCATATTATATTGCCATAAACGTAAACAAGCGGATCGATACATCTCGGTTTTGATACATGCACACGTGTAATGGGAAATTTGAAAATTTTTCATAAAAATAGAATGTTTACTTTTATAAAAAGGTATTTCATAAAAGTTATTAGAGACATCATATTCCTAGAAAATTGTATTGCAATCCGTTTGGTGGTCAACAATCTATTAGAGAGGATATAGGTACATCCCAGACAGACATTCGCATGTTTGCATTAGTCTATCTTTCCAATGAAAGTAGGCTAAAAAGGGAGTTCACAGATGACAGATATAAAATCAAGCTAACACTATTAATGAATTATTTGTATAATGTTACGTTGATTCTGATATTATGAAAACAAATAATTTTAATTCCCAGTTTTGAAGTTTGATTCTCTTTTTTAAAAATCGCGGTAGGTCATTAGTCGTATCATGTTTGCTACTTCATTTTCCGTAACAAATCATCTAAAAAATTTTGTACTCGAATATTAGGATCATCAGCGTATATATTATCCTACTAATATTATAAATGCGAAAGACTGTGTGAGTGTGTGTATGTTTGTTACCACTCAACTCCATAACGGCTGAACGGATTTTGATTAAATATTGTAAGTAGGTACTTTAGGTTCTGGAATAGGACATATTATACTTTTTATCCCGGAAAATTGTACGGTTCCTGTGGAATAACAACAAAACCTAATTCTGCAACGGCTGGGAACGTGACCTAAATATTCTTTCCCTCTGGTGTCAGAGTTTATCAGGCCACCCAACGACCTCTGAAATGGCTTAATGACTGCTATCAATCGATAACAACCTGGACCGAATATTTAAAGTGCCCTCTGAAGCCCGGAAGCGCTCAGATGTTATGCCACTAAACGGTCATCCTTTCAAATGTGTGCCGCTAGGAACGTTGCTTAATTTTGGTGATCGATTAAGATCCCTCAGCTAAGCGCAAAAAGTAATACCTAGGTATACTTATTTGTTAAGCTACAACTTGATGAAACTCACGTTTTCATTTTCATACATCGACGCTGGAAAGAGGAAATGTGGTAACTACGCGATAGTTGAACAGATACACTCCAAAAACAATACCCTGTACTTATTGGCTATCGGGTAAAAAATATTTCCTTCCTTTTGGGTTGCCGTAATCAGTATAATTTTATAGTATAATTTGAAAATTCTGTTTTCACATAAAATAAAAGTTGACTGTTGGAAGAAAATCACTGGTTTTAATTGCCTGTACTTGTTGGTTGCTTTCGCATAATTCTCAAAACAGTCGCACGAACATGAACGAAATGTCTCATTACCTCCGCAAACATGATAGGTAACACGATGCTGTCTTTCTGTCGGGCAGCTTATAACTTTTAACAGCTTTAAGTTGCCACCCCTGTAACTTCTTGATATTTGGTAAAGTGTAAAAACGATTAATGTTATTCTGTTTTTAGAAAGAACAGTTTGAAAATTCTGAGTTTTATCTTATCACTAAAAATTCCAAATTGATATTTTGAAACATGTACTGGGTTGACGCTTAGTAAAAGTTTTTCTTTTTAGTTTAAAGGTTTTATTTTGCATAAAGGTAAGCAAGCATAGTCGATATTGTAAAATACTGTTTCGTTAAAATTAGAATATCATAAAATTTTATTTTCTACATATCTAAATTTACAACTGACTTGAAGAAACCCTTCAGTCAGGCCGATAAAATCTTTTTAAAACCAATTATTTGCTTGACACGATCCTAAATATTTGATTAGCCTTATGCAAATAAGTATTTTATCTGGACTATCAAATATTTTCTGTGTTGAAATATTCACTCGAGAGTGTTCTTAACGCGTGCGTTATTTTTGCAACGTACATATGGAACCTGTGAGAAATGGTTCATTTTAAATTCACTTTTGAAACATACTATAGTACAGTTGCTCGCCAGGAGGGCAGGTATTCAACCCGCATAATCCATTAACCTCACGAGCACTGCCGCCTACTAGAAATTGCGTTGTAACAGCAAATAATTTTACTAGAAATTAGCGAAATTTACATAATACAACTTTGAAATATAAGTATTTCAGTGTAACAATTCCGATCTCGTAGATAACTGTAGTGAGTGAACCTAGCTGATGTGATTATTATTGCTTATCTTTACTGCATTTCACTTGATTCTTTATAAAGGTTATTTACAGAAATATTAGTGAAGAATATTTAACTGGCAGAATTCACAGATTCAGTCTTGAATTGTAGTGTTTGCAGAATAGTAGTTTATAATTTTTTTCACGTTAATATTAACTCGTTTTCCAGCCGCCATTGCGTAAAAGACACCCACAGTAAATTAAACGAGACTGGTTCAGAATAACTCTACCTTCACTCAGCATATTTCTGTTATACTAAATCAGTCATTTCTCTCAGTTTTTACATATATTCCTTCTCCATCCTTAATGCTTACAAGTCATTCAAACGAAAGCAAAAGTAGCGGGTAATTTAGCGAGTTCTTTGAATGAAAGAATAAACAATTGAAGACTTGTTCGTTCGTTACTGTTAGTTTTATTTTGCCCATGTTCAAATTTTAAACGAATCTGAAGTAATAGGAAGCTCACAAATGGTGGTGCTATGAGCAAATTGGAATTTTATTTTGCATTCAGCCGAATAAACCATTTGAAATAACATAATTGTAAAAAATCAGTAGTTTATTTAATATTTACTTTACGTTACCATACTGAAAAATAACATTTGTGGAAATTATTTATTATTTTGCATCTTATGAATTATGGTAAATAAAATTTGTTGTCAAAATAGATTGGCATCATAAAATTCGAAATTTTTTAAAGAGATTCTTAACAATTCCTAAATAAAAACTTGTTGTTTTTCAAAAAAGGTATTTGTGTTCTTGCCGTGTGTGTCGTTTTAATAACGCAGAGAGAAAATAAAATAGAACCAATTAAATTGCAAAAATGATATCGTACTGCAAACATATTATATTTACTCTATCGTGTACAGGATAGCGTGGAATACAGTTCAATACTGAACTCACAGCATTATGCCGTCTGTGCTTACGTTTTATAATGCAACTTACAGCACACTCACGCCATTGTATGAAAGAATTCCCAAGCAAGCAGGCGTGCACTCTTATCTTCTACATCACGTCAGAGAATCTGACGATATTCGCTGTTGAGCGTGTATAATGCTAGAGAGAGAGAGAGAGAGAGAGAGAGAGAGAGAGAGAGAGAGAAGTTCGTCTATGCATGCACCTCTCAAATATATCCTGGAAGTGTACAAAGTCGACATATTATTTAACACGCAAAATTATAATTAAAACTTTTTTTTTATTTATTTTCTCAAACGATGGTCAGAGGATTACGAACAAGCTACAGGTTAGAATTTTAATTGGGCAGGAAAATTGGAGCGAGCATACAAAGGAACATAAAAAATTTGTCTTCAATGTGGATAACGGAAATTCACGCGGATAGCGCCACTTCCAGTCTACACAGCCGTGATAGAACTCGCGAACAGAATCTCGGTAGACCAAGCATTCTGTGTTACTGGACACACTCCAGTGAAAAAACGGGCTAGATGACATAAACACGTTCGGTGACCAAACATAAGTGTCTGAAAAATAATATGCTCTATTTACCAAACTCGCTCAGTAGACCAGACATGAACGGAGTAAAAGACACTCGTTGACAAAACGCTCTCTGCTGAAGGAAATTCCTGGTTGTCCACGCTCTCGGTGGCGAAACGCTCTCTGCTGAAGGAAATTCCTGGTTGTCCACGCTCTCGGTGACAAAACGCTCTCTGCTGAAGGAAATTCCTGGTTGTCCACGCTCTCGGTGGCGAAACGATACCTCTTTTCATGACTAGCTACTTCCTCTTCCTCGGCAGAATTCGCGCCTCAGTTCAACTTCAACCGCATCTACGAAGAGAGAATCCAGCTGGAATCTGAAAGCCAACGTAAACCAAATAAAACGATGAATCAACGTTTTTATCATGCATTTGATTTACAAGCCCGCGAAATCCCCACATAACGAATGGTGGGAAAGGAGTGGCAGAAAAGATAATAATTTCGTAGATTCGTACCCATATGCCCATTTCTCCCGGTTTAACATATGTGTTCGAGAATTAAGTTTCGATGACTCCACTCCAGATTCGCGCCAAATCAAATACTCCTCTCCTCCCTCCGTGAAAAATACCGCGTTATCTGGAAACAGCCGAACGGAAAAAAATGAGTAACTAGGAAACCGGAGGTCGGGCATAAAAAGAGTTGGGCTCGTTCATGAAGATTATGAGTAGGAAGCTACGAGGGCGGGCGATGAAGGTATAATAAAAATTAATCCTAAAGTGGCGAGAGATGGAAAATGGGTGCGGGTCGTGGAGGGGGATGGGGAGTATGGTGTATAAAACGACCGTGTACTTGTAGACCAACTGCGTTATTATGAGGGTGCCCGTGGGGCAAAGGGGAAAAAGGAAAAAGGGGTGGGAGGTTGGATTGCCGAGCGGGTCGGAGCAGAGAAGATTGGCCATATAATGCTGCGCAGACTTCAAACTGAATTTAGGGCACTGTAGCGGCTGATTACCTTGAGATGGGGTGTGAGGGAAGCCGGGATTAGAGCAGCAGNGGGGAGTGTTGGAGGGGGGTGGTGGTGGCAGTATTCTACTTACGAAGCGGAGAACAAGAGAGCCGGCCGAGAGAACTAGCGGGTGAGAAAGGGAGAGAGAGAGAGAGAGTAAGAGGCGGGGAAGGAACAGTGGGATGCGCGCGCACGTCGGAGAGAGAATGGAGCTATCGTTTTGAAAACCATGGTGTGCGAGTGTGGAGAGGTGGTGACGGCTTCTGGAGGAGGGATAGTAGGGGGTAGGAATGAGGTTAGCCTAATCTCACCGCTCGCAGGCCGCGGGAATTTCCCAGCGACTTTTCTTATCGGTCGCGAACACACTCGTATTTTCAAGAGGCCACTTTATCTTCCCGCGGGAATATTAATTACCCTGGAGCAGCGCTGAACTTTGCGACATGGCGTTCCCACCCAGCTTGAGTGAGACCGCGCTGTCTCGTACGTCCTGTACGTGAANAGCGCTGAACTTTGCGACATGGCGTTCCCACCCAGCTTGAGTGAGACCGCGCTGTCTCGTACGTCCTGTACGTGAAGGTAGACAGGAGCTTGTTACTGCCAACCCTTTCAAACGTAATGCTGCAGAACATTTTTTACTGGGCTTAAAATAGTACTCACATAAAATTCGCCACAAAATACTGTAATTTTGTCAACATAACATCCAGAATGTAGCTCATGTTTGATTTAATAAAAAAATATTTCTAAACATACAAAAGTAAATGAAACTTGTGTTTTTTTAACAACAAAAATTTTTAAAGAGAAGTTTTGGACAAAAAATAGAGATGCTATACTGATATACACGATCTATAGTTCTAATACCGATCCTACTTTCGGATAATTTTTAACGNAGCGCTGAACTTTGCGACATGGCGTTCCCACCCAGCTTGAGTGAGACCGCGCTGTCTCGTACGTCCTGTACGTGACGGTAGACAGGAGCTTGTTACTGCCAACCCTTTCAAACGTAATGCTGCAGAACATTTTTTACTGGGTTTAAAATAGTACTCACATAAAATTCGCCACAAAATACTGTAATTTTGTCAACATAACATCCAGAATGTAGCTCATGTTTGATTTAATAAAAAAATATTTCTAAACATACAAAAGTAAATGAAACTTGTGTTTTTTTAACCACAACAATTTTTAAAGAGAAGTTTTGAAAAAAAAAATAGAGATGCTATACTGATATACACGATCTATAGTTCTAATACCGATCCTACTTTCGGATAATTTTTAACGNAAAAAATAGAGATGCTATACTGATATACACGATCTATAGTTCTAATACCGATCCTACTTTCGGATAATTTTTAACGATGTTTGTACATGATTTTCTGTTAGTTTACATGCTTTTACGCCAATTATATGAAGATTTAAGCTATCTACAAATGTGAGGTATGGAGTGCAGAACCTGAGTTCGAGACCATAAACTATATAAAAATGTTAATTCTCTTTCGGACTTAGAAAATTCTGGTGATCGTTTCCAGTTTTCGGAAAATGTTGACGAATCGTCATCAAGTGCCCACACCGTGTCACGGAAGGCTTCTGGCATAGTAAAAAGGAATGACATAAGTAATAAAACAGACGATTTTGTAAATTTAAATTAATTGTTCTTTTATTTCACACATTAAAAATTCGCATTTCTCAAGAGCTTGCAAGAGTTCATCAAATTGTTCTTCAAATAATCACTTTTCTCGTGTAAGTGTACATTACAGCTTTAACTAAAGATCTTGTCAAAATAACACGGTTTTCTCAGTAACTTTTGCCCAATCGGTGAAGGTTTGTATGAAGTTGTATTGAAATACTGGATTTCACGTCTTCAGTGGCTTGCAGTATCTTCATTCAAAATAAGTCATGCACTTAAGAGTGTTCCTTGCAGTTTGACTACTGCAGACTGACTTCTGCCGAATGACTCCTGCAGACTCCTGCAGACTGACTCATGACGACTGACTCCTGCTGAGATTATTCTCGTCGGCTTTTGGTATAATAACTAACATCGAAGCCTATCGATTTACATATGTGCAGATAACTCTTTACGTTCATTGCGAGCCATACTCGGTAACAACCATTTGAACGGCCCCGTATCTATGCCTTTGTCATGTGGCACATAGCCGACGTTGTTTGTGGTCGGTTTTTGTGGCGTAATTTTGAGGTCTGATTTTTTTGTCCTATATTTGAGGTGTGTAATTGAGGTATGTTTTGGAGTTGTGTTTGACGTCTGGTTGAAAAGTCTAGTCGGTTCCTCTGGGAGTTTGGTCAGGAAATGTGGTTGGTCGGCTAGTATGCTGGAAATATTAATCGATGGACTGGACGTAAGATTGAAAGATTAATGTAAAGATAGATTTCAAGAATGAGGGACTGACTGAACACTTGGGAGATTGATCGAAGGATTGGACGGAAGATTGAAATACTGCTCGGAAGATTGGAAAATTGGTGTGAATATTGGAAAATTGTTGGGAAAACTGCGTGATAGATGCAAAGATTAGACGAAATATTGAAATATTGAGGAAGATTGCGAGATAAACGAAAAAAATTATGAGAAAAGAGTGTAAGATTACTGGAAACACAGATTGAATGATTAAAATTTTGATGGAAATATTAGAAAATATATTGAAAGATTGAACGAAGGATTGGGCAAAAGATTGATAGACTGATGGAAAGATCGTGAGCTTTATCGAAAGATTGATGCAAATATCGGAATATTGATTGAATGATTGCAAAATTGATCGAAACATTGGACAAAAGTTTGAAAGAATGATGTTAAGTTTGTGATATTGATCGCATATTAATGGAAAGATTGGACGATTGATGGAAATATTGATTGAATGATTGAAATATTGATAGCCAAGAAGAGTACGGAAGGTAAAACTGACTATCACTCGAGGTGTCCTCGTACACTTCGAGTTTCAAGGACCTAGCTCTATTGGTTCTTAAATTATAACAAACTATGCATATAAAATGTTGGTAGATGCTGATCCATACCATGAGTATAACATGACTTGTGCAGACTGGTCGCTATTTGTATGATGGTTTCGTTTCTTCTTATANCTGATCCATACCATGAGTATAACATGACTTGTGCAGACTGGTCGCTATTTGTATGATGGTTTCGTTTCTTCTTATTTATATATATATATATATATATATATATATATACATTAAAAATAATCCGAGTAGCATGATTATGCATACATGACAGTNTATATATATATATATATATATATATATATATACATTAAAAATAATCCGAGTAGCATGATTATGCATACATGACAGTCGTGGCAATGCAGATTCTGACACAGTATAACAATTCTACTTGAAAAGAGGAGACCGAGAAAGTAGTAACTGCATGAGAGACTTCTGTAGCGCTCTGCATTAATTACTCTATGTTCAATTTCTGCCCGAATTAAATAAAAATTTATTCACATAATAAACTGATTTTGAATTTCGCATACCGTAAACCAGTATGGCCACCAGATCGAATAAATTGATTGGTATGCATATGAAGTTAGTGGATGTAACTGCTGAACGCCTTCGGGTACGATCGTCAATCCCAAGAACAACTGAAGCAGGTGGCCCCAAGTCCAGCGAAGAATGCCGAGCTCGTCCGAGTCAACCCAAAGATCGCCAGACACACAACCGCACATGCACCCCTTCTAAATACATTGCGCCAGTTTTTCCATGTCTCCACTACTTACAACTTTGTTTTATTTTAGAGGACGTTGTTCGTTAAGTACTTTAAAAGTTTATATTCTTTGATATGATATGCCTGATTGTATTGTTTTAAGTAATGCAATTGTTGGTGACACGGGGAAGTGAAGATTTCTGTGAACTGATTTTACCACAACTAAAAGTTATAATGTTTAACTTACAGAAAATTGATTAATAATTGATATAAAAGTATGAGCGAAGCTTTGTGACATGGGAAACATAACTTAGTTATTCGGGTAATTAAAGTTCTCATAATAATTTTTATAGTATGCATCAAACGAGACGCGTTTTTTTTTAAAGAATGCCAGGTACGTAATGAAGACTAGGATGTTAAAAAACGTTTTCGATGTATTACATTATGAAATATAAATTGAAGGACTGCTCTGCACTCGTTGCAATGATATTAAATCGAAAAATTGTACAAACAACATATGCATGACACACTGTTCAACTGAGTTTAAAATTGACACTAAAAAATTTGGGCAACAATGGTAAAGTAGCATGTTGATGTTTGAAAAAATGTGAACACTTCACTCGTAACTATTAATAAGTGGTATTAATCTTTAACATGTAGGCCATTCTGAATTAAATTATTTGACATATGACTGCTAAATCAGCAATTTGGGTAACCTGAAATAGCTATAAATAGTATAAATAATTATGATACTGGGTCACTGCATCTTTTTGGGTAAATTTTGAACATTTAATTTGAGTTAGGAGATTAATACTGCTTAATCATATTTTAAGTGCTGTTTTGTTGAATCTGGGTTCCAAATTAATCTTTACACTCACTATTAAAGACGATATGTTGGGACTGCTTGTATTTGATGCTATAATGACAATGCTGGGTGTGTGTGAATGTTAATAACATTTAAAAATGTTCAAAATGTCCGCCATCAGCGTCAATACATCGTTTTCAATGCTGTAGAAAAGAAAGACAAGCAGTAGCTGCTGTTTCCATATGAGTGGCTTCACAGGTGGATACCTGCCATCCCGTGCCCGTGGTTTTATGAGTGTTCTTCATAATTTACCACACATAACACTCCAACGGCGTTAAATCAGGAGATTTGAGTGGATAATCAACACTTCCTCGTCGGCCTGTGTTTCATCCAGACGCGACCGTATGTCTCCATGGTAACGTGGCGGTTCACCGTCCTGCTGGAAAACGCAATCGACATGTGGGTAGAGCTGGTGAACAGCTGGCACAATGTTTTCGTTCAATATAAAACGGTAACTTTCACCTGGCACCGTTCCGTCAAAAAAGAATGGCCCCACAAGTCCTCTGGCAGACATGTCCCAGGAAGACTAACTGCTTGCTATACTACAATGTGGGAATTTTCATCGGCTCAGTACACACACTAGTGACGGTTGACAGTTCCATTAAATTTAAAGGTTGCCTTAGCTGGCCAAAATATCTTGTCAGTAAAACGTTCGTTGCCGTTTCTCATACTCACAACTAACTCATAAAATTTGTCACGCCTATCTGGGTCATCTTAATTTACAGCGTGAAACAATGTGGACTTGTAGGGCCTCCACTTTACTTGCTTTAGATTGCGATGGAGACTTGATTGACTAACACCTTACCTACACGCAGTTATCCATTATGACAATGATTTCCCAGGGGACATGTGAATGTGTGCAACATAACCCCCACTCTTCCTTCGTTCAATGTTGTTCTGTTCCTGCCGCACTGTCCTTTCTTCACATCACACACACATTTCCGTTGTCATTTAATCGTGTTATTATTACATTTGATGGTGGTGCAGTATCTAAATCGGCACTTCAACGTCTTTGCGCCGTAATCATGTTCTCAGATTTCCAATAACGCTTTAAAATACACCTACATAGTTCGAAAGTAAACATTGCTACCTTCGCCATGCCATCTACAATTTTAGTGCTGCCACTCGTGACCGCAAACAGAACTGCACCAGCAGAATAGCTACACGCGCTCGCACACACCCAACGTTGTCCTCGTGGCGTCAAAAATATGCATACCTATCAAATTGTCTTTAATAATTTCTCTGTCGTTAACTTGCAAAGAGTGTAAACATTAATTTCAGACATCTGACATGAATTTAAGTTATCGGCGGAAGTTGACTTGAAAACATGAAATTCTCATTCTTATGTAAAGTTTATCGTATTTTATACGTTATTACATAGTTTATTAACATTTTTCACACAATACCTTTGATTTTGTTTTAATGAAAACCTAAAACCTGACATGGTAATTGAACTACGAACTTCAAAAAGTTATCAGGCCCGTTGCCCGAATGACTATATTTTTATTTTTGGTCTACTTTCTGAAGGAAAGAGAGGATTATGAGATGACTTTCTTGTGTGCGTATTCTTGTGTTTATGTGTATGATTGGGTCTGTTTTCTCCCTAAATCTTTACAATCCGTACACAAAATTTACTCAGTTTCGATACACTTGTATTTCTTAGAAAGGTCACCAGACTTCTATAGTTTTTTATTGTGTTATAAGTTTCTTACATAAAATTTTATGTATTTTATGGTTTGAAGTATTATTTCCTATACGGTAATCTTACCAGTAAATATTTCAGTTTAACATCAGATCTCTAGACCTTTTTCAACAAAACTTGCTCCTGGTAGTTTTATTACAGGCATTTACTGTGCTAATGAAATGTACTCAGCCCGTCATTTTGTAATGTAGCGCCATCCGAAAAACATTAAGCTTTTACGACATATATTTGGAAGTACTTAAACGATTCCCACCAAATTCCGCAAAAAATTGTGATAAGCTAGGTCACTTCAAAAAATATTTTTTAACATAAGTAGATTATTTTTTAAAGTGTGGTTTAATTGAAATATTAGGATAGTCTGCGTCCTATCTACCGAATAAATTAGACCATCATATTTTAATCAGACTAGTCATGCAGCCAGTATCAAAGTAAATACTTAAAGTCACGAATTTCTTTCTTTTGAGATAGGGCCACCAGGAATATAAAGTTCTTTAATATAGTATATATATAAAGATATTGTATATGTAATAAGAACTATCAAAACAAATCCAACAATTTTCGTGCCTTTTTATACTTTATGTAACGTGGTATAGAATTAAGATAATCAAACGTATTTGATGTCGATTTGGCATTTTGGCATGTTGTAACGTGTAACCTATACATACTTAAGTATTTAAGTAATCATAATCAAAAGTGTCACGTGAAATTTAAAACTATTTTTTGTACAACAGCAACTACTGAACCGAGCCTTGCCACACTTTGCATGCAAATTTTACTAAGATAGCCACATAAAATTTCTGTACAGTAGTTTCTTAATTTAAAAATCACGGTCTTGTATTGTTGTACTGCCACATGCAATAGGCACGTTAAATTAAACAGAGCTATAAAAACTGTTTTGTTTTAGTACCTACCGAGAGCACTGCATAATGTAAGTAATAGCTTTAATAGTCCGCCATTTTGGTAGGTAGTTCCATGGGAAAAAATTACTGTTATATACATATATCGTATATCAGAAACTGCTCAACCGATTTCTATCCATTTTTTTTTAAGTTTTATTCTCTGGAGACTAGTGTCTCACTCTCACATGGTCCTACAGTCTGAATGTCACAACATGCTTTTATGTATGTGTCATGAAGGTTAATCAGTTATAAATGTATGCTCCTTTTTTTAAAATCATTTTCATCTAAAATATAAAACAAATTTTTCCTACAATATTTTGTTAACAGTGTCATTTTGCCACATTAATATTCTGTGAATATAGAGCATCAGAAATAATTGCTTAGAGAAACAGTTTTCTTATAGACAGTTTATCAGTTGGATTAACATTTAATTTGTCAATTAGTAGTGTTATATTTAGTTTATTCGCACTGGTTTCCTCATAGGAGCATAGAAGAAAGAGTTGAGTATTTTTATTGCTATCCTTAGCGTGATACTCTTAGCCCTGGAGAAAACCTTGTAAAGAGTTGGAATAGCTGTGTCACAGTTTGGGATCGTACTTATGCCGTCTGGTGACAGTGCACAACCTCGGTGTTCTTTAATGACTAAGAACTTAAAATATTCATGTGCTTGTTTGGTAAAAGGTCAAGCTCCAAATACTCGTATATGGTGTTTTAGCACTTATTTCCGGGTTATTTTCGTTGGAATATATTGCCTTACGATCCGAATGCCTGAAGAATGGATCCTTTAAACTTAGATTACCTTTCCTGTAATGTTTGAAAGCAAAATAAATGATATATTATTTTTAATAAATATTTTTGTAGAACAACAGAATCCATTCTTTGTCTGCCTTCTATTGAAATAACTAGAAGCTATAACAGAAAGTTTATGACTAATATTTGGTGCGATATAGCTTGTGTTTGACGACACAGCACAACTGAAATACAAAGCACAAGTTTACTCATTTAGATTTAACCGTTTTCCCGTGATATTCATACAACAGAAAGTATACGTTTTTTGCAAATATAAGCTTACATTTTATCCGGTTTAAAGTAGAGTACAGATATATGGGCGGCCCTTAACTACGAGGTTTTGTGAAACTAGGGTGGGGGAGGGGTGAAACGCTGTGGATATGGAACACCACCAGAGTGCAAGAGTGAAGGAAACGGGAGATTCCTGAGAAAACCCGGCGACCAGCGGCATCGTCCGGTACGGCACTTTAGCCGCGTAAAGAAATAACCTACAAAAATAAGAACGGATGTTATCCAAACTACTTTAATTTAAATCCATAAGCTACAGATGCAATTCTCAGTGATGGAGTCTCGAAGCCATATGGAAATAAGGCAATGTTTACTAATTTCGCAATTTTATTTATTTATTAACTTCATAATATAATAATTCGCAAACAAAACTTTTATGTGAATTGTTTTCCCCACGTTTATGTTTAACCTGTGGTACTAACTGTATATTATTATTCTTAATATACACAACAATTTTTATATAAAAAATCGCATGTACAACTTAAAAATTATGATTGAGGTTTATAAAGAATTTCTTCACTTTTGTGGGACATTTGATGTCGTGTAATATTTATTTTTTAATGTCATTTTCCAAATGAGTCTGTGTCGTCGTACTTCTACTTTGCTTTCTGAAAACATGCAAGATACCGCACTGACTAATTCCTGCTGTGCAGCATTGATAACCGCGTGTTTATGGTTGAAGATTTCAAGGCCTCAAAACAGTGTTTATTCTGTGATTTAATACACCTTTGATGTTCATCTGAAAGTTTTATATATTTCTTGTTTCTGCGAATATACTTCAATTTGTCGGAACGACAGTATGTTTAGAGCATGCGATTCTACAGTTCAACTTGTTCCCATTGAAATATAACGCACCTTTAACTCAAAACTATACTACGCTGCCTTTGGCGTTGTGCTGTTGGATAGCAAATATGCAATGAAGATAGAAAAAAGGCGAGTTAATAAATAAAAAGATTGTGTTTCGTGCAGTAGAAGTGGGACTAGCTGTGTTTCAAGACGAAGACAAGCAAGCTGTTCGCCATGTACTAGGTAGTACACACAGGTGGCGACAAAACGGTTACGCCTGGTCTGATTGGCGGGCAGGTGGGCAGCTGGGGAGTTTCGGCAAATGGTGGCCGCTCTTCGCCGGCCCGCCCGGAGCTCACTGTTAATTACACGATCGCAGGTGACCGGCTTGGGAGAGGGGGCGTCAAGTGTGGAGCAATCTAATTGCCGCTCCGACTTGGGAGGCCCTGCCTTCGTGAGCGGCCGACGCGTACTTACGAGGCGAGGTCGCACACCGCGTTCAACAACTTTGCGCTGCGTCCTCGGAGAAGCTAACCCCGAGGCAACCAGCTTCCGCCACTTCTTTACAAATATATTCTATTCGCGGTCTCTCCACATTTTTTGAATCTAACCTTTGAAAAATCACCCAACGTATGAATTGTCTGGTTATTTCCTGAGCATGCCACGTACCACAAGCGTTTTATACTTCTGTTAACATAAAAGTACCTTATTTGGTTACATTGAAATTTTACCTATATTTACTTTATAAATTATAATCTTTTATTCCTAGTTAATACGAATAAAATACAGTGAGAAAATAGGTGAGTTGGTAATACCTAGTCAGGAACAGTTCTTATGCAACATAGTATATCACTGAGTGCGCACGAATGCAGTGCGTTGTTAATTTGGTATAATTTAATAGACTCCGTTAAGCTTTCTTTGGATGAGGCGAAGGAATATCCTGGAAGTAGAACTTTAGCAGGGCTTCAGAAAAGTCCTGAGTAACCGTGAATGGACTATACTTTACACGCCACACTATATATGTATTTTTTTGTTTTTGCCAGGGAAGTATCGGTGGCGTTGCACGTTACGGGGTTGCACTCGTGTGGCCGCGAGGCCGGATAGCAGAGTGCTTTAAAGTATAGTTCATGCATGGTCACTACCAACTTTTCTGAAGCCCTGCTAATGTTATACTGTCAGGCTATTCCTCCAGCTCGTGCAAATAAAGCGTAATATTCTCTAGAATATTTAACCAGAGGGACGACGCTCCACATTTGTGAGCACTCAGTTTAACAATTTGTTACCAACCACAAAAAATGTCTTCTGTTTTTATTCATACCTAGTAATTGCAAATGTAATATTATGATTGGTAAATAACATACATAAATGTAGTACAGACATATATTATAAAATATGGAATAGAATAATTCATAGAAAAATACAAGCAAAAGACAAAATACATACATATATTAACATAATTATAAAACGCATGTCATATATGACATATTTAGGAAACAACCAAACACGTTATATATGGGGTGGTTTTTCGAATGTTTGATTAAAAATGTGTGAAGATTGCGAATAGACTACAGTCACTGTTAATTGAGTAGATTTGATATAAATCTCTGGAAAACGTCACTGCCCGTACCTGCTTGTATTTGAACGGGCACACCGACCGACATTCCTCCAGTAAACTTGGTAACGACGCGACGGAGGGAAAGCAGTTCCAGATATTAACGTTGAATTAAAACTGCCATGTAATAAATTGTGAATACTGAAGTTATTTATATTGCTCTGTGTTTATTTTATTTCATATAGGTTTAAGAATTAGCAAAGTTGTAAAATATTTACTTTTCTGAAAATTTCGAAGTTTTACTTGACCGACGCATCAATGAAATGATGCGGCCTATGGCAATGTTAAATGTACATATAGTTGAAGGAGACACAATGTGCATACAAGGAAATCCAAAGCAAGGCTTTCAAAAGTGTTCAGTTTATCGTGACTAGTCTATAGAAGTAGAGTGGCTTTCGGCGGAGCTCTGCACCCGACTGTATAACACGCACAACTCATTAAGTATAATACACAGTATACACACACTACCAGAATTGTCAGAAAAGCACGATTTATGTTATATATGAAAAAAAAATAAAGAATATATTTTGTAACACTATTAAATAGTTTGATACAATTTACATATTTAAATTTTTATAAATTATTTAAGAAGTCTATTTTTTTATAAGAACAATTTAGGGTTTTTTTTCCATTTTGGGTGTTCTAAAAAGCACATTATGGAAAAGAAACTTCGTCAATTGGAGCCGCTATAAAAGTTATTCTAGTTATATGTAAAACATATCGGTACCAAATGGTAAAAATATTTTCGATAATTAATTTTATTTAAATTCAATCCATTTGTAGAAACGATAAAATATCGTGCCTGAAATGGACGTATATAAAATAAATTATTAAGAAAATGTGTAAAAATTATTACTGACGTTATTACATACAACCAGACGAATTATTACGTTTGCCACACTTGACGATGGTTTTTTTACAAAATGTGTTTTTGGAAGTATCCAGAATGTAAATTTGTCTACATTAAAATTTTGATTAAAAATATACTATTATTAATTTTTTACAAACATTTATGTACGTAAATTTTAGCAGGTACATTTTGTCCCGACAACGCATCAGAACCTACAGACAGAATTCCATTCGTCTTCGGTAATCCCGTTTAGTGAAGCTGCTGATGTAGTGTTGCATGATAGGGATGGAATATGTTTCCGTGGAAAATGCAAATAACGCTAGACTGACTTATCTCAGAGGCACTTGCAGCGCGTCTTGAGGTGGCATGCAGGTTGTGAGCAACATCTGCCAGAACATATACGTCATTCACTCCGCTCGTTAAAATGTAGAGTGTTACAAAATATATGTATCATTTTTTTCCATGTGTAAAGTAAATCGTACTTCCTGAAAATTTCGACAGCGTTATGTACTACTTTATAACGAGTTCTGTATGTTGTACAGTCGCGTGCAGGGTTCCATTAGTAGTCACTCTCCTACTATAGGAACACAGAGGTGAAACTGCTGCTTACACTGCGAACTCAGCAGCACTCGCCGTGAAAATCGTGACACTGGCCAGCGACATCGCGGAACGTTCTTCGCTAATCGGCGCCTGGTAACCTACTTGCCAGCCTACAGCCCAACCAACAGGGAACCTTTTGCAGCACTCAGTAGCGAATCAAACTTAAGGCTAGTTTCCAGGGCCTCACGCAGCCAATCAGAGAATAGGTACGCACACATAAAAGGAACCGCTACTCCATTTCGCCTCTGAATACTTATCTAATATGTGACGTCACGCTCAACGATATAAAATCTTTCTTTAGGGAAGTCTCAGTGGCCATGCACGCTTTGGTGTTACATTCACTTGGCGAAGAGACCGGACTGTTTCATTTGTATCAAACGCCAACAGGTCGTTAAGTTGTCCAGTAAGCTTGTACGTACATGACTTTGACAACGTATGTGAGAAACAGGTTCATTATCGATGAGAGTTCCAGACAGTGAGTGCACTGGAAGAAATGGTTTGTTTTTGGTTACAAAAACTATTTAGTTCATGCTTTTCAAAGGAAAATATTGTTGCTGGTTAAAAAAAAAACACATTGTATTGCACAATAACACGTAGATTGACAAATGTTAAAGCCATTTAGTTCTCATTTATTTGTTAAATGAAATACATTTTATTGGAAAATATTTTAGTTGGCAGCAATAGCATTCGTGTCATCCATTTTACTACGACTGTAAAACTACATCCGTTTTATTCCGCGCATGCGCGCTGGCGTAGTGGGAGTGGTCAATTTCTGGTGCGGCCATGACGCTATATTTGTCCGTGTTCATTCCCTTGCATCAGGTTACAAATCGATTCATAAAATACATTATTAAGGAATTTGGGATGGATTGCATGAACTCTTATGTTACAATAAAATTATTACAGGAAATAAACTAACTGTAAGGTGAAGTGTTGAAGGACTTGGCGTGTGTGCCGCTTGTAAGATCTGACGTATGTGCACGCTCAAGTCAAAGCAGGTAGCACGGAGCAAGGCGGCACAGTGTTGAACAAACTGGACTCGCATTCGATGGGTTACGGGTTCCATATATAGTCCTGCCATCCAGATACCGATCTTCATTGGTTGTTTGAAATTACTCTAGGCGATCGTAGGTTCCTTAACAAAAATCTTGCCTGATTACTTCCCTAATACAGGTGTCGACAAAACTTTAAGACAGTCGTGTAGTGCGAGGCATGTCTGTGTGAGGCAAAAATCGCTGAAGCGCTACGGTTGACGCTGACAGGTGCACGTAAAGTTGTATCACCTCTACGCGCAAGGCGCTCGACTGACGTGCAGTCTTTCCGTCGGCGAATCGCCTTAACGCGATTTTACAGGTGGACTTATGCGGTTATTGGACGCGACTCTGTAGCAAAGTCCAACGCATGCTTCTATAGTAGTTTAGTAATTATCTGGTTCCTATATTTTGACATACAGCAGCCTGAAAAAGTAATTTTTAGCTATTTTGGAAGCCACAGAAATAATGCTTCCAATGTGCGCAATGTCCTGAAAGTAACATTCCGTCATCATCTGGAATGTACTTTCTTTTCGTAAGTAAACCTATCGTGGGGAAGTTTAATATTTTTGTCACAAAACGCATTTTTCAAATACGCTGCAATGCATTTAAGCGCTGGGCAGTCGTTCTCCTTAAAAACATGCTTACCTACCGCAACCAGTAGAAATTTTATTTATCTCCACAAACCCATTATTGCTGCTAGAGTCGCAAGGCTTCTGTGGCTAACGAACACGTTATTGTCTATCAACACAATGAATTTATTGAGAATGATAGTGCTTTTGTGGTTGCCACTAAATACTAAAATGACCAAAAAATTTGTTAGTTCCACAAAATATTTTGTGATATCTATAATTACAAAAAAAATTTTGCTGCCAAGAACAAATTTTTTTTGGTCACCACAACACCGTTCTTCCAGTGTTATCAATAGAGGCGTGAGCTTCAGCGAACGAGGTAGCCGAGCAATTATTTAGAATGCGCTCCACAAGCACCTTGTGTACACCTGCCAATTTCAAGGGGCGTAAGGACTTAATGCGGCACACTTGCGGTCGTAAAGAAAATTCTGCAAACATATTTTGATCTCGGTGAGTTTTTTTCCTAAATTTCTTGGAATTTTCCTTGTTTACTGATGCAGCTAGTTTCACTTGTCAGGGCTTCTTCGACTATCTCGTCAATCATGTCAGGGGTGATGAAAACCTTAGCATAGTATGACAGAACAAACATAACATTAGTTAGGTCTAAATGTTTGGACTTGAATCGTACACTTCCGTCTTAAAGTTTAGAGTCTTCCTTCAGGGTATAACAGGGGGGCAGCGGTGGTGCAGCGGTTAGGGTACTCGCCTACCACTATGAGGAACTGGATTCAATTCCCGGCGGGGTCACTCCCAAATTTTCGCACGGAGTAATAGTGCCGGAAGATGCCGCTGATCGGTGGGTTTTCCCGCGGATCTCCCGTTTCCACGTCCTTGCATTTTGGCGCTGCTCCATACTCGCCTCGCTTCACCCTCATCAGGTATAAAGAATTCGTTGTTACGAGTTGCCCAAACGTTTCCATTCCACTAACAGCTAACGATCCGCATTTTACAGTAGTAGGGAAATGCCGAACCCAGCGCAGGGAAAAAGTCACTTAAATCGGAAGGTATCCCCCTGGGGCTGTAAATGACTTTTTGAAATTGATTTCGTCACTAAATGAAAAATGATTTCGTCACTAAATGAAAAATGATTTCGTCACTAAATGAAAAATGATTTTGTCACTAAATGATTTTGATGAAAATGCCGATCCGAGCTGTGCAAAAAAGTTGCGTCACAAATTGTGTTGGGTTTTTTATGTATGAGCGCAAAAAAAATTGCGTCTTTACCTAAATAAAATATTTGACGCATTTTTTTTATGTTTATGAGCGCTTAAAAAAATAAAATGTATAATAAATGAATATGAATTCAAATGAAGATAATTTTATACCTAAATATACGAAGATGACTATTGCAATGAAAAAGGCTAATGCAACTGGTAATGTTTGGAACGAATATAAATTTAAGCGTGATGTTTTTGTGAAAAGTAAGAAGGAGAAACCGAAACAACCATTTGTCAAGTGTGAATCTTGTAACCCCTACTACAAACCATCTCTAATAAAAAGTCATCTGAGAAGTAGATTACACAAAGGAAAAGATAAGCAAGTTAATTGTGAGGCTTGTGGACATAACTACAAACAATCTCTCATAAAAAGTCACTTAAGGAGCAAAGTACACAAATACACACTCAGATTCAGTGTTGAAGAAATTGAAGAAGCATTTAAAAGTAGGATCAAAACTTATGCTGTAAATAATGTGAATGCTTACAAATACCCAAATCATTTCCAAAACGATATACAAGTTACTGTCTCAGCATAATTAATAAACATTTAAAATCAATGGACCTCAAAGTGAACTTGAAGTTTTTCGCTGAGTACAAAAGAGGAACTGGTGACAAAATCGAATANCGAATATGTAAAACACTCTTTTAAAACCAAGAACGAAATTATACTGAAATCAACTGATCTAGAAAAATATTATACCGATAGCATATTAAAAATCATAGCTGAGATGGGTGCATTTGAAGCAAAGGGCTCTCAGTGGGTGCTCAATAGGATATTCAAGCTAGAGGTGTGAATAAATTAATATGTTCCATTTAAGGGTAGCTCTTATGTTGATCTTCCAGAAAAAAATCAAACCTAAGCTAGCAGCAATTAATGTTAAGAACATTGATCAAAAATGTTTTTTATGGTCTATTCTATCCGCATTACATCCAGCACAAAAGGATCCTCAAAGAGTGAGCAAGTATTTGGATCATGAACATGAGTTTGACGAAGCACTTAAGGGTTTGAAATTTCCTATGAAATTGGATAGCATACCAACCTTTGAGAAAAGAAGCGGGTTATAAATTAATGTATATGCATATGAAGAAAAAGAAAACAAGGACAATAAGGAATATATAATCTATCCATTAAAAATAACAAAAAATAAGGTGGATAAGCATATTAATCTGCTCTACATCAAAGATGAAAAGAATGACCACTACTGCTGGATAAAAAGACTTTCGAGACTTATTGTATCACAGGTGACAAGGCATGGTCATAAAATATACATATGTGACAGATGCTTGCAACACTTCCACTCTGAAAGCAAGCTAAATGCTCACGAAGAAGACTGCCGAGATCATGATGGAATTAGAGTCGAACTTCCACATAAAGGAAATAACATACTAAGNTTGCAGAGATCATGATGGAATTTGAGTCGAACTTCCACATAAAGGAAATAACATACTAAGATTCAAGAACAAAAATCATTCTTTGAGAGTCCCTTTTGTGATATATGCCGATTTTGAGTGTTTGTTAACAAAAATTGAAACTTGCCAACCAAATCCCGACGACTCCTACACGAAGCCGTACCAAAAACACGAGCCTATTAGTTTCAGTTACTATATAAAATATGAACATGAATACTATAAGGCACCAGTAACTTACGAAGGATCTGATGCATCTAGGGTATTCGTCAAGATGTTAATGGAGGAAGTAAGAGCAATAGGAAATGTCTACAAAAATTAAAAGCCAATGGTTCCCTTGACCAAGAAAGAACAAATTGGTTATGATACAGCCACCCATTGTCATATATGTGAAAAGACTTTGGATGGAGACTCTGTGAGAGACCATGACCACCTTACAGGTAAATTTAGAGGAGCCGCACACAAAGATTGTAACTTATCCTATAGAAATCCATGTTTTGTTCCTGTGTTTATACACAATCTATCTGGATATGACACACATTTATTTGTAAAGGAGATGGGCATCGATGAAAATACAATTGACCTAATTCCCAACAATGAGGAAAAATATATTTCTTTCACTAAACATGT
>NQII01001628.1:298374-370776 GCA_002778355.1 Clitarchus hookeri
TGGAGAACATTAGAAACAGAGTGGATATACGGTTGTGCACAAGCAGCAAGCAAGTGGATAAATTAGTGGCTAAACCCAATTTTAAAGATAGAACAATATTTACTGACTCTTTGGTCGCAGTTCACATGAATAANATAAATTAGTGGCTAAACCCAATTTTAAAGATAGAACAATATTTACTGACTCTTTGGTCGCAGTTCACATGAATATAACAAAGCTGTGTTTTAACAAGCCCATTTATTTTGGAATGAGCATACTTGCCTTGTCAAAGACCTTAATGTACGATTTTCACTATAATGTGATGAAACCGAAAGTATGGGGCAAATATTTAACTGTGCTATCAAGATACTGACTCATACATATATTGTATAAAAATACCAGACTTCTACAGTGACATGAAAGAAATGATCGATCATTTTGATACAAGTGATTATCCAAAAAATAATATATATAACATGCCACAAATAAATAAGAAAATTATAGGCAAAATAAAAGATGAATGTAATGGGAAAATAATGGAAGAATTTATTGGTTTAAGAGCCAAAATGTATGCCTTAAATGTGGAAGGTGATGTAAAGAAAAGAGCAAAGGGTGTGAAAAATACTGTAGTCAGGAATGAGATAAGTTTTGATGACTACAAAAAGTGCTTGTTTGGAAAAGAAGTGGTGTACAAAAGTATGAATCTCATAAGATCTAATAAACATGAACTGTTTACAATAGAGTTGAGAAAAAAAGCATTAAGTTCCGATGATGACAAAAGATTTATTCTTAAAGATGGTATTAATACACTACCATGGGGGCACTACAAAATTGAAAAGGAGTGAGACTATGAAATATATATACGATCACCACCTTCATAATGTTTGTCAGACTNTAATAATGTTTGTCAGGCGGAATGGACTGATGCTGTATTCATGTATCTCATTCTATTTTATTTTTAATTATTGAATAAAGGTTTTTAATGGGAAATGGCCCATTAAAAATTAATAACCATACATGTTTGCACACTAGTTATCTTCAGTGATTCTTTCACTTTTAACATCATCAATTAGGTTTCTTTGGCTTATTAGCACCACATTGCAAATAGTTGTAGCTTCGATTGGCTTATTAAAATCAACTGTAAGTTTCAGATTAGTTCTATCCTTTACAATAGAGGTTTTTCTGTAAGAACAATCAATAATATACAATGGTCTCCTAGAAACAAAAGCATCAGGGTTATAATATAGTTCATTGTTACGGTAAGGAGTATCTAGCTTAGTCTTTGAATTTCTAAAATCATTGTAGGCAATGTACATCTTATCGAAAATTTTATCCTCGATATCCAGGTTCCAATTCTCTTTAGGGAAGACTTCATTTCTTCCATTCTTAATACAAATATTTTTATCATGACTATGGTCAAAAATTGAACCATGTTTGTCTTGATCAGCATTTTCTTTTCTATTTAGCTGAAAGCCAACAATGACAAAGTCAGGCATATCAAATTGGATTGAATTTGACTGATCCTTTATATGAAACTGGAATGAGTTTGCACCAGTAGGTACAGGTTTTTCAAGACATTGCCAATAATTGAAACCGATGGGAATTTTGTGTTGTTTGTATAGTTTTGCTTTAATATCGTCTCCATAATTAGGCTCGTATTCAACAACTGGCCACAGGATTTCCATTTTCTCAATAACAATTTTNAATTCAACAATTGGCCACAGGATTTCCATTTTCTCAATAACAATTTTACCATCATCTGGAATAATATCAGCAGCTCCATTTTGTGTTTTAGGCCTTCTGTAAATAGAAACATCATAATGAGAATTTCGAATGAATGTAATCTTGTACCCGCCTTTCCAGAATATTTCATTACAATCCCTCATAAACCCAAACAAATATCTTAATGGATAGACAAGTTCATTATATCCATCTGCCTTAAAATATTTGCCTTTTTCTACCCCTGCTAGTTGCAAGTACGATGATTCTGATTCTGAGCTAAGCAATGCATGCATCATAGTCGAAGTGATGCCAGGATAGTCAATACTCTCAATTATATTGCCATGCTTAGAGATATCTACTCTTGAGAACTGAATTGGGAAGAAATTCTCACAAAGGTCAATAGTTGAAGTTTTTTCATAACCCGCATTCGTATCTCTTTTAGTTACATTATACTGTTGGTACACATAAGCCTCATTCGGATGTGTAAATGCATCGCCAACAGGAATATCAAACTCAATGCGCTTGTTGTATTCATTTAAATTGTTTTTTGTCTGGTCGTTTGGTGGAAACGACTGACGTTCATAGCTTTCAATTTTTTGTATACTTATTTATTATATAGAAAAAAAATTAGTTTTTTTAAACAACTAAACTTTCCTTATCCACCCAAGAATTATGACTACTATCAAAACCCAACCATGTGACAAGCAGCTTATTTCCTTTCCTTTGTAAAAATTTTCTCTACTATGTAGTCTTGATCATACTGGGTCTTAAGCAGCTCTGGTTCATAAAATATACCCTTGATGGACTCACTTTTCAAATCTTTTATTCTGTATGTTATGGGGTGCGTGTACAATACTTCACATACCTTAAATACTTCAGTGGACCAGTTTGGTGTATACCCCTTTTTAAACAGGCCTTTACTTTTACTTATACGGACTTTATCTCCTATAGCAAACCGTGCTTTAGCCATTTTTCTTTCTCCACCATACATGTTGATTAGAATAGACCTTTCATTCTTAGCACTTACATTGGCAGGTTTCATCCTGATTGTGCTGTGAACAGTGTTGTTGTATTCACTTATTAATTTAGGCAATATATCCACCCATTTATAGCTTCCCTGCACAGTAAATATCTTCCACATTTTCTCCTTCAATGTTTTATTAAATCATTCTACAACACTGGCTTTCTTTCCGCTGTATGTTGAATAGTGTGTTATGTTGTTATTGACCATTAACTTCTTAAATGATTTATTGTAAAATTCTTTCCCTTCGTCTGTTTGTAAATGCATAGGACTGCGGCCATTCAAAATAGTTTTAAATGCTAAAGTAACATTTTCACCTGTTTTATCTTTGACAGGTATTGTCCATGCATACTTGGAAAAAACATCAATCACGGTCAGCATATACTTAAACCCCTTGTTAAGACTGTGTATACCTTTTAATGATCCAGAGTCCATCTCAACCAAGTCAGCCTGCCAGAGATCGTCGATGCCGAAAGATAGAACAGCCCTCCTGGGGAAATNCTAAACCACTTGTTAAGACTGTGTATTCCTTTTAATGACCCATAATCCAACTCAACCAAGTCAGCCTGCCAGAGATCGTCGATGCCGAAAGATAGAACAGCCCTCCTGGGAAAATTTTTTCTCATTGGTTTATGAATTTCATTTGCAATATCGTCTTTTATACTCCGACCAGTAAACATTGACTTATTGGTACCACAACATCTACAAACACATTTAATTCTTGCATTATTTGTAAGTTCATATGAAACCTTATCACTTAGTGTATGCTTCCTACACTTGAGACAGTACACATTTAAGTTATCAATATTCATTTTATATATACATATAATAAATAATTACCGAAGAACAAGCTAAAATGAATTTTGAGAGAAGAAAACAACTAATTTAAAAGTTTAAGGCCTTCCGGAAACTACATAAAGACGAGTATGATAAAAATAAAAGACAGGAACAACCTTTGATAGATGCGATAAAGGACTTGGGACAAAAAGTTGAGNGATAAAAATAAAAGACAGGAACAACCTTTGATAGATGCGATTAAGGACTTGGGACAAAAAGTTGAGCATGTTACAAACGAGAATAAGAACCTAATCAAGGAACTTGTTCCATTTGCTGTAAAGAATTTGGACTACCCACAAACGCCTACGGAAACTTCATTTGAGAGGAATCTGTTTGGTAAAGCAGACACCGATGACGATGGCGTTGAACACTATGACGATGGCGTTGAATGCTATGATGATGGCTTTGAATGCTATGACGATGGCATTGAGGCGTTGGAGCATTTGAAAAACTACATTGTACCGTTAACTAACTATAGAACAACATTTATTGGAGAGAAAGTGACTGAATTCTTAAATAACTGCGATGACCATGTTTTTGGACTAAGGCCTGATGGAAGCAAAAGGTATATTGGCGATAGTGAAGTAATATTCAACAATGACCGACTTACTGTAAAAGATCGAACATACATTGCAACTGATGGTTTGCTGAAATTGCTAACTCATAAGGATGTATCAGAAAGTGACTACACTGCAAGCGACTATGAAAACTATAGTCATATCCTAACAGATACAAATGCAGTTTTTCAAAAGAATGACTCCAACTCGGGAACACCAAAATCAAGCAAGGGCGATAAATGGAAAACTATCGTTAGACCAGTGTACGATGTGATAAAGAAAAACCGCAACTCTCCTCGTACAGGAACAGGTATAAAGACATATACAGGTTATCCCATAGAATACATATGGATGGATGATGTTAGGAAGCTCATTGATAGGCTTCTCGTTATTTATGGCGAAGAGAATGCTGGAAATGATAACTATTACAATGAGAAGGTCGGAATAATGGATATGCTCAACAGCAAGTTTAGTGACTTTGTTGTGAATAATCCGAAAGGTATACCATACCTGATACGAATGTTGAACACAATACCCCCTTCTTTCTGGGAGTCCGAGCATAATGGAAAGGGATTACTCAATGATGTAATAAAAGTCTACCTTTTGAGTTGCATGCACCAGGCTATAAATTCCTAGGCCCAGGTACCAGACTAAAAGAGAGACTTGAGAGAGGTGATAAACCTGTTAATCCATTAGATGAAGCTGCAATGGAGCATGATATAGCTTATCATCACCATAAAGATCTAGCTGAAAGACACGTAGCTGATAAGGAACTAGAAAAAAAGGCATTCAAAAGATTGTTAAGTCCAGATGCTGATCTCAATGAGAGATTGTGGGCTGGTGTTACTGGATCTGCGATGCATATTAAACGTAAGCTGGGCTGGGGAATTAAAATAAAAGGTGTTACTGGATCTGTGATGCATATTAAATGTAAGCTGGGCACATTTCAAGTTTCTAGCGAGGAGCTGGAGGGTTTGAATATTGATTCTTTCCTGATGAAAGACCAACTGGAACGCAAAAACAAGAAATTGAAGGAAGGCAAAAGTATGACTATCACAATCTCAACTCCACAACTTAAGAAAATGTCTNGAGGCATAAGTATCACTATCACAATCTCAACTCCACAACTTAAGAAAATGTCTAAGGAAATGAAGGCTGGAAATGGTTTGTTATCTCACAAGGGTGGATTTTTACCTTTGATTTTTGCAGCATTGGGAGCTCTAGGGGCATTGGCAGGAGGTGCTTCATCTATCGCTACATCAGTAATTAATGCTAAGAAGAGAGACCAGGAATTGGAAGAACAAAATAGACATAATTTAGCCATGGAAAAACAAGGTAAGGGGGTGAAGAATGCCCAAAAAAAAAAGAGAAGTAACTCCACTCAGTAACTTTGATATTGATATAATGGTTAAAAAGTTAAACATTAAATATTTTCGAGCTGTATTTATGATTGATAATCTACCTAACACACCACTCGACAAGGAATGTGGGATTGTTAACCTAGATGTTTCAAAAAACTCTGGAACACACTGGGTATGCTACTGGAAAGAATCCAATAAAAAATATTTTTTCGACTCATTTGGTGGAGATCCACCCCGGGAATTGATTGNCACCCCGGGAATTAATTGTGTATCTCGGTGGTAATATTATTTATAATGATAGCAGAATTCAAAACTTCCACCAAGTAATTTGTGGCCATTTGTGTGTCATTGTGCTAAATCACTTTTCACACCATCTTAAATTTCCAAAAATTATTTTACTATTAATAAACGATGGATATATGTGGAAATGCATTAATGACCTCTTGGATTGAAGATCAAATTAAAGAACACCGGGATAATGGTACAACTACTGAGAAGATCAATCCTAATGATTTTGTTTCCCACCCACAGTTCAGTGACTTTATAACCACACTGACAAGAAATAAAAGATCCTTGGATAAAGCCTTTCTTACCTACTTGGAAGAAGATAATAATATAGATTTTGAAAACAAAAGGCTTAGAAACGTGGGAAATCCTATTGCTCCTAATGATGCGGTCAATTTAGAGTACTATCAGTCTAACAGAATTGACATTATTCGTTTAGTCGGGAAATACAGTTCAAAGGACAAATTATTTTACCTGGGTAATAATCAAACACAATACCTTTTTATGAGAAGTGGAAGAGTAACTGAGATAATAATAAAATCAGAGGATTATAAAGAAATTATCAAATTATACCATAATTTAAAAAGCATCGCCATACATAAGCCTTTCTATGTCGCTCCTGATGATAAGATATTTTTTAAAATTCCAAAAGCTTTCAGTGTACCTGAAGGCACAGTTGTGTTTTTTGAAATAGTTATGGTTTATAAATACATTTTAAAAAAAAGCAGAGTCTGTTAGTTTTTAATGGAAAAATTTCCATTAAAAGCAAAGAAAATGTGGTAATAATCTAAGGATTTAAAAAGTCTTTAATTTTATTATTATACTTACCATTATTCAACTTACGAGTTGTGTCTATTGTAACAAAACCATATTCCTTATCCCAACATTTTGAACAAGTCTCCCTAAATTTCTCAAATGGGATATCGCCACCAACGAAATCGCTATGAATATGTTTAAGATTTGTATCATCTTGTCTGAATATGCAAAGAAAATTGGCATTGTCTCTTATAAAGCTGTTAGGCACTTTTGAGTATGTCTGAGCTAAATAGAAACAATCAATATCTTTGTGTCTACCGCGAGTGAAGAAATCTCTTACTTTGTCCTGATTTTCAAGTATGACATCATCAAAAACAACAACAGAGTCATTACAACATTCATCCACGGTAACCATTTCTTCATTTGTAGGGAGAAAGTATGCTATTGGTTCAGATATTAATTTTGCTGCTACCTCTGTATCTTCCTTTAAAGCAATATATTTAGGTTGGTTCAGACTTTTTGAACACACATATAAAGTACCAAAGTCCAACCATCCTGGGGAATATATAAAATTATCAATCATAAGTGTAGTTTTTCCGCAGTTACTAGAGCCCACTATCAAACATCTAATATTATTAGGCATTAATTCTCCCTGTCGTTTTGTTAATACAGTTTTGTCTGGTATTCTTATTTTAATATCCCAGTCTACCTGTTTCATGTTTCTTGGATTATTAATTTATTTAATAGATTTTTTTGTGGTAATAAATGAGTACATTATTGATGCTAGCAGATAACAAATAAGTGTTAAAGAAAAGACTGCATTATCCTTTAGAGATAGAGGAGCACTCAGTGGCTTTAGTTCAGTTCTATACTGCATACCTAATGCCTAACATTACCCCTGTGAAAAATAGACTCTATTTTAAAAACATGGTTGGTATGGAAACATCAGTTGAAATTCCAGTTGGCCAATATGGTTTAAAAGATCTTGTAAAAACTATAAAGACAATTCCCCCATTTGAAGTAGTTCCAATGGGTGGGGGAGAAAATAATAGCATATCCCTCGAGCTGGATAAGACAACAAACAGGGTGAAAGTAAAATGTGAGTATGATTTATAGTTTGGAAAATGGGGGTCTATAGGAGAACTTTTGGGTTTCTTAGAAAATAAAATCCTGAAATCAAACGAGTTCCATTTTGGAAATACCATTCCAAAATTTGTTCCCTTTGAAACAATAAATATATAATGTAATATAGCTAATGGGATGATATTAAAACATGATGAATATAACTTCAGAGAAACTAGCATAATTGCTACATTTAAACCAAAGACGACATTTGGATTTGGTGATACGATACATTACGAGCCCTCCTATCGCCTTTTTTTTCCCGTGCAAACATCTCAAGTAAAGGAAATAATAGTTGAAATTAAGAATGACAAAGGTAAGTTAATAAATTTTGATTCATCAGAAAGAACTGTGGTCTTGGAGATGAGACCGTAGATACTTATATTTATATTAAAGAAAAAAGTATTTTAGGTTGGAAGTACTCATATAATAACTTTAATGGGTTAAAAATAACCATTAAAGTTTCATATTAAAAAAATTCGTTGATAAATGCTTTCGAATTGCGTTATCTGTATCTGACTTCAATACACATTGCTCGTTCTGTCGGTGTAGACACGAGTTTTCCTCATAAGAACTCGCTCCTACTGTTGCTATCTGTGAACCCGGATGTGGTCGATGTATCCGCGCTCTGGACGTGGAGGGACTCACTATCTACAAACGGCCNAGACTGCTGCACTCGCGATCTGTGATGTAATATGTGAACCAGAATGAAGTCGAGGTCAGTGTGTACATGCTCTGAACATGATTCATTCGGGGGGACTCGCAATGTATGAAGAACCTTGCCTAGCGTCTTGCCAGATAGCTCAGTGGTTAGATGTCCGACTCTTAACGCATGGTTCGTGGGTTCAAATCCCATGCTGAGCGGATAAATTTTCATTGTGAGTGTGAAGGCGCCCGCATCCACACTTTATGTTCATCAACCAAGTCGTTCCAAATTTGAGCTAATAAAATAAATGCTCATACTCTTAGTAGATCTAGGAGTAGCAGATGCAACTATATGTTACCCCTTAAAATCCTAGCAAAATACTCTCTACAGTAGTCAGTATTGTATCAGATGTATAGCTGGGTAATCTCAGATGGTGACAGGTGCCACACCATCTGAGAGGGGGATACTAGAACTTTAAAAAAAAACTCCTTCACCTCACTACAAAAAAAAAGCCGGCCGAGGGGTGAGGTGTGGGAGTTCTCCGAAAAATGGAGTTTTATTGGCGTCAAAATTATGCCGTAATAATAATAATAAAATAAAATAATCGTAAATCTTTTGCAATATTTTCTTCTAAGATAATAAAGATGGATAATATTTCTATAGACAGTGCAATGAAAGATTTAGAAAAAGAATTAGGTGTTTCACCTACTTTAATATGTCGAATTTGGAGATGAATATCCAAACTTTTAATTAGACTATGCTGCACGAAGTCAGAGAGGTAATTGAGTTTTAATGGTTTTACAATCATTAAAACCGTATAGAGAGATGAATGCAAATGAAAATAAACTGATGTCTAATTATACGAATACGTGCATTTACTCTTTTACAAACAGGATAGAATGCCTTTGTGTGTCACCATATTTTTTCAATTCTTTATACACAAGACTTGTGCCTCCTCGATTGACATCACTTATCAGTTTTGTACTGAAAATGTATACATATCTGTCTGGTAGGGTCACCTTAAAATTTCCTGAAGTAACTACCACTTTGGGACCGTACTTGGTTTCATTTATTTCAGCATGGTTTATCGGGTAGGACTGCCCTATTGTGAGGTCGGAAAGTTTCATATAATGGCGGGTGCTGTTTAATGCATTTAGTAACTGATCCATGTTATGTTTTGTTTATTACACATTTTCATTTCTTTAAATGAAAAAAAAATTCTCGCTGCTAATTATTTTTGCACAGCTCGGATTGGCATTTCCATCAAAATCATTTAGTGACGAAATCATTTTTCATTTAGTGACGAAATCAATTTCAAAAAGTCATTTACAGCTCCAGGGGGATACCTTCCGATTTAAGTGACTTTTTCCCTACGCTGGGTTCGGCATTTTCCTACTACTTTTTACCATAAATGAAATGTTTCATTTAATAGACTGTGCACTTCTGGACGTTTTCCGAAGAATTTCGTTCATGCAACAGGATATTATATATTGCTGTGGTTAGCTGCTACGTCATATTTGGACAAGCATTTTTATCAAAAGTGATTTAATCGAATATGGGGGTTTATTATACTGAGTGATTCGCTCGATCACACAATTTGAACCCACTGGACTTTTATCTCACTGAACATTTACAGTCCATAGTTTATGCAATTCATTATCCTCCTAAGTGTATCCAGTATAGATTCGAGCAAATACGCAACAATAAACAGTTTTCAAACAACATGAAACGTAGGTTCAAGGGATGCTTCGAAGCAATACTAGGCATCTTCGAGCTCATATCTTAATAAGATTCTCGCCTGTTTTCAACAAAATTACTGCGACTCAGAAACTATGAGAAAATCTTAGAGTGATCACAAATTACGTAACACGTTTTCTGAAATCATGTGGTGTTTAAAATTAAATGTTTATTATTAGTTTGTACAACGCATTAACAATATACTGTTTCAATATGCTTAGATTTTAAATACAAAACACTGAGAATATCTCCAAATCGTTTAAGTTTGACCTCAATTCAGTGAATGCAGACAACCTCGTTTGTTACCTAAGAATAATAATACTAACACACGCGCGTTAAGAACAGTTTAACTAACTATATTTCATTCCTTCATCGAATGGACTAGAGTGGAGAGAGTGGAGAGATTTGGGCGGCTCTTAACATCGAGGTCTTGAGAGCCGATTAGGGTGAAATGAGGTGTGAATGGAGCAGCGCCGGAACGCAAGGGCAGGGGAAACGGGAGATCCCCGAGAGACCCAGATGACCAACGGCATCGTCCGGCTCGATTCCAACTTTCGAAAGTCCTGGCGTGATACGGCCGGGAATAGAACCCTAGGACCCGGTTCGCCTTGGTGAGAGGCGAGCAGGCTAACCACTCAGCCACCGCGGCCCCGCTAAAATTAAAGTTACTTATATAAGAGCGTTTTATAACCACTTGCACAGGTTTTATATGCGTTTTATGATGATAAGCAAAGTAAATCCATGACTGTGACTTTTAAGGCATTACTTTAAGTATGTGAAATTTTGGGTTGGTTTACCTTGGGAAAATCTGACCCTTTGCATTTCAGTAAGCATACAACATTCTTAATTTTGTAATTTAAGGTATTACATTGTAAAAAATTACATTTGTCAATAACATGTCGATGAATACATTCATAACGAGAGTCGTGGAAGTTAATTATATTGGAACGGTGACAAAGATAAAGCAAACCATGCTTGGGGAGCGTACGCAGCACCCAAGGAGAAAACTTGGGGCACGAGGTGAACCGGTCCTTAACAAAGGCCTCAGTGCCGATTCCCGGGGCGAAGACAACATGAAAGGCCCAATTTAGGCGCGCAAATGAGGTTAAAAGTTGGTATTGTGAACAGCGGCGCCCTCTTGGCCCTCCCTTTTCTCCGCGTCTGGAGCTGTCTCTTTTCTTCACCAATGTTTGGGACTGTTGGGGAGGGAGAAGGACCGTCGACTGCCCTGCCCTCTCTCGACAGCCGCACGCAACAGCTGGGCGCCACCAGGTACTGTGGGAGAAGCGAGGCAGCACTGAATATATGTATTAAGGCTCGGCTTCCCTACTATGCAGAAATTCTTCGTTTTTCGTGTTATAGTCCCAGTCCCAGGAGTATCACTAAAAATGTATTATTTAAAAATTAAAAATTTACAATTTCTTAAATATTTTTGTATCTAATTTTCACTATTTGTTATTTCCTGCTTGCAAAAAGTCAGAAACGTGTTGATAAAATATAAATATGTTGCTGACATTTCTCAACTAGCAGACAACACATAGTAAAAATTAATCACAAAACTATTAAATAACTGGTAAAATGTACATTTTCTATAATCATAGTTTCAGTAAATTCTCTGAATCCGAAATTATGACGCAAAATGAAGAATTCCTGCAAAAGAGGGGAAGCCGAGCTTTGAAACTAGCGCGGCACAGAAACTTATATAGTACGAGCCATAGTTCAATAATGGAAAATTAGAGCTTTCAACATTTTTCTGATAATCACATAACTAGTAGGTTGACTATTTCTATATAAGAGTTCGTCGGACGTTGCGAGATAACAGACAAAAATTTACTTTAGTTTCTTTCAATGTAACATAAATAGACTTCTGTATCGTGCTGATAAAACTGTATTATGAGTTAAAAAATTATTTAGAAACTGGAATTCCAGCCGACAAAACATTGGATTGTGGTGTTATCCGCAGACACGCTCTACCAATTCTTTTTAACAAACGTTTAGCAACATCGGGAAATTTTTTGCTCAAAGATTCTCTGTCGCGGGGAAGTTGAACCAGCTGTATAATTCAATAAAAAGAAAACTGTTTCAAGAAATATAATAAAATTTTATTTGCATAAGCTATATTTTAAATAGAGTGTGTCTCAATTAACATTTAAATATTTTAATGCTGCCTCTTAAAATTTCTTTGACAACCTCGTCGTATTAATAAATATATAACAAAAAAAAAACCAATGCATTTGAATGGAATTTTAACAAACAGGGTTAAAAAGGGTGTAAAGGGGGCCAAAATAACCAAAATCGTTGGGTTTAGCGAAACTCATGAGCTCTAAAATTAGTCCTCAGAACTAACATTGGCGGACGAAACCAAAATTACCTAACCTGGATAACTGAACTTCAAACATGGATTTCCTGCATGAAACCTACTTGACTTTGTTAGGATTTAAGAGATTCTACGTGAAACTATGCTGAAAACCACAGAAGAGTAGCTTTAACCAAATTATCGCAAGTGCGTCTGGATATATTCAGATGCGTAACAATGGTTTTTTCTTTTGCATGTTAGCAAAAGGACCTAGGTCTCGTCGCTACCATGTTTAGCCTAAATTATATGGACCAATAAAAAAACTTAGATAACATTTGAATAACACCGATCCTGCAGAGTATAGTTGTTTATGCTCGTGTCATAAGGGTCTAATGGATCTAAGCGGCTTTCCTTGAATCACAGAGGTTTTACTCACACCTAAGTAGCTACCCATTTATATTAGGCATCTTGCTGGTAACTATACGACAGTGCTTAGAATAACAGAGCGCCGAAAATGAAATCTCGTACGCCATGCCTATACAAAGAACTTGTGACAGAACGGTAAACAAGTGAAAAACATATACTGCTCACCGTACTTTAAATATGCAAAAAAATTTGTGTTCTAAGCGGAAACAATGTGACTGCAGAATGAAGACAAGGCAGGTTATACTGCAGCAAACAGACGTTTTCAAACACTACAAACTGCTACATTTACAAAAGTAAGTACACTAATCACGTTGTTTACGGAAACTGTTCGAAGGTCCTTCCATGGACTTCAAAAGAGACATTGAGCGTTGCTTACCTGTCAGGTAACTCACTCTCTATTTTGAAATACCCGCATGGATTCCTCGAAAACGTTTCAGATGAGTGTTTCGACGAAATTGTTTTTTCTGTTAATTTAGACGTACTGGTTCATAAGTTGTTTAACTAATTGTTCACGGCTTATTGCTACAAAGTGCCATGCATATAGGCCTATATAAAGTGGCAACCTCCTTTATTTAATGAAAAGTAGTGATGTTACCATTTCGCGTTTTCAGAGGTATTGAAATCTCCGTTATATAAATCACTATTAACTGATTTGCTACTTAATAGAACTCTTAATATTAATAATTTATATTAACTATTATTTAAATGCTTAATAAAAAACTTATTCTTTATGAGATTTGTAACCAAAAGCATTTCGGAACTCGATTTTGGGGTATTTTCCTCACTTAATGTTTACTTAAGGGAAAAGTGGTACATACGTATTTGTCATATATTTACATAAGGAGTAACTTGTTGGAGTTTGTCGGCATTGTTCAAAACTACCCTTTTTAACAACTACATGGCCATGTTGCCCTGTTTAACATTTTAAACCTGCTTTGAAAAACCAATTTGCATGCGCGTTTTTATGTATTGTCTTGACTGCTATGCGGTACAATTTCCGTTTTTATTCGGGATGATATGTTGGATACATTTAAGCTTAATACTTGCGTACGAGCAAACGCATGATTCTGAAAAGCACTGAGGTGTGTCGGTCATAATTATATTATTTATTGAAATTTTTTATGTCTCCAGGTTTTGTTTACACTCAATATTTGAGCCCATAATGATGGTATTTTCGGAATCTTCTTCCACGTTAAATATAAACGTCTGTTGTCTGCATGACGTTGGCTGCATTGATATGCATGGCTTGACCAAGTACCTACATGTAAAGTATTTTCCGTAATTTATTGCTACGAGTAATTTAGTTGTTGTGTTACGATCTTCGACAAGGAACAAGCCCTTGGTACCCCAGCCACGCCTAGCAATACTGTAGGCTACCTAGTGAGTGATTGCAGCAGATTGTTCGTTAAGTCTGCATCACATCTTATGTAACTACTTGTACATGTCTGACTTGGAAAAGTTTGTCGTAAGTCATTCTTCCATTCGCCAATTAATTGGAGGAAGTGCCCTTTTCGACCCGTCATTCCTTCCCCTGACTTGCGCTGCATGAAGAATAATTATATATATGCAAATAATCTTATTACAAATGAGGCAATCGGTATTTTAGTGCCGTCTGTTATGGAACTAGTGAACCACTTTAGAAGATGGTGTTATAAACCAGAACTTCTTGGAATTTTATGGAAAACGAAACCCCCCACTGGAGGATTGGTAGATGTTATGCATTTATTCTTGTTATTTGAACGCAGATAAATCAACATAGATTTAAAAGAGCTACTGTACCAATACTGAAGTTTAATAGTGGGTACGAAAATTTGCCATTAAATGTGATGAATATGGAGTCAATACCTACATCTTCATCGTCAGGTCACCGGCAGTGGCGACACTGCGACAAGATTTATACCTTCGGTTGAACAGCAAGAAGACATGAAAGGAGTGAATGTGCGAAGAATGCCCCTCGTAGGAATTATAATTGCGATAACTCTTCTGCCCACCATGAGCATGGTGACACATTTGAAAGAAAAGAAAAATTCCCTTTTTTTTTACATTTCTATTATTTTCATCGATATTTCAAAATATTTACAGTAAATGTAGGTCACCAGAAGCATAACAAACTGATATCAGTTTCTCGGCAGGCATTGGTGTTTGGTGCCATGTAGCACCACGGATTTGTTGCCTGGACCCGGTCCACCAATTCATATCTACTGGACGGGCTCTCGACGGGCTTCTGTAATTCGCCTTTATTTAATTTTTTTCAGTCATCAAAACAAAATTTTATGTTTTTGGAATTGAAAAAAAATTATGTGTTTTCAGCAAGATGTATTTAATTTAAAATTTGGCATCATAACTTGTATTTGTAATGATGTATATTCTGTTTTTTATTTCCAATATGGAACAGTGCTTAATATGTAGTTTGCGCTAACTGCGTTGTCGACAACGTTTGCTGGTTAATGAAGAGGGAAGAACAAGTTGAAGTACGCTTCCTTACCAAGGCGTGCTGCCAGCTTGAGAGGTTATTTGTCTCGACCCTTCTCCATTATTTTTCCCCTCTGGGGGAGCTGGGCTCTTGGCGAGGGTGTCTGACGCCCCAGTAAGGCCTGACGAGGTAGTGACGCGGGTTGGGGGAAGGTAGAGTTTTCAATACGCTACCTATTATGAAAGTCATTCTTGGAAGTTGCAAATCAAATTGCCTCCCCCACTGAACGTCGAGTGTCGCCCTAACACCCTTCGGAGATCCGAAACACACCCCTTCCGACCTCCTGTGTTCTCAAATTGTTCCAATAATACGCACTAGCTTGCTCAAAAATATAAACCCCTCTTAAGAAATGGTTTTTCCTCCAACAGCAGAAAACTAATGTCTTATCTTCGAATTGATCGTAGAACAAGACTCATATTTCTGTGTATGTATCTTTCGTAACGCTGTTTGCGGTAAAGTGAGCACTTCTGAAATCAACTTTCAAAAATATCACTGCCCATATATGCGAATATTTTAACGTGCACTATGACTAGCATGCGCTAGTAAAGTTGGCAATGACGGAGGTAAATTAATTTAATGTATTAACGTTAAGTTAAAAGTGTTAGGTTTAACATTTGTGAATACTGATATGATTTATTTTACCATATTTTTTTTAATGCACATAAGCGTAGGAGTTAGCCAAGTTTTTAAATATTTACTTTTGTCATAATTTTAGTTTCCTTGGCCGACGCAGGAGTTACCTGTACATATGGTGGAAGAATACACAATAAGCATACAAGTATATCTTAAGAAGGGCTTCCATAAGTGCTCACAAAATATTACATATATGTGGAAATGCATGTGTACACACAAAATATACACATGTATCCACATACACACACTTATATTCAGAAAATTGAAACCTTCGGAACGTATCAATACGTATTACTAAAAATTTTAAAAGTGCAAAAATCTTTCAGGAGTTCTGAACATACTGCAGACTGATTAAAATCTCCTCGTGTGAATTATGATCACCAGATATGCTCATTTGAGAATCACACATAATTTTACCTATTCAGAAGTGTTAGTTTTTCGCTGTCATTTTTAATGTTTGGAATTAAGTCTTGAAATTACCTGCCTGCTCATACCAAAAATAATATAATCATGAAAAAAAGTAACTGTAAAACTACGTTGAATATTCGATTTCCTTTGAGTATTTATATGAAGGAGACAAAATATGATGCCACATCTGTGCAAAAATTATTGTTAAATATCTTTACGTTGTAAATTTTCACATGTTTCAAGTGTTACGTTTATATCTGTTTTTATTAACCAGTGATTTTGTATAAAATGTTATTAACTTCTTTTAACCATTTTAGTTACTGTGTCCACTACAGTAGACATTTTGCAGAGAAAGAAAACTTATGATGAGCTGTACACATCTAGGATTATGGCCCAATGAAGTCAGTTTCTTCTCTGTGGGTAATGTGATTTGTGGACATTTATACAGTTCTGATTTTTTTTTAACTAGTTTTCCCTGTATATCTTAAGCACCAGGCACACACTTCACTGGTTGTATGAATGAAGCAAGTGTTTAATCAGGATAAGAACAGCATGAACCAAAACATTACTTGATTGCAGCACTTGAAATAATAAATAAATGCTTGACAGAAAGAGTTGAAATTTCTTGTTCATGTGCACTTGTAACTAAATTTATTTAAATTATTTTAAAAATACTGGTGTTTATTAGTTCTTAAAAATTACATTGTCTTTATTTGTAGGTACGTTTACGGTTGATGAATATATTAAAAAGTTAGATACATTTGCTAAATTTTCCATTTGGATTTGTTTCAGTACAAATGTTTGTTATTATATGTGACTCTTTAGGATATGTTGGCGTATCTGCAATACGGTATTTATTGGTAATCTAAAATATTACATACTTTAAGGCAGAGACATGAAATACGCAACAAATAAAAGTAAATTAACTATATCTAGTTGATATAATTTTAACCCATGATGATTTGTTATTTTTATTTCAAAATTCAGAAGAGGTTTGCGATTCCATTTCCTTAACCTAATATATAAAAACACTACAGAAATCCTAAGAAACATATTGCCTATATTATTTGCCTATATACATAAAATATTTTGCTTCGACCAAATTCTGACAAACGAAACAGTTTTAAAAATTGTGCTCTATTATTAACTGATAATATATTTAAATAATAACAAGTAATGTTAATGCAGCTGTCTTCTGAACTGAACACAAATTATTTTATCTAAAAGTCAATTTACATTTATTTTTATATCGTCTTTTGTGTACCGTGACGCAGTCAGAACAAAAATTTGGTTTTTTACTACTCGTATTTCAGGATCATGCGAAATATTTATTGTCATAATTTAGGAAGATATAATATATTTTAAAAGATTTCCAGCAAACTATTTTGAATGCAGTTAACTTAACGGAACATGGAGACTAATGATCCTCAAGCGTAATCGAGTATTTTAGTAATTGTATCTTAACTAGCTACCATACATACATGAGAGGCAAAATAAAGCGATGTAACACGTGCTTATCCAATATAATAATTTTTATACAAGCTTGAAAAATAAAATAAATTTCGTATCGGGAGCACCGAAAATATTTTCAGGTCCAGTCAGCAATACAACATCGAAGGCAACGTTTAAAAATCATGTTGGAAAATTAATTTTAATACGCAATAATTACCATAACTTGAAACTTCTCGTGCTAAGTCATTGTGAATTCAACAATTCATTGCATTTTTAGAAGTAAATGCATATTCACTTCAGATCAATTATATTTTAGTATTCCTCAAAATAGGCTATTCTCGTGTTTAAAAGTAAGAAAAGGGATAGGTATATTTTTTGTCATGTAAAATTATGACTTAACTACACGTCAGATCAAATAAACAGCTGGAAGTACATTAGCACATTTTAAAAGTGATTTTTCAGCAAAAGGAAACAAGGAGGTACCAAAACCTCAACACTAGCAGAGGTACGACTTCTGAGGGAATAAATACGAAGTTTTCAATTCTGTAACACGTCGTGTATCCAATATCTGGCAGCTCTAGCTCTATGGACCAGATAACACGAATAACTAGAGTGCGATGATCGAAAAGTATATTGGAAAACGCCATGAACCACAACTATTTCCTACTCGTTTAACTTTTCTTTTTTAAATTCCCACTCGTATAAATTCCAAGTGACTAAAGAATTTCCATTTCGGTTATATTTTTCCAAAGGGCAATAATTCTGAACTCTAAGTGGAGTAGCCTGCTGAGCAGCTGTTGTTTGTGGTATGGCGGTAACAGAGAGACATTAAAACATTCAGCGCGATTTAAAATTAAAGAGTAAAAACTGGGCAACTGAAGATAAAAAAGCCTGGGTATTATTTTAGTTATTACTTTAATGGTGATATCTACTCATGCATAGTAGTAGTGCTGAGTCATTGAGTATTAGTATTTCGCCCAGTCACCGACTCGAAACAAATGAATTCATGGTAACACTAATTTCACTGAATTAAACAAGTCGTTAGGACTTCAGTATGAATTTGTAGCGGAAAGAAATTATACCCAAGTTGCGTGTTTATCTTCATATTAACGTGCCCCACAGATTTAATTAGTTGGCAAATTTTCACAAAAACTTTACTCGATGTTCACTAAACTTTTTCTTTAAGCCTGTGCAAAATTTAATTGTAAAATATGTCACAACTATTTATAAACTCTCTATTAACAATTTCGTACGAACGTTCCCAATAAAAACCTGCACGGATAGTATGGAGCCGGTTTCTATATAAATTATTTAACCCTACGATTAACATTTGTATGTACTACTGTGCTTTCTATAGCTACTTTGGATTCGCCTCTTTTCTTAACAAAGCTCAGCCTAGAGTTTTAAAAACAAAATTTTCTTTTAAAGCGGTAACATTTTTTCTTTCTATTTGCAGCAGTATTATCGCCCATTTGGAATAGAATTAACTTGTTAATGAGAAAAGTATTGAACTGAAGTAACGTAAACGCGCTGTAACTGCCTGAGACAGTTATTATGGATGAGCAGCTGGCGGCAAGTGGAGTGGCTTCGCTGTCTTATCCGAGAGCACACTTGTCGCTCCCGCCCGGCCCAGCAGCGTCAAATTTCAGATGACGAAGGAAACGAGAACACTCCGATAAAGCCTCAAAGCCATTTCGGAAGTCTTCTCCACACTCCCACTTGAACGAGGCCGCGGTGGCTGAGCGGTGAGCCTGATCGCCTCCCACCAAGTCGAATCGGGTTCAAACCCTGGCCTGGTAATTCCAGGGGTTTGGCATGTGGGAATCGTGCCCGACGATGCCGCTGGTCAGCAGCTTTTCTCGGAGATTTCCCGTTTACCCTGTCCCCTCATCATTCATTCCAGCGCTGGTCCATACTCACCTCAATCACCCTCATATGCTCTCAAGACCTCGATGTTAAAAGCCACCCAAATCTCTTCGCTCACTGCCACTTTAACGTCCAGAAAACTGTCACCCTATTAGGACCTGGGATCGAAGCTATACCTCCCGCGTGGAGATGGTATTGACTAACAACTGCACCAACCATGGGTGATTCAGGANACCTGGGATCGAAGCTATACCTCCCGCGTGGAGATGGTATTGACTAACAACTGCACCAACCATGGGTGATTCAGGAAAGCCTCACGAATTGCGCATACATTTTTCGTTTTAGTTTCATGACTTTCGTTTCGGAGTAACATAACAACGTCAGANAAGCCTCACGAATTGCGCATACATTTTTCGTTTTAGTTTCATGACTTTCGTTTCGGAGTAACATAACAACGTCAGATGACAATCATTTGTTGTACTTTTTCACAAATTTTGACTATGTGTGTTTTCACTATAAAATATGAACCAATTGGTAATATCACAGAAAAGGTAAATGGCTAAGTTATAACAGACGCGTCTTGGAAACTTTTCGAATAAAACACACAAATGCATGAAATTAATAAAGTATCGATTACATTCAGGCCATGGCTACTGGCGAAGATATTTGTATGCCAGTTGAAATTTCGGGTTATGTTAGTTCTGTACTACCACTACTCATTATAGTGTAGCTTTCATTTTCTTGCTGTCTTTTAAGGAAGTTAAAGATGCAACAAGCGCTTCATATCCCCGCCTCGACGAAGAATTAAGCCCATTCCATAGTTATACCGCTTTCATGGTCCTAAATAAGTACATTTTCCGTAAATAAGCCTGTGTCCATGTGGTCAGTAATTACTTCCCATGTACAAACGTACTATACATCCCAATAAATGTGCGAATTGTGACAATTTTGAACGATTTATTTTATGTTTGTGTGTACCCAGAACGTCAAATAAGTTTTATTGAAATTATATAGGCTATTCACGGAAAAGTAAGCACTTTTTGAAGCCCTATCATTTTGAATAATAGTCAATCAATTAGGTTTATTGTAATCTTAGACGTTAACTTTCCAGTCCAGTAAAATATATACACTGTGTTTACTGCTTGCATGGCAATATNTTTATTGTAATCTTAGACGTTAACTTTCCAGTCCAGTAAAATATATACACTGTGTTTACTGCTTGCATGGCAATATTTATTTTTAAATGTGGCGGGAGGAATATAAAATAGCTCATAGGAAAAAAGTAATTAGCGCTTCAAAAGTGCTCACTTTACCATGAATAACCTATAGCTGCAGTGCCATAATCCAGGAGATCTCACAAATACCTTACACTTTAACTGTTACATGTTTGTNCAGAAGTACTTAGTGTACTTACCAATGGTAAGGTCAGTATGTGCTTTGCTATGGATTTCGACAAAGCTAGTCTATACTTAGTTACGTAAAATTGCTAGGGTAGGAGGGAACATATGTGTACTTGGGAGAATTCTGACACAGTCCTTAAATGCGAAATTACCCACCTGTCACGAAATTTTCGAAAGGCTTTGGAGTCCCGAAATGACGCAGTGAACTTTTTTTCCTCCCCGTCGCGTCGTGCCTGTGTGGGCGCACCGCCGTACCCTGCGACAACCAACTAGCCGCCGCTGGGCGTGACGAATGTCATTTGTTACACGACCGGAGCTCATATTTTCACTCCGCGCAGTAGCGCCGCAACCCCCTTCCCCCAGAAACAGCCCCCGCCTCACGCCCCATGATCCCCTCGCCAACCACCCCAAAAACACGGGCGCGACAAATCATATTACTCCCTTTTGACGCAGCTCGACACCAATTTGCACCTTGCACGCACACGCAAGCGAGGCCTGGCGGGGGCATGTGTGTCGCCCCCTCAATCGCTTCTACCCCTCCCCAACACACCACGTGCTAAAGTGCTGCAACAAGGGCGGCGGAGTGATTTGTCCCCATTGTGCCCAGTGATACCAACCAACAAACCATGAACTTCATCCGGGCTGAACAACTCCTTGCCGAACGCCGCCCCCGCGCTGCCACCACATACGTCAGCCACAGTTGCCATGTAAAACTTCCTCCCGGCGTTGCTGCGAATAAGACAGAGTCCTGAACCCCATGACCTTATGAAATTGGTTACTCTTATGCTGAAATCTGGTTGCAACGCTTAACTAAGTATTTTGTTCTTCGGAAAAATAATTATAACGAATAATATTTTTTATAATTTTTTTGTGGAATAGCACGCACTCAACGAATACAATGTGGCAATTATTAAAAAACAGAAGCAAGTTATAGCATGTGAGAAAAAAAGAAATACATGGAAGAGAAATCACAGTGTCTTTAATTATTGTCAAATACCTGACACCTTTCATTTAGGGTATACATAAACAAAGAATTTTCTCTGACAAGATTGTTTTCAAAAATACATCAATACACATAACATTGAGCCAGAAAACAAACAGCATTTCTGGAAACACACCGATGTGACTCAGGAAATAACTAAAATACAGGCAGCTCTCGTACATATCTGACGTCATTCCTTGCTATAAAGGGCAGTAGATAGAAAAAGCCGATTCCAGAACAAGGGCGGGGGCTAAGGTGTCAAATTCCTGCCGCCATCTTAGATCCACTATTTTGTTTCCGTCCACTATCTAGTTTCCGACGGTTATCTTGTTTCCACCAATCATTTTTATTTCAGCCACCATATTTTTTCCACCCACTATTTTGTTTTCACCAGCCATCTTGTTTCTGCTATCCATCATCTCCACCATCTTGTTTCCAATTGTCTTTTGTTTACATTGGCTGTTGCTAGAGGGCACGCAAGTCGTTCGACCACCATATTTGTTTATGAAGAAGGCAGGCTAGATTGCGCTGGTGTCGCTCTCGCTCGGTCGCCATGTTGGTTCTAGAGTTGACCACTAGGGGCAATGCTTTTAAATTAATTTTCGCAGAATTCAAAATATCTTCTTGAGGAGGGTAGGATCCAACTGCTGAATCTTGGGTCGGCGTGCAGACACCTTACACTACTCGGCTATCGGGGAGTGTGCCTGGAGAAAGGTACAAAAGAAGTACTAATGTGTGTGTGCGGGGATGAATAAATATGTTGTCGTGGTTATTCTAATGCGTAGTAATAATTTTTTGACTATCCGGAACTTATGTAGATTAATACTAAGAATGTTTTTTTCATATATTTATAAACATGCAATAANCTAGAGTTGACCAGTAGGGGCAATGCTTTTTAATTAATTTTCGCAGAATTCAAAATATCTTCTTGAGGAGGGTAGGATCCAACTGCCGAATCTTGGGTCGGCGTGCAGACACCTTACACTACTCGGCTATCGGGGAGTGTGCCTGAAGAAAGGTACAAAAGAAGTAATAATGTGTGTGTGCGGGGATGAATAAATATGTTGTCGTGGTTATTCTAATGCGTAGTAATAATTTTTTATATAAATTTTTTGACTATCCGGAACTTATGTAGATTAATACTAAGAATGTTTTTTTCATATATTTATAAACATGCAATAANAATTTTTTGACTATCCGGAACTTATGTAGATTAATACTAAGAATGTTTTTTTCATATATTTATAAACATGCAATAAGAATTTTTTCATATAGTCATAATTATTTCTAAATATATTTTTCTTTTTAAAAATATAATCAAAAGTGTACCTTAGAAATAAAACACACTATTTAAAACATTTGTATTAATAATTTTTTTATTTACATATAATTTTTTCATTAAAGACTTTCTTTTTCTTGTGCCGGTCATCCATTCTTCGGTTTTGGAACTAGTCGTCCATCCTTCGGTGAGGAACTGGTCATCCATCTGTCGATTTGGAACCGCTAATCCATCCTTCGGTCTGGAACTGGTATAATTTTCGGCGTCACCTTCCCACTTTACCAGCAGCATGGCTGCTGAAGAAACCATGTGTGCGGGTCCCCGGCCAAGGATGGAGCAATACAGTACACTCTTACAGTACTACAGAGATCTAAAACATGTATTTTAAATCTTCGTGGTGCTGCAAGAATGAGCTGTATAGGCGTGTTACAATGCCGAAGATTATACCAACCTAGGACAAAAGAGCACTTAAGACAGAAGTTACAACTATAAAGAAAACCGCAGAAAGTAAGTGAACGAAATAATTGTAGATAAAGAGGAAAGAAAGAAATATAATAATTAGATAGATAGTGTGGGTAAGAACAATGCCTCTAGTGGTTACAATGGGCCAAGATGTCGTATCTAAAAATATTTCACCCCCATAACCCCAGTAAAGGATAAGGGTTGGAACCCCCAGGAATTGGCTTTAAACTCTGGTCGGAGTCCCAAACAGAAGTCGCAGCCTAAAATCCCTATGTGGGAGTGAACAAGCGAAATTGCCGAAGTTAAATACTAGTTGAAGCAATCTATAGTCAAAATTCCTTGTAGTAGCACAATCTCTCTCATGATGAAATCTGTAGCAGTGTGCCAGGAACCATACGTGCATGCGTGCTGTAAAAACAGTAAGTTTTTTTCACCAAAAGTGAATAAATCTTTTTAGCTGAGGGTAGATGGTAAGGAGTGAAATCGTTTCAAATTCAACACTTCCATGCATGTCTCAAGGGAAAAAAGCAAATCAGATTTTTATTGCGAAGGGATGCGAGGAAGGTGAAATCGCTTCTGATTTGACACCCCCCAGGTGAGGAACTGCTNTCAGATTTTTATTGCGAAGGGATGCGAGGAAGGTGAAATCGCTTCTGATTTGACACCCCCCAGGTGAGGAACTGCTCTTGCATCCCGGCCTCATTCACCCAACACCCAGGGAAAGACAAGTTATTTTGAACATGCCAGTCCCCTCCAACAAGCTCATTGCTTCAATCAGCACTATATTCATCATCAATTGTAAAGCTGCAGTGGGCAACTGAACCTTCATCAGACTAAAAGTGACACACTCGACAAGATATCAAATATAAAATTCATCTTGCATGTTCTCTAGTGTGATGTTAGTTGTAGCTACATAAATCAAAATTTTATATACATACAACACCATATGCTTATATTGAATAGAAATACTAATACATTTCTCTTCTTTTCTTCTCTTCTTCTATTCTTAATTTCTTCCCAATATAACCATATAATACTGTACGAAATTTTTTTTAAATTCTCATATCCATATGACTTTGTTAGTATTCCGCCATACAATATCAGTCTCTTGTCATCCTGCCATGTGAGTGCGACTTTGTTCATGCACTGGGTGTAAACTTTTTTCTGGTATGATCTTGCATTATTAATGGTTACACACACGATTTGCTGCTGCTTAAACAATATTTAATCTTCAAATGTAATTATATTTTTCAGACTTGTCTTCTGGACTACTTTTGCCTTGTTGGTTATTTTGCTGCAACATATATACCTACACATTTTGACATGTAGCCCCACGAACTCGCTCATCAGTTCGCCAATGCACTCGTCTTTAAATGTCCCCACCACTTTCCTGTTGGTGAGGGAGTAGCAGGAACGAGTGGGTGGGTAGGCACTGGCATCCGTCTCTTCCATTAGCATGGGGTCTGCGGCCAGGTCTACAAAATAATCCTGTGTTTCAATTTCATAAATTAATGAGTCAGTATCTGTATGGGGTAGATTGACGTTGTCTTTGTATGTATTTCTCATTATATCGCGATGGAACATATACATCAATGTTTTGGACAAGTCCAGCACTGAAAAGCCGGCATAAATAGGTTTATCAAACAACGTCGTTTCTTTTTCCATTTTCATCAGGCATAGGTTTTCGTCCTAAATCGTCATGCACTTGAAGGTGGACTTGAAAANGTCGTTTCTTTTTCCATTTTCATCAGGCATAGGTTTTCGTCCTAAATCGTCATGCACTTGAAGGTGGACTTGAAAATCTATTTCTTCAGTCTTCTTTCATTACACACTAATTCCATGACTAGACGTAAGGATTGAGCCATGCCTCTTGCTCGAATTGCAGCATACGATGGAATTTCTTAACTTTGAGCTCGTGTTCAATTGATTGCTACAAGTTGATAAAATGTACAATAAATTTCTTCTTTACTTGCAATGTCGTCACTAATTTTTTATTCTTGCTACCTGGAGGACACTCGTTGACGGGCAAGAATGGCAGGTCTTTGTGCGAGTCGTGAAGCTCTGCAGGATATTTTGTCTACCTCCAGCACGTAGCCGAATAGGCCATTATTTGACACCGCTGTNTATTTTGTCTACCTCCAGCACGTAGCCGAATAGGCCATTATTTGACACCGCTGTGACATCGATATCGGTGCTCAACCACTGGAAGTCGCGCACGGAGAGGGGCAGAGACATTGCCTAACCGTACAAATAGTTTGCATTTACATAATTGAGGTAGTTGGGCGGCTTGTTGGCATAGTATGTGGACGGAATTAACATGTTATTTCCTTTTGCGTGACTCTTCACATATGGGACCACTCCACTTCTTATGCCTTCTTCAATGAATAAATACGTGTAATCTGTTAACAGTTCCAGCTCGACCTTGGTGTGCTTCAACATTACATCGAACGAGAAGGCCAGCACGCTCACGTAACAGACACAGCTCAGGCCATATGTTTACAGGCACAATTTCCTAAAGTTTTCAAATACATCTAACAACAACAAAACATCAGTCTTCAAATAAATTTTAGAATAATCTTCTGTTGTCTTACAGTAGAGTTTTTCCCAGACTTCGTCACTTATGGCCGTATCCATCAATCTATTATAAAATGTATCGCTGGGGGCAGCGGCGACTCATCAAGTTTTTGCAGGCTGTCTATGTAATCATAGGGGAACACTCAAATTCTCTCTTCTAATTCCAATTCTTCTGGGCTAAAGAACTTTGCTGTTTTTTTCAGCTGGTCTCTTGGCAGGTTTTCGGCGAGGGCGGCAAGGCTGGCAAGGTTGGTGGATATCAAGCAGAAGGTGTCGATGAATTGGAGTGTGAATCTCTCCCCCAGCGATTTCGAGAACGTGGCTAATTTCTCCTCTGTATACGGGATGATGTATATATTCTCTTCGTCGTAGCCCAGATGCTTTATTATAAAGTTCTCGTCATGCGTAAAGTTGTGGAATAATACAGGTAATCTTTTCGGAATGCGGCAGAGTTTGTTACAGTTATTGCAGGAGGTCCCAATGTAGTTACCGATGAAGTGGTCGTAGTCCATTACCTTCCAGTTGTCTTGAGTAAATTTTTATATGCAGTAGCAGCAGGTATCTGTCATATCATGATTTAATAGTTCCAGTTGCTGAGCGGTTTCATGGGTTCAGTTGTTTCATAAATTTCCTTCACTTTATTTCTAACGTNTTTATATGCAGTAGCAGCAGGTATCTGTCATATCATGATTTAATAGTTCCAGTTGCTGAGCGGTTTCATGGGTTCACTTGTTTCATAAATTTCCTTTCACTTTATTTCTAACATCTACAATCTCTTCAATAAATTTATTGGCAGCATCTTCCCCAGTGTAAATTTTCAGCCCAATTGTGGCAGAATTGTGGTTTTGGTGACAGATATGATGTCGTGGGCGTCTTGAATATAATAACAAAAACTATAGGCCTCGTGCTTCTGACAAGAGTGCGTGCTGAATGTCTGGGGTCGGCCTGGCAGGTTTGAACAAACAGGAGTACGGCCTTGTAATAGGCGTAGATGATGATTGACATCTTGTATGCTTTATGATAATTATTAAATTTGAGGGTTGGCCTTCTTCCCTTCTTGTCGTGGCTTGGCACTTCAATATGTGCAGAAATGCGAGGGCTTCAATACTTTTTGCAATACCTTTTGTGCTCCAACAGCATACTTTCTCACGCATTTTCTGTCACTCGGAACAGGTCAATGTAATACATGAAACACCTTTTGCAAATATGGATGTTGTGGCCGTGGGCTGTCAACTGTGATCTCACCAATATTGGAATATTTTTTTTATATATGCGAAGTGTACATTGTCTTTGAGAGAGAGGAGGAGGATATTGAAATGCACGGTCTTCTCTTTATCACATACACTACTTGGTGCTACCTTCATTTCGTCATTAATTATGAATACATTTACCGTCACTCCAGGATTTGGTTTCTCGAAATTGGTTATCTGGTGCAGAGATGTGAGGAACTCGGTGCCTCTAAAATCGTACTTGCTTTCCAGTTCTCTGTAGCATTTGTCGATGTAGCTGAATGTGCAGGGGCTCCAATTTATTAATTAGGTGCTGCATTCTCTTTACTGCAGTGCGTATCCATCCAGATCCCTTTGTCACGTACTCCTTCTCTTCTTGACATATCTGGATCAAGCTGGCCACCACAGCTTCTTCCACATCATATTCATTGTATATAGGCAACTTTTTGGTCTTGAAAGCGCACCGCTCTACTTCATTTTCATGGGGCTCAGGTTTGCCATTGTCGCACTCCATGCACAAACTGCATTTAATTGGCCCGGACCGTTTTCAGTCACGCCGATTAGGTCTTCAAGTTGCTCCTAAAGGCAGTCTCGGCCAACACAAATTCGTGGGCCGTCGGCTCTCCGGCCTTCACGACGATCCTCGGTCGAAGTGCTGGTACTGGTACTGGTACTGGCTGCTGCTGGATGGAAACATCACGTCTAGCCTTCTTGTTTGGCAGGGGAATAGTGGGGGGGGGGACACACTTCTTGGCATGCTCTTTCAGCTTGTCTGCCCTGAAATAGTATTTTCCACAGTCCTCGCAGGTAAAAGTCTTCCTATCCGGATTGAACTTACACCTCTTTTCGTGCCCTCGGGCATCTGCTGTGTTGGCATATTAGACATTACAAAACTTGCAGTTGCCAGCTGCTTTCTGCTGCACTGTGCCATTGCAATTCTTCAAATGTCGCTCCATGTTGTCCTTTCGCCCAATCTGCTACCCGCAATTCTCACAGAATTGCTCCTCTTTCCTCTGAGGATTATGGATACAGGTCCTCCTCTCATGCTTTAATCCATACTTCCAGATAGAAAAATACTTGCTGCAAAAACCACAATGTACCTCTAGCGATGGTATTGCATTTACTCCGGAGAAAGAAAGAGGCGAAGGAAGTTGGAAATCCACTGAAGTGCCCACGTCTACAAGGCCGCCCTCCATGCTGTACACTTCAGCAAGAAAACCTTCAACATACGGGTACAAATAATATTAACAATCTGGTCACTCTAAGTTTATGCAAAAAAAAATTGGTGGTGAATCTGGAAAAAAATTATAAATAATGCGCAAATATGTATGCCAACAAAGCCTGTGTAACTACACTGCTTCCAAATAATAATTATTCACTTTTTTTTTAATTAATACTGAACCGTGTAGCAGAATAAATACTCTTATGTAATTTGTTTCTCATTAAACCATACTATAGGCAAGTGATTAATAAATGAGAATAATAATTTTATAATAAGAAAAAAAAAATTTCTTTAAACAAAATTTTGAAAAAATTACTTTATCAACAAATGTAGTTACAAAACCCCCAACTTATGGTCACGAATAATATAAATAATGTAGAAATAGCATTAATGCCAAATCATTTGATGAAGCTGGAAATAATTTTCAATTAATATGCAGATACACATGACAAGAAAGCCTGCGTTAACTACTCTATCTCCAAATATATTTATATACTGCGTAGCAAAATTTATTTTCTTAATTTTTTAACAATATGAAAACATATTACATCAGTGGGACTTAAGCTTTAAAACAGAATTATATAGTTAGATTTTTTCACTGAACCATGGCATAGACAAGCTATTTACGAATGTGAATAACAGTTTTTTTTAAAGCGACAAAATTTTTTATACTAGGCACAAACTAAATTTTTTGTCAACGAGTATAGTTAAACTCCTCACAAACAGTTTTGCATCTACACAGACGGGTTGCATACCTGAAGAAGAAAAGGATGACTGCAGTCACTGTCCTAACAAATATAGGCTGCGTTGCTAGAGACTCCCGTGAAACAGATTATTTGACTCACAAAGGACATTCTCAGACGTCCTACCACGGAAGTCACTTCACCTGGACAAAAATTCACCACATAATGTAAAAAACGTCTTATAAGTNCAGGAGTACGGCCTTGTAATAGGCGTAGATGATGATTGACATCTTGTATGCTTTATGATAATTATTAAATTTGAGGGTTGGCCTTCTTCCCTTCTTGTCGTGGCTTGGCACTTCAATATGTGCAGAAATGCGAGGGCTTCAATACTTTTTGCAATACCTTTTGTGCTCCAACAGCATACTTTCTCACGCATTTTCTGTCACTCGGAACAGGTCAATGTAATACATGAAACACCTTTTGCAAATATGGATGTTGTGGCCGTGGGCTGTCAACTGTGAGNTCGGAACAGGTCAATGTAATACATGAAACACCTTTTGCAAATATGGATGTTGTGGCCGTGGGCTGTCAACTGTGAGCTCACCAATATTGGAATATTTTTTTTATATATGTGAAGTGTACATTGTCTTTGAGAGAGAGGAGGAGGATATTGAAATGCACGGTCTTCTCTTTATCACAGACACTACTTGGTGCTACCTTCATTTCGTCATTAATTATGAATACATTTACCGTCGCTCCAGGATTTGGTTTCTCGAATTTGGTTATCTGGTGCAGAGATGTGATGAACTCGGTGCCACTAAAATCGTACTTGCTTTCCAGTTCTCTGTAGCATTTGTCGATGTAGCTGAATGTGCAGGGGCTCCAATTTATTAATTAGGAGCTGCATTCTCTTTACTGCAGTGCGTATCCATCCAGATCCCTTTGTCACGTACTCCTTCTCTTCTTGTCATATCTTGATCAAGCTGGCCACCACAGCTTCTTCCAAATCATATTCATTGTAAATAGGTGAATTTTTGGTCTTGAAAGCGCACCGGTCTACTTCATTTTCATGGGGATCAGGTTTGCCATTGTCGCACTCCAGGCACAAACTGCATTTAATTGGCCCGGACCGTTTTCAGTCACGCCGATTAGGTCTTCAAGTTGCCCCTAAAGGCAGTCTCGGCCAACACAAATTCGTGGGCCGTCGGCTTTCCGGCCTCCACGACGATCCTCGGTCGAAGTGCTGGTACTGGTACTGGTACTGGCTGCTGCTGGATGGAAACATCACGTCTAGCCTTCTTGTTTGGCAGGGGAATAGTGGGGGGGGGGACACACTTCTTGGCATGCTCTTTCAGCTTGTCTGCCCTGAAATAGTATTTTCCACAGTCCTCGCAGGTAAAAGTCTTCCTATCCGGATTGAACTTACACCTCTTTTCGTGCCCTCGGGCATCTGCTGTGTTGGCATATTAAACATTACAAAACTTGCAGTTGCCAGCTGCTTTCTGCTGCATTGTGCCATTGCAATTCTTCAAATGTCGCTCCATGTTGTCCTTTCGCCCAATCTGCTACCCGCAATTCTCACAGAATTGCTCCTCTTTCCTCTGAGGATTATGGATACAGGTCCTCCTCTCATGCTTTAATCCAGACTTCCAGATAGCAAAATACTTGCTGCAAAAACCACAATGTACCTCTAGCGATGGTATTGCATTTACTCCGGAGAAAGAAAGAGGCGAAGGCAGTTGGAAATCCACTGAAGTGCCCACGTCAACACGGCCGCCCTCCATGCTGTACACTTCAGCAAGAAAACCTTCAACATACGGGTACAAATAATATTAACAATCTGGTCACTCTAAGTTTATGCAAAAAAAAAAAATTGGTGGTGAATCTGGAAAAAAATTTATAAATAATGCGCAAATATGTATGCCAACAAAGCCTGTGTAACTACACTGCTTCCAAATAATAATTATTCACTTTTTTTTTTAATTAATACTGAACCGTGTAGCAGAATAAATACTCTTATGTAATTTGTTTCTCATTAAACCATACTATAGGCAAGTGATTAATAAATGAGAATAATAATTTTATAATAAGAAAAAAAAAATTTCTTTAAACAAAATTTTGAAAAAATTACTTTATCAACAAATGTAGTTACAAAACCCCCAACTTATGGTCACGAATAATATAAATAATGTAGAAATAGCATTAATGCCAAATCATTTGATGAAGCTGGAAATAATTTTCAATTAATATGCAGATACACATGACAAGAAAGCCTGCGTTAACTACTCTATCTCCAAATATATTTATATACTGCGTAGCAAAATTTATTTTCTTAATTTTTTAACAATATGAAAACATATTACATCAGTGGGACTTAAGCTTTAAAACAGAATTATATAGTTAGATTTTTTTCACTGAACCATGGCATAGACAAGCTATTTACGAATGTGAATACCAGTTATTTTAAAGCGACAAAAATTTTTATACTAGGCACAAACTAAATTTTTTGTCAACGAGTATAGTTAAACTCCTCACAAACAGTTTTGCATCTACACAGAAGGGTTGCATACCTGAAGAAGAAAAGGATGACTGCAGTCACTGTCCTAACAACGATAGGCTGCGTTGCTAGAGACTCCCGTGAAACAGATTATTTGACTCACAAAGGACACTCTCAGACGTCCTACCACGGAAGTCACTTCACCTGGACAAAAATTCACCACATAATGTAAAAAACGTCTTATAAGTACACGCAAAAATATTTGTCACGTCGTCGTAAAACTCACTGATTGTATTAGCGTTAAGATGCCGTGGTTTCCTTACGGAGATACAGATTTGACAGCAAGACGACAAATCAGCAACTCCAGGAATTGACAGGACATCTGACTGCTAACTGCGAAGACCTACAAAGGATCAATGCGTGTTTAAAAAAAAAACAAAAAAAATTACTTTAAATTATCTTATTAGTGCTAGTATTTGCTTTCAAAAGAAATTGCAACACACGAGAACAGACAGTCGGTGCTGACTTCTTCCGATGACGGTTGACAAGCCAAGCACGAACCTTTGTCAAGTGACCTACGTACTATCTGCCAATTACTGTGAAAAAAAAACGCCTTTACTAACTAGACATTGTAACATTCAGTAAGCACACTAGACAATTTTATTTTAAAATTGTTTCCATAAAAACTTTATTTAAAAAAATTAAAGAGCTCGTTGCTAAACGAATTAACAAGTAACTGAATCAGTTATTTCTTTTAAAATTAATGAACTCATTAGCAAACAATCTGCATACAATTTGATGACAATAAATTGAAGAGCTCGTTAGCAAATAAAATTAACAAGAATGCATAAAACTTGATGATAAAAAAATTACAAATAACATACCTTAACGNAGCTCGTTAGCAAATAAAATTAACAAGAATGCATAAAACTTGATGATAAAAAAATTACAAATAACATACCTTAACGAGCAGATACTCGAGGCAAAACTGGAAGGCGACCGTGAAATCTCGCAATAACTCCCCAAGCACAAAATGGCGATGAAGCAGGATGGTACTCGGATATGCAGACGACAAGCGCTCATATCAGAGTGCGAGATTTGGCGATGCTCCAGTTTTTAAATATCCAAGCCAAATGATGGGGAGGCGCGGAGTGATTTAAGGAATATAGTACCTGCAGAGTAAGGACCACCATGGGAGACATCCCCTCCCTCCTGGCCAAGCATTTTCAATTGCCAACTTCTCCTCCTTCCAGTCTTACTTTTGAAGTTATACTTCTTCTGGCGCGTTGAGGATAAAAGTTTAGTGTGCAACGGAAGTTCCGAGCGCACAGTGTAACGAAATTCGACAAAGAACGTGGTAGGGGCATGACTAAAGGCACATGCTCGTATCGTCTAGCTATATACAAACGCAAGATACACAACATAGAACGTGGGTATATTTAAAACCGACAGAAAATCAGTTCATGTAATAAGCAAATTGAAAAACCTTTCATTTATAATAGTAATTTGTAGTGAATATTTAAACCTTATAAAATAATTTTACTGACGTGCCGTAAAAAATTTGTTAGCGACAAAAATTGTATAATAAAATTTTGAAAGTGCTTTTAAGTATTTGACNACTGACGTGCCGTAAAAAATTTGTTAGCGACAAAAATTGTATAATAAAATTTTGAAAGTGCTTTTAAGTATTTGACGCTAATTAAAGTAAAATTAACCTCAAATACGCAAGGTACACAACATAGCCCGTGATTGTATTTAAAACCGACAGAAAATCAGGTCATGTAATAGGCAAATTGAAAAACATTTAATCCATATAGTTTGAATTCAATTATGACATGGGACAAGATCTGAATGAATATAAATGTGAAATGGTAACATACGTAATAAAATTTTATTTTAGTCACGCCAAAGTATTTATACTTCTAACGCGCGTACATAAGTATAGGCACCCAATTTTGTTTGNACTGACGTGCCGTAAAAAATTTGTTAGCGACAAAAATTGTATAATAAAATTTTGAAAGTGCTTTTAAGTATTTGAGGCTAATTAAACTAAAATTAACCTCAAATACGCAAGGTACACAACATAGCCCGTGATTGTATTTAAAACCGACAGAAAATCAGTTCATGTAATAGGCAAATTGAAAAACATTTAATCCATATAGTTTGAATTCAATTATGATATGGGACAGGATCTGAATGAATATAAATGTGAAATGGTAACATACGTAATTAAATTTTATTTTAGTCACGCCAAAGTATTTATACTTCTAACGCGCGTACATAAGTATAGGCACCCAATTTTGTTTGTCAGAAACTATTTTAAATACACTGAAGAGCCAAAAATCTGGTACACCTGCTTATATAGTGTGGGGCCCCCGCGAGCACGCAGAAGTGCCACAAGACGACGTAGCATGGACTCGACTAATGTCTGAAGGTATGCAGGAAGCAATTCACACCACGAATCCTGCAGGTCAGTCTTCAAATCCATGGGAGTGCGAGACGGTGGAGATCTCTTCTGAACAGTACGTTGCAAGGCATCTTAGATATGCTCAATAATGTTCATGTCTGGGGATTTAGGTGGCCAATGGAAGTGTCTTAAGTAAGAAGAGTGTTCCTGGAGCCACTCGGTAGCAACTCTCGACGTGTGAGGTGTCGCATTGTCCTTTATGGAATTATCCACGTCCCTCGGAATGCACAATGGACATGAATGGGTGCAGGTGATCGGACAGGATGCTTGCGTATCTGTCACCTGTCAGAGTCGTATCTAGACGTATCAGATATCCCATTTCACGCCAACTGCACACGCCCCATACTATGGCAGAGCCTCCGCCAGCTTGAACAGTCCCCTGTTGAAATGTAGGGTCCATGGATTCATGAGGATGTCTCCATACCCGTACACGTCCATCCACCCGATACAATTGGAAACGAGACTCGTCAGACCAGGCAACGTGTCTCCAGTCATCAACAGTCCAATAGTTCGCACGCTGGCACTTGTTGATGCCCCATCATTGAAATCTGTGCCAATTTGAGAAAGGGTTGCACTTCTGTCACGTTTAATGATTCTCGTCAGTCGTCGTTTTTCCCGTTCATTCACGATCTTTTTCCGGTCGCAGCGATGTCGAAGGTGTGATGTTTTACCGGATTCCCGATATTTACAATGCACTCGTGAAATGTTCGTACGCGAAAATCCAAATTTTATTACTACCTCGGAGATGCTAGTCCCATCTCTCGTGCGCTGGCTATAACACTACGTTTAAACTAACTTAAATCTTGATAACCTGCAATTGTAGCGGCAGTAACTGATCTAGCAACTTTGCCAGACGCTTGTTGTCTTATATAGGTGCTTCTGACCGCATCGCGTTACTCTGATTGGTTCCATACCTCTGCTGTTTGCATAAGCTCGCCTATACCAGTTTTTTTTGGCTCTCCAGTGTTTAAGGTAACGATTTAAGCCAGACATTTATATTGGTTGACTTCTCTTTCCACCCTACGTATTTTCTCATAAACTATGTAGGGATTGTAGTAGTAGGAAAATACCACATGCATTTGGGACAACCAAATCAGTTGACGTTATAAGCAGGGGCGCCTCTTCACCCTCCTTCATAGCAACATGTAACCCTAACTATTATTTAAATAAAAAAATTTGGTTTAAATTAAATTTTTGTTTTATAAAAAAATTAATGATTAGCATGCTACCATGTATTATTAGTTATTATCTCAGTTTTCATACAAAAAAAATCGCAAAGAGTGTTGTCACATATAGTGTAATTCCAGTTTCAGAAAGAATTGATTGACTTCGAGACATTTTCCGGCCAGGTACAGCGAGTAGCAGCTTGCGACGTGAGACCGCACGCCCTCGTCGCACGCGAGACGATACCGTCTCATGATGTGACTGCGACATCTCACACCGTCCACAGAGAAAACGCACGCACCGCACGTCGTCGCGCTGTGAAGGCGACACCGTAAGAGAGCCGCATGGCTTGGCACGGCAGGGGGGGACTGAACTCGCCTCCTCTCCAGAATAAAAAAATATACATTATTTCACCTGAAAAAATTAACTTGGCCCCTAGTCCAGACACATCCAAAGGGCATTGGAAACAGTACTCCGTCAGATTCTATTGCATTGCTAGTCTTGCACAAAAATATGTAAACGGGAAGCATAAAGACTGCATTTTCCCCTTTTCCCAGGCTTTGAAACCATTAAAAAATCACACAACATCTGCACAGAACTATCTATCAGTCCATGCAAGAAAACACTGCATGTTCTGAGGAGCCAGTATGCGAACTATATTCGCTTTCTGTTATTTTTAAACTTATTAATATATATCAAATGCTGTAGTGCTCGTAACATCTGCCAAGATATACCTTAATCTTCATTTTTAAAGTATATGTGTGGTGGGTACATAAATAAATGCGGCGCGAGCATAATAACTCAGCTCATGTTGGCTGGCTCCTTAATATATTACGACTCAGAATAAAAAGACGGTTTCTAAACTATGGTTTTTATAGTGCATACACAAATACAGTAAATCCACTTTTAATAAATTAGTTTCTAACTGTCTGAAACGCAGTTCTATTCGCGGGGTTTTGAAAAATCACCACATATATTTGGTTGTGTCGTATATCATAAGTTACCATTAATTTATTGAACCGTTACCCATAGTTTATATATAAATAATTTAAATAGGCGTGTTATTGATAAATATGCGCACGAGTATGCTACGTTGTCCTTAATTTTATTTGCATGAAAGTAGAACTTTAGCAAGGCTTCGGAATATACTTAAATGTCTAGGCAAGCAACTGCTAACATATCGTAATATCCACAGACAAATAATGAGAAAGATTTACGCATGGTGCAACACAAGATACGAGTTAAATAATATATCACATAAACTGCTACACCTCCAAGCCATAAAATTAAGCTAGTGTGTGAATGGTAATCGAGGCGTAACGTTTAAACAAATATTCATGAAATTAAATATATTTTATGGCCTACACTCTCCTTTTGAATAATTAATTGCCGTAGAACTTTAGACTGCAGAAGTGCTTGTAAAAATCTTTCTACTGCTTGACTGTAAACGAAATGTTTACATAAATATGTTAAATTCACAATGTAGTGTGATGGAGCGGACATTTGATGAACGAACACAATTGNACGAAATGTTTACATAAATATGTTAAATTCACAATGTAGTGTGATGGAGCGGACATTTGATGAACGAACACAATTGCTGTAAGAACCAACAAACAAGTTCATCACTGGTTGCCACGTTACTTTGACAGTTGTGTTGGTGTTGGGTAGGTCAACGTTGGGTGCATGCGTAGAAGATGAGTATCCACCATCCTACCAGCGACCATTACGTCCAAGAATCGTGGAAGGGTCTGGGTTGGTTGATGACAATGGTTTCGTGTATGTCCAAACTGCATTCCAACAGTCTAAATACCTATGCATCCACAACGAGAGAGGGTATTCGAAGGATGTTTGCGCATGTTTAGCTCGAATGGAGCAAAACATTGCTGTTGGCTCGCCATAAAACACGCCACCAATAAAATTTAATGTATGGATAGAACGCAGCTTTGCAAAACCGACCCCATTCAATGAAAGGAAGGTATTTGAATGAAAAGCTNATTTAATGTATGGATAGAACGCAGCTTTGCAAAACCGACCCCATTCAATGAAAGGAAGGTATTTGAATGAAAAGCTAAGATATTGAAAATACTTCATCACATCATACTGTAAATAAATGTCACGAGAAAGAAGCATACAAACAACGTGTTTTGGAGTAAATAATAACGAAAATTCAATCACAGTGTGCCCCTTCCCNATTTAATGTATGGATAGAACGCAGCTTTGCAAAACCGACCCCATTCAATGAAAGGAAGGTATTTGAATGAAAAGCCAAGATATTGAAAATACTGCATCACATCATACTGTAAATAAATGCCACGAGAAAGAAGCATACAAACAACGTGTTTTGGAGTAAATAATAACGAAAATTCAATCACAGTGTGCCCCTTCCCCTCTAAACAACATGCTTGCTCCCCCCCAGCAAAACATTTGTTTTAACTTCATGTTGGCAAAAAGCATGTGCAATGTACGGATGCGTTATGCAGCTTTCTATAATTTAATAATTACTTAAAAAATTCAAAAACAGTTAAAACCACTTCGTTACCCCCGCGGTATGCGAAATGCACAGGGAAATAGCCCGTGCATTCCTTCTCACCAACCCATAGACGCTCATCATTAAAAACACTTCCTACCAATTTTAAAATTAGTATATTAGGAAATTTAGGCAGCGGGGAAAAAAAATACCCATATGGTTACTCCACGTGCGGTATTGTCGGCATATAAAACTTTTTATAGGAAAAAATAATGCACGTATAGTAAGTTTTGCAGGGCATTATTTATATACCATGAGGTGACGCTAGCGTAAAGGTACACCTACCACAAGTACAAAATCACAAAAAAACTGTTGCCTTCGGCAAAAAAAAAATTCTTTATTTTGATACATTCGCGTGAGCTCGTTCCCTTAACAGATATATCCGATTAATCGTTCAAGAAACTCGATCTCAAACAGTGTCTCATTTCGCCATCCACAGACACGCTGTTTCCGCTCACACTATCGTGAGACGATTTGCAGACGAAGACATTCATTGTGTGCGTTCCTTNTCCACAGACACGCTGTTTCCGCTCACACTATCGTGAGACGATTTGCAGACGAAGACATTCATTGTGTGCGTTCCTTGCGCAATTTTCCGTTTTTACTACGACAAAGGGTTGCTTCGGTTACAGTTTTGTCGTGATCGGGTGACAAGGAAGGCTGAGGAATAATTATCTATCGTCCTTAGTGATAAATCTAGGTTTTGTGTGGACATGGATGACAACCGTACTGGAGTNCTGAGGAATAATTATCTATCGTCCTTAGTGATAAATCTAGGTTTTGTGTGGACATGGATGACAACCGTACTGGAGTCTAGAGATTCACTGAACAGCGCATTAAAGGTGGACCGTCGCATCCGTCAGTCGTCCGTCCGTCAGTCAGTCCTCAGTCTGTGTTTTCATCCGTCAGTTGAAAGTGATTCACAACAATCCGTCGTCCGTCAACATTTCTGTACGTCAAAATTTCAATGTGACAACTTAACATCGTGATCATTCTTTAGTTCGATAAATGTTTTGGTTGGAAATACATTTTCAAGAGTAAAATGTTTGGGGAAATGATCAGAAGGCGGTGGCTCACCCGACCATCCGTCGTAAGTTATGTAAAGTTTGGTAATAATTTGATGGATTTGCTATTTAAAAAATGTTGTCCTGCGTTTGGTTGAAAATCACGTGACTGCCGGACGGACGGGCGACTGACGGATGCGACGGATGGTTGTGGGTCCAGATTAATCAGGACTTAATCGTTGAACGATTTGCCACCACAACTAATGGCGTCGTGATGTGGGGAGAAATACCTTACAATTTCCGTCTTCCATGGTAGTGATGAGGGGAACACTGATGGTACAGGAGATTATTCGACATGTGGCACAGCTACGGCGGTAAATTTTAGAACAAGTTAACGGCCGTTCACCTACAGCACGCGTTTCCCAGAACTACTTCCGCGTTGTTGATACACTTCCTTGTCCTTCCTGGTCTGCAGACTTGTAGCCTACAGATGCTATATAGACTGGTAGCTTCAACTATCAACGGGTACGCAGTATANACAGCACGCGTTTCCCAGAACTACTTCCGCGTTGTTGATACACTTCCTTGTCCTTCCTGGTCTGCAGACTTGTAGCCTACAGATGCTATATAGACTGGTAGCTTCAACTATCAACGGGTACGCAGTATATGGGGTGCAGGTGTAAATGCTGTGAGAATATTTTCCATAGGACAACACTAGACGTCTCTGTGACTTCACTTCGGACCGTATAGCCGCATGTATCCAATCTAGTGTTGCTGTAAAAGTATACAGTAACAGTATTTTACAACCACACAATTTTGCCAGAATAAACTGCAATTGGCTTGATGTTGAAGTTAGTTATTTGCATCATCGTTCCCGTTGTCTGTGTCAAAGCGAAATATCCCCAGTAGCACTAATTATGTATCAAATTCGCTGCCAAATACTCTGGCTCAATACTACCTCGAAAAATAAGAAATATATGTTTTCACTACAATTATCTGACTTTCTGAGAGAAAAAATGCAACATTTTGTTTCAATTTTTTTTATGTTTCCATTTATAGCTTTTATTTAACTTAGGCCTGAGTAAACGTTATCATTAAACAGCGTCACTCTTTTTGAGANATGTTTCCATTTATAGCTTTTATTTAACTTAGGCCTGAGTAAACGTTATCATTAAACAGCGTCACTCTTTTTGAGAACTTTAATAATCTGGAACCCCAAAAAACCAAATTTTAAGAAATGTTATGCTACTGTTAAAGGGCTTAGATTTTATTACGACACCAACACAGAATTAGCCTACATACGTCAACAATTGCTATATGTCGTATACAGACGCATTATACCTGTTTCATTGACTATAATCAGTTACATTAGTTTATCTGTACATCAAGCCGTTTGGCATCCTACGACTGGCGAATCAGTGAACTGCACTAACAATTAGTGACTTGGAACATATCTATTTCACTGAGAATCTAAATAAATAAATATGGGAAACTTCTTCACTTATGAAACCCACAAGCTATCACGCTCTTCAGGGATTAGGTTTCAAACGCCTAGTAGAATTTTCATTGAATCGGTTGCACCATCCGGAAAACTGGATGTTGGAAAAATTATTAAAACTCGTCTTCTACGCATGCATCCAACGTTGACCTACCCCAAACCAACACAACTGTCAAAGTAACGTGGCCACCAGTGATGAACTTGTTTGTTGGTTCTTACAGAAATTGTGTTCGTTCATCAAATGTCCGCTCCATCACACTACATTGTGAATTTAACATATTTATGTTCCTATCTTTCTGTTATTTCGTCTCTCCAGCTTTTGGCGCTGTTTTTGTTTTTAGTTTTCGCTCGGACTTGGTTTTGATGATGAAAAAAGGGTCTCGGCCAATTCTTATCTGCGTATGGTCATTTAGGGACATGTAATTTCTCCTGAAAGTGGGCTGGAACTGTGTTCCTCGGTGTACTTTCTTGATGGGGGCAGGAAATAGAGGCTTAGTTTCCCAGTTGGCTATGCAACATTTAAAAAATTGCACGGGAACCATCTCCTGAATTCTGCTTCGGCATAGAGTAAAATTTTGATACCCTTTTCACTTACGTTAACTGCCATATAGGCGTTTGAACCTTCAGCCTTTAGCTTTATTGTACGTGGAACGTTGTCATGTTAATGATTGTAAACACATTTCACGCTAATGGATATACTCAGACTTAGATTTACCGNGTACGTGGAACGTTGTCATGTTAATGATTGTAAACACATTTCACGCTAATGGATATACTCAGACTTAGATTTACCAGCTCAAATTTTCCGAAAATGTTGGATTTGATATAATTCTTCAGGTACGGTTTTGGCTTCACCCTTAATTGTTTTTTTTAAGCAATTGAATATATGTCCCAATACTAGCCTCGAAATTTCTCATTTTGTGTTTGAGCTGGAAGAGTCACAGCTCTCTTGAGNTTGAATATATGTCCCAATACTAGCCTCGAAATTTCTCATTTTGTGTTTGAGCTGGAAGAGTCACAGCTCTCTTGAGAACATACGAATGTAATAAATTAAGGAAATGAATGAAACGCAGACAGCTCTCATTCGCGTCCGGTGTCATTCCTTGCACAAAATTAAACCTTAAGGGTTTTTCCACCTAACATATCAGAGAAAAGCCGAACAATACGGGAAATTATGGAACTAATTTAATGCAGCAATCTGAATAAAGTTTAACTGAATCCAGCTTAAAAGTGGCCATTTGCTCTTACCTACGTAGTTGGAGGCAGCAAGCATCACACTTCCATGATGTGTCAATTAAGTTCCTTCGACTGTGGACGTGAGTTGGTTGGGTGACCATTCCCGAAAAACAAATCTAATTTTAGCAAATAAGAAGAACCCAATCAACAAGAAAACTGTCATGATCGTTAACACGAATTGACACTGCTTTCAATAATCTTAAGCGAGTCAAGCCGTAATTTTAAAATTGAAATAGGATATAATTAAATAATAAACAATTTAAATTTTTTTAATTGTTATTTTTGGACAAGCGTTTTCTACATTTTCTCAAAAAACCTTAAAACCTTTCTTATGTGTAGAACAATTTGTCATTAATAATAAAAAAAATTAACCACTTCTTTAGAAATTTTTTATCTCGAATTCTAAATTAAAGTTTACAAAAATTTAAAAATTTAAAATTAAAATTTTTCTTTACTTTACAAGTAGGCCTACTCAATAAAATATGCCATTAAAAATTTATCCGATATATATCCCATACCAATATAACTAGCAAGATACATATCTTTAGTTACTCACGGGCCACCTCCGCCATCTTCTCTACGCACTATTTATGCGCAGTTCATCCTCTCTCGTCCATCCTTCTCATGCTCATAATCCTGAACAGTCTCATATAACACCTTAATGTCCTCGGACCTTGAACGGCTCTCCTGGAACAGTCTCTCATAATATTTCATAATAGCGGAATTTCATAATCAATTTCGACGAATCAGGATCTGATGACGTCATCATGTGGTCGAGCAGTAGGNATATTTCATAATAGCGGAATTTCATAATCAATTTCGACGAATCAGGATCTGATGACGTCATCATGTGGTCGAGCAGTAGGAGAAGGCGGGGAAGGCGATGGACCCACCAGCGGAAGCCGTGAGCGGTCATTCCATGCCTCCTACTGGTACTAGTAAACATGTGCCGCTCTGCCTCGCAGAACTTGGTCTTGTGGAGACGAAACCAGCCATCCAGGCAAGGTGCTTGGTTGCTCTGGCAGTCGGCATTTTGTTTCCCGACATGTTCAAGAACTTGTGATACTATGTCATATCCTTTTGTCGGTTTTTATATTGCTCAGTTTCATAGTTCGGAGAAACTTCCTAATTCGTAGGTTTGTGTATTATTGACGTGTCACTTCCTTGGGTTTCAGAGTTAAGTATATTCTAAAATTCCCTTGTATTTGCGTTTGCTTTCTGCAGTTGTGCTGTTGTTGGTTACTAAAAAATGTCCGTGTGGTGAAATTGAGGTAACGATAGGTCCGGTAGGGTGACCATTTTACTTTTTTTGATGTGCTGTGTGTANTGTCCGTGTGGTGAAATTGAGGTAACGATAGGTCCGGTAGGGTGACCATTTTACTTTTTTTGATGTGCTGTGTGTACTTCATATGACTTTTAGAGAGTCAAGATCCACAGGTAATGAACAGATTGGTATGGCGTGAGTTGTTTCTCTTGACAAGGTCATTTGTTAATTACTGAACTGTATTTATTAATGACGTGTGCCAGTGGGTAATGGCACTTTGAACTGAAAGTATATATTGGGCCATAGTGGGTCTATATATGGCTACCATTGTCAGAGAAAAGTTTCGATATGTTCTTTTAGCGACTTCGGGGTGAAAGTGCATGTACCTTTAGCACAGATTTGTAACAGGCCATTTTTGTCATTTAAGTGCAAAAAAACACGTGAAGTAATCAACAGCTTACATAATTTTGCTTTCTCCGGAAATTTTATATATGCCCTACACTTTCAAGTTTGTAATAAAACTGCAACAAAAGGATACCCGGCATATGATAAATTCTTGTATTTTTTTTTGAGCGTTATGTAGTTGCATTTCTGGCCGACCGTTACATACTGAAGCTTAGCACATAGATACAATTTCACTTATTGTACTTTAAAACAAAGATTTCCAAGAAAAATAAAAGAAGTAATTCTCTTTATAACACGAAGAGCGTCTGTCCATATTAAAATTTTAATTGCAGTTGCATGCAATATAAAAAAAATTGTAATTAATTTTCCTTCCGCTTTGGTTTTGTTTGTTACTTATTTCCTCCCAAGATAATCTGTCGAGGGTACCAATTACTGCTTTCAAAGCACCACATTTTCTCTTGCAGGGTTTTCTGAGTCTCTGTGAGCTAGTACACTGCGCTCATGGGACGAGAAGGTTGAACTAGTTTTGGGATCTGGACACACGATGCATGGCTCTAAATTTAAGCATCGATTATAATAGATTATACTTTAAACTATATTTCCTTTTACCTTTAGTACTACTGTGTATAACCGGCATCAATTTATGAAGCTTTTTTTGTATACCAAAATAGTATGTAATACAACACAAAATATAATTATGCTCTATAGAGACAAAATTACCTGACGTAACTATTCGTTTCTAAAGAAATTAGAGAAAAGCAATCATAACTGGTGTTTTTAAATATAAGCACGAATTTAGGTATATTTTAACTTTTAGGCCTTTAATTTAAATGTATGCGTTCCCTTAATGAGTCTTGTATTAGGCTGTAGAAAATGAATAACTCTACACTCAGGGAATTAAACTAAATTCTTAAATTATATAAAACTGTAATCTTAAACTTCATTATTTCGTTTCTTCATTTACGTTAAATCCTTAGCGTAATCGTTACCAGGAAAAACTGTATTACAATGTCAAGTATTTCTTTTTAGAAATGTGATTATCGCACTCGTCACATATAAAAATTTCCTGTGAAGTAGTACACAAATGAAGGCGCAGGGTGAGTTTTTAAACTGCTGTACAAATAATACAAAAAATGGCGTAAAATAGTTTCATGTACGTACAAAACGACATGAAAACTTAAAAAGCAGTAAAATATGTATTATTCACTGCAGCTCACATAAAACATGAACTTGTAAAATGTCATTTCATGTTAGAAAATAAAGATAAACCTAATAGATTAATTTATTTAATAAAAAAGATACCCTGATCTAACACGTTGTATAAGCAAAGTGTGAAATACGGCCATGTAATTTTTTCTGACCAACATGATTTGCTTAATTTCTGGATAGCAAAAAATAAAATACAGCAAAATTGTAAAGGCATGTAGGAACACCTTAATACATTCCAGAGCCAAGATTAGCGTGGCACAAGATTTCGCAGATGGGCAGCACAAGCTATAATCCGTTAAAACTTATTTCTTCCTAGTGAAGCCTTTACCGCCGTGTTGTACTTTGCAGGAACTAATTTCACCAGCAGTTATATTAAAAGCAGCCATTTTTGGTCCTTGGGATGGATCCTGTGCTGTTGGAAATCGCAAAACTCCATGAAATAAATTACTTAACAGAAATTGCGTGAACGGATGTACAAACTAGTCCCATAAAAGTTTTCATATTTCCCGTAAACAGCCTATCAAACCACGTTTATGGATACAAGTTACTTCCTCGAGGAAACTGGGTTCGAAAACAAGGATAGTTCAAACACTTCCTGCCGGGATGTCTTAACCCAAAGGAGCCACGTAGTTCTTCAAGGACGGGATTGAAAGCCTTATGAATCGTTGGCAGAGATGTTTAGCTGCATAAAGAGACAATTTTGAATAATGCACGTAGAATTTTGACGTAAGGAAATGGCCATTTATCACTGAAAGAAAGGTTTGTTCCAGCTAACAAATTGCTTGTTTGTATAGAGCCATAAACGTATTTAGTTGCCCCAAGAAAATATTTTAAGTAAACAAATGCTATGTGTTAAGCAAAAAAAAAAATTAGACTGTCAACAAAAAGCTTAGTTTAATCAATTGTATAAATTTGTTTGACCATTAATTTGATTGTCCTCATTCTAAAATACAGCTCGAGAATTTGTTTGTTACTATTGTGACAGTTATGATAGTAACAGTGTTTTTAGTGAATTTGTTGATTGTTAATAATAGTATAGAAACCTTAAAAAAAAGCAGTTCAACAGGAATTTAAAAAATAAAGCTGTAAAACTGGAAATATTTATTTATGTACGTTGACCAATAATTGAAAGGTATGCGTTTCAAAACATTCAAATTTCATCAGTAGTCACTTCAGCAGAGGTTGTTAGGACGTGTCTCTCGGGTGCTAACGGCTGACCAATGCTCGAACGTCCTTCAGAAACTGTTAATGAATGTAGATCCAAACAAATATTCCGTTGCACCAGCCAAATGTTACACTTTAGAGCAACCAAAGAAGAATAACAAATACATTAGGATTCAACAACAAAATATTTCATTGCTCATATATAAACAATTAATTTGGTTGTGCCAAAAATTTCGTTTGATTTAACAGAAGCTTATATTTGTGTATTCACAAACAGTCTGAAAGAAAATGTGAGCAATGGCTGCTGATGTTCTGGAGGCCAGCTGGAAACAATAAACTAATTAGCGGAAATCAAGCTGTAAGCTTAGAAATCGATATCAGTACTATATGGGGGCAGATCACTGACTCTTATCCGCTATCAGTGCGACACAAACATCATACCTCCTTTTCTGTACAACGACTGAAAAATTGTCCTTAGTAAAGAAAGTTTTGGTTGTGTCAGAAGCAAGAAAATGATATTTACAGGGTAACTGACGAATATGGGTGATATTCAGTTTATGGCTGTATAACCACAAGTACACTTATTTTAAAAAAAACGTTCACCTTGTAGGTGCTATTGCAAGGAAACTTAAGTGGGTACTGGCACAGGCATAGTAATATGTGTACAGAAAACATCAAAATAATATAATACCACACTAAACATATATTGCAGGGGACCAACACTTGCAGAATGCACTTAGTATGGTGTTGGACAGCCCGTAGCATTGGGAAAGGTGGCGATGCAGTCGGGCATGGAGGCATACAGACGTCGGATGTTGTTCTGATGGAGATTCTGCCTGCCAGCAGCACCGTCAGGTAAGATTCACACGTGCAAAAGAATATGGCCACGACCCCGAAGGGAATCGAACCAGATTCACCTTGGTGGAAAGCGAGTCTTCCGACTACTACACCACAGTTTTTTAAAGGTGACTTTATTGACATATTGACCGATACATTTGCCGTTGGACAGAGCGTGTGTGACGTTTGACAGTGTGTGTTTTTGACGTTAGACCAACGTGATGACACATTCTCAGTACAAATGAGCGCGACATGCGAACTGAAATTCTGCCGCGCAGGAACCGGGGGGCGAACTCCCAACCCTCCGACTACAAGTCGGCCAACCTGTCCGTGAGTTACGAGGGCAGGGAGCAGTCACCCCTGTGTAGCTTACATGAATGGAAATTATTGCAAGAATAAAATTAACCCATACGGTCATCTTCATGATTAAATGCAGCAGCAATAAAGATTTATAAAATATATCAAAATGACTTACCTATATAACTCATTTTTATTCTTTCCTCTTCATATATATGAAAGTAATTTTGATGGGTTACCTAAAGGTTTAGATATTGGGATTTTGGGCATTGCCTAAAACAACTATGTTTTGTTTCATTCCCTCCCAAAATGGTGAACGATAGGATATAATTCTCATTGAATTTTGAGCACGTAGTAGGTATTTCAGCACACCTACAGTAATTCGACTTAGATCGGTTTGATGACTCCAGAGATACGGCATACTAACACTACAATAAGAAGGCCTATGTGAAAATAACAATACTCTTTATTAAATATGGTATCTCGATTTTCTTAATATTACTTGAATGCAATAGTAACGGTACATGGTTAAGGAGATACTCAGGAATATTAAAAGTTAAATTTTAAAGAGATGTCTCTAAGCATGGCAGAATAAGAAAACTAATCATTCAAGAAATTCAGAGTAGAATATAAAAATGGCCAAATTATCAAATGGGGTCCAAATCACTTTAATTGTTCCAGAGATATTATATGAGACACAAAGTATAACAGAGCTGTCATTTAGGGAATTATTACTTCATCTAATGCAAGTTCCTCAAAATATGCTGTTTATAATAGCACTGAATGTATACCCAATTTGATGAAATTAATTTTGATGATTTCTGAAATATGATAATAACCTGTGTATTCCAAATTATGCTGTCTTATAAAAAATCTAGCAGTAAAGGCAACGAATTCATGAATTTTGGAAATCCATTTTGAATAAGAGTTTATGTTAACCTAAAATCATCTTTTCCTAGGGTGTTTTACCATATCACAAGTACGCTAAATTAGACGGTAATCGGGTAATTAATAATGGAGAAATTATCGAAGAACTTCATTTTTAAGATAGCTTTATCTTCTTAAATGGCGGCCAAAAGAGGCTGTAAATTATTTAACATTTGCAATAGTTACAGTCAGCATACAAAGCTTGGTTGTAACTGATTAANGCCAAAAGAGGCTGTAAATTATTTAACATTTGCAATAGTTACAGTCAGCATACAAAGCTTGGTTGTAACTGATTAAACGGTTTGGTAGATATGGTCATAAAACTATAATGATTATGTAGGTGGAAGTCATTTGATAAATAAGTGCCTGATTTTCTGAAACAATACATTTTCACGGTGGGTTATAACAACACAGCTTGTATGCCAAATATGACGTGAATTTTATTAGTAGTTTTAAGAGGTTTATTTTTTGAAGTGGTGCTGTCCTAAGAAATGTGGGTCAAATGAGCCGTGATTTGTGGTATTTAATTAATGCTTCCAATAGTTGTAGTCGGTACAAAATTTTGTTAGAAATTAATTAAACGGTTAAGTAGATTATGCAGTTTGAACCTATAATATTTACATGGCCGCCATTTTTAACCTACTTTCTGAAGGAAAGAGGAGCTTATGCAATCACCCTAATGTCAGCCTGGAATGTATGTTCCCACTAATAACTTTTAAACCCTACTACAGAATTTCACAAAACTAGGTACGCGTATTTTAGTNCTGGAATGTATGTTCCCACTAATAACTTTTAAACCCTACTACAGAATTTCACAAAACTAGGTACGCGTATTTTAGTAAGTAAATGTGACTTTTATTGTTTTTGATCATGCCTGGTAATTATTTTCAAAATGGCGGCAGTTGTTAAAATTTTGGATAATATGTTATATCTCGGAAACCATGATGAAACAGATTTAGACCAAATTCGGTATGTTGATAGTGCATGATACAATCGTTGAATTTTGTTAGCAATAATTTTATTGGTTCTTCATTTGTAAGGTAGTGCAAATTGAAAATATAAAGCTTTTTCAAAATATCTCTTGAACCATTTAACCGATTTAAACCAAATTTCGTATCTTGACAGAGCATGATATATTCATTGAATTAAGCTTGCGCTAATGATATCGGCAAGCCGTTTTGTAAGACAGTGTAAATTGAAAAAATAAAGATTTATCAATGTATCCCGCAAAAAAAAACCATATTTAAGCCACATTTTGTATGGTAACAGTGTGTGGCGTAAGCATTAATTTAAAAAACAGATGATGTTATTAATTCGCCATTTTGTAAAAAGTACGAACTGGAAAACTAAAGCTGTTACGATATATCTCTTGAACCATTTAACAAATTCAAACTAAATTTGGCACATGGACAATGCATAATATAAGCATTGAATTTATAAAGAGATAATCATATTAATTTGTCCTTTTGGAAGATAGTGCAACATGAAAAATAAAGCTTTTATGATATATCTTGCTAACTACACAACCAATTCTTGCCAAATTAGGCATGTAAGTTATACTATTGTAGGCCATGTTCATATATGCAATTTAAATTGATAAGACAATCGTTTTCATAATGGCGCAATATAAATATTTTATGTTCATTGTCAATGTTAACTACACCATTTTACCAATTTCAACCAAACTCGTTATACTCAAAGTATCCATTATAATTATTAAATGTGTCTACCCAAAACCTTTTTGTTCGCCATTTTGTAAGATAGCTCCACACCACACATATAAAGTAAGTATTTTCATATCGCGGGAAACAATAAAGCGATTCCTTCCAAATTTTAGAAACAAATAGTACTACAGTAGGCCATGTAAACTGACATGTCATAAGAGGGCCGGGCAATTATTCTAAAATGGTGGAAATATAAATATTTTATATTTCCATATTTACGAAATCAAGTAACCTTTTTCAACTTAACTTTGTATGATATCAGTTTCTTTTAGTACAATTAAATGTCTTGCTTCAGAGCCTCTTTTGTCCTCCTATTTGTAAGATAATGGCACAAGAAAAAATGAATTTTTTTCTTATCTCTGGAAGCAATCAACCTATTCCTACCCAATTTGGCAAACAAGTCTAACTACAGTAGGCCATGTAAACGGACATGTTTTAAGATACATGTAATAAGTTTCAAAATAGGGACCATATAAACATTATAGCATAATATGCTATATGGTCAAAACAATGAAACCAATTTCAACTTTACTTTGTATTCTGGCAGTATCTGTGAAATTAGTAAATGAGCTAATATATAAACTTAATTGTCCGCCTTTTTGGATGATAGCACCGCATGGAAAATTAAGCTTTTGTTTCTTACCTTGGGAAAAAATTAACAGATACCCCGTAATTCAGGCGACAAGTTATACTTTTGTAGTCCATCTGAATTTATATGACTTAATGAGGTAGTCACATATTTTAAAAATAACAGCTATGTGGATATGTTATGTTAGTGTGCCGTATATGCCAAAAAAGTTAAACCAACTTTAAAATGTAGCAGTATCCATGTCAAACGTAGAATGTGCCCTCACATTACAGTTTTGTTCGCCAGTAATGAAGAGAGCAACACATCAGAAAATCGAGTTTTCAATTAATATCCTGGATCAATCAACCGATTCCCACCGAACTTTGCATACAAGTAGTGTTACAGTAGGCCATATTTTAAGTGTGTATGGCTTTATTTACAGTATGGCTGCCATATATATAATTAAGATAAGTACATCATATCTATTAAGCACTTAACCAATTTCAATTAAAATTTGTATGCTGATACTATACATAAGAAGCATCAAATATGATTACAAAGATAATCTCTTGACACTTCTTTTAAGATAGTGACAGGTGCTAAAATGCAACATTTACGCTATATCTCGGAACCAATAATCTAATTCTCACCAAATGCCACGAAGACAACACCATCCCAGAAGATCTTATTATCCACATAAAGTGCATCGTAATATTCTAAGTGTGAACTATGATGTTGATAAGGATGATGACTCATGTTGTCGCAAGGTTGTCAGTGTAGAAGAGAGTTATGTTCATCTGGCTTATATGTACAGATTCGGTTTGCAAGGTATAACTGCTAAAGCAGGAAGTGGCCTTTGGAGTTCTGTTTTTTCCGTAAGCGTCATAATGCTGGTAACCCGACGTTTACGAGTTTGGCTGAAATGGATCTACATGATATACTTTGTTGGAAGACAGTGCCAGTATGTGAAGGTGTTATTAATCAGACTGCTCTAATTAGTATTCATACATCGCCTGTTCTGTTTTCCGGTAAGAAGATGAAGTTTCAGCTTGGAGATGAAATATTGATTTATAGGAAGTTAATTGGTGAAGCACGTCGCATACTAGAATAGGCATAGCGCCGTTACCACACCCTGCTATCCTTTTAATACATATCCAGGGCAGACAGCTGACTACGAAACTGTCAACCCCGGGATTCATCCCCGGGGATGAACCGAGGCTCAAATGACACAGGAAATGTCCTGAGGCGAATGGCTCGGGGTAAAACCTTCAGCCACGCAAGAGAAATGGCAGATAAGGTGGCTCACGACGAAGGAAGCAGGGGGTGCCCCGACCAGAATTGTGCAAACCACAGCTCAGAAATAAGTACCTTAGGAATCCCCATGACACCACCCTCACCCTTCCTCCACCCTGGTTGGAGCGTACAATCCACTGACAAGAAACACAATCGGGCACAAAAACGCCCGAGTTACACAGAGGAACTCTCCAATTCTCTCCTGGAAAATTGCTGACAAAGGTAGCTTCAATATAGCGACGAACGAGTTAAATCATGAGCGCAGCTGAGACGGAAGTTAGTTGTTCGGCGGCCTCGACGCGAGGCGGAGGAGTCGGAAGCGCGAGCTGGATCGTGGCGGACGTCGCCACAGGAGAGAAGACACTCTAAGGTCTCCAACGGGAACCGCCAACCGAGATCGCAGAGACGCCACAAGTCCTGGTAAACCAACCTCTGACTTTGGAGAAGGGACGCCGAGCTGACCCAGCTACACCAACCAACGAAAACAACTCACCAAAAGCAGCAGTCACAGTTAAGTAAAAACGTCTCTATTCAAGCAACCTTCCCCCCGACGCATAGCATTCCGCCAACCCGCCCTTCAGGCCTACGATGTGTGGGGGGGCTCAGTCTCGTGTGTGTGTGTAAATACCCGTGTTAGTTTCAGTCAAATTAAAGACTTGTGTGGTTAACTAACTGAGAATAAGAGTTTTTGTTCACCCCTTATGCAACAACTACAGGTGCCCTTAGTCTGCACCAAAGTACAGTAACTCAGTACCCTTGTAGCCACCACTCTGTATAACTCAGGTAACAGTAGTGTCATTGGTACAATTGGAAATTTGCATGTTCTTGGTCATGTAGAGCTTGTGAAAAATTATGCTTATGAATCGAAGTGTTACAATAAATATCACTAAGTAGACATTTACATTATACTTATGCATGTGCCACGATTACTGGTTTCCTCGTGGTATCACACAATTTTCGATTACGTACAGATATATTTGTGCACATTCCGTAAAATATGTAATTGACCAACATAGTAATTTCTTCATTATAGACAATAGCGTAAGTTTTACGCTGATATTTCAGATATTTTAATTAACGGTTGAACAATGGAGTCACCACGGAATATGAATTCCTGTAGCTTCATTAAATTAAGTTCTGCTGAGACACTAACCCAGCTTTGGTATTGCTCCGAATTCTTCTAAATACTTTTAAATAAATACAGGAAAATTTTAATTTGAAATTATTTTGACATTCTTTTATGTAACCAACTGTAGTATTTAAAGTACTTTTAGTTTCATATGAACTTCCGGCATATGATAATTTAATTTAATACAAATATTCATGAGACAACTGGCCGGACGCACAGTATGTCACGTACAAATCTCCATAAGATGAACCTCTTTTAGACGAAGCTAATATCTGAAATATATTCGTATGCTTTTTGTTTTTATAGCTCGAATTTCNTAAGATGAACCTCTTTTAGACGAAGCTAATATCTGAAATATATTCGTATGCTTTTTGTTTTTATAGCTCGAATTTAATAATTATGCCTTTGAATATTTACTTCCATGTCTAGAGAAAATGTCTTTACACAAACTGTCAAAAATATATTTTATCAGAAATAATAATGTTATTATTTCAAACTTATTGTACTTATTGTATTCACGTTTCACAGTACGGAAAATGAGTTATACGTTTCCAGGTGTTTCAAGGATTTTTAGCGTTTTCGTTATACATGCTGTACACGGAATAATGTGTATTCGACTCACAAAAATTGTATGACACAAGCGCCTGATGGTTTAATAACAGCAATCGGCGCACCACAACTGTTATGCGGGCGACGACGAAACCGTCTGGCTGCAACTCGCTTGTTTTGTATTTGGTGAACGAGTGACAATAAAAGTGCAGATTCCAGAAATATCTTCGGAATTGTACACGTACTTCAGAATTTCTACTAAGTAAGAGAGAGATTTCTTTATTTACGTAAAACTTTCGTACAACTTTTAAAATAACTCTACCGTTGAAATAATATGTTAGAATTAAAAACTTGAATGATTTATAAAAGCTCTTACACAAATTTAAGAGTTTATGGTGTAACTATTGTGTCATTATCCGGTAATTAAAAAAAAAAGACTATTCAGTAAAGAAAATATTTAATTAACTAAAAACTACATTTATTAGATTAAGAAAATACTCTTAAATGGGTATATTTTTACAGAGAGAAAATGATTTATAACGTTAAAAATTACAACAGTACTTTTTTAAAAAACTTGGTTACAACATTTTTACGCATACTCAATTCAAGAAAAAATAAATTATTTCAAATGCATACAAATTAATGAGCTCTTCAATTATTCTGAATATTGTAATTTATGTCTTATATAATTACTCAAATTCCGTCTTCACGTATTTTTTTGAAATTGACAATATTTTACTATGCAACAAATAATTGTTCTTTCTAGAATTAATTATACCTCGACTTCGTTGAATTATGTCACATTGCACGCTTGTTGTAAGGTAAAAAACAAAACTGAAATCCAAAATTTTACTCACGTAACTTTACCTGCTTATAAAAATGCACCTACTGACACAAGTCTACAATAGTTGCTAGTACATCTCTTAAGCATCAGTTCAATGAAAAATCATACCAATCATGTACATTTATAATTTTTTTCAGAGGTGTGAAATATTATTATAATATTATCAAACATGAACGGTTCAGTAAAATCAAATAAAAACACTTCAGACAACTATTTTTCCTCGATAGACAGTAATTTGCATGCTGCGATGTTTCACACAGCACGCCGCGCTGCTACGCTTTCGGCTTGGAAGCAGAGCTATTTTCCGCTGCTCTCACCTGTACCTGCCGCACTATTCCGAGCAAGAAGTGTATTGCCAAAAGTTTCTCGCTCACCTCGCCCTCCTTCTTGCCTCTTCTTTCTCGCTATATATACATATATATCTATAGTGAGAAAGAAGAGGGAATATATATCCCTCTCTCTCTCTCTCTCTCTCNATAAGATGAACCTCTTTTAGACGAAGCTAATATCTGAAATATATTCGTATGCTTTTTGTTTTTATAGCTCGAATTTCATAATTATGCCTTTGAATATTTACTTCCATGTCTAGAGATAATGTCTTTACACAAACTGTCAAAAATATATTTTATCAGAAATAATAATGTTATTATTTCAAACTTATTGTACTTANAATGTCTTTACACAAACTGTCAAAAATATATTTTATCAGAAATAATAATGTTATTATTTCAAACTTATTGTACTTATTGTATTCACGTTTCACAGTACGGAAAATGAGTTATACGTTTCCAGGTGTTTCAAGGATTTTTAGCGTTTTCGTTATACATGCTGTACACGGAATAATGTGTATTCGACTCACAAAAATTGTATGACACAAGCGCCTGATGGTTTAATAACAGCAATCAGCGCATCACAACTGTTATGCGGGCGACGACGAAGCCGTCTGGCTGCAACTCGCTTGTTTTGTATTTGGGGAACGAGTGACAATAAAAGTGCAGATTCCAGAAATATCTTCGGAATTGTACACGTACTTCAGAATTTCTACTAAGTAAGAGAGAGATTTCTTTATTTACGTAAAACTTTCGTACAACTTTTAAAATAACTCTACCGTTGAAATAATATGTTAGAATTAAAAACTTGAATGATTTATAAAAGCTCTTACACAAATTTAAGAGTTTATGGTGTAACTATTGTGTCATTATCCGGTAATTAAAAAAAAATGACTATCCAGTAAAGAAAATATTTAATTAACTAAAAACTACATTTATTAGATTAAGAAAATACTCTTAAATGGGTATATTTTTACAGAGAGAAAATGATTTATAACGTTAAAAATTACAACAGTACTTTTTTAAAAAACTTGGTTACAACATTTTTACGCATACTCAATTCAAGAAAAAAATAAATTATTTCAAATGCATGAAAATTAATGAGCTCTTCAATTATTCTGAATATTGTAATTTATGTCTTATATAATTACTCAAATTCCGTCTTTACGTATTTTTTTGAAATTGACAATATTTTACTATGCAACAAATAATTGTTCTTTCTAGAATTAATTATACCTCGACTTCGTTGAATTATGTCACATTGCACGATTGCTGTAAGGTAAAAAACAAAACTGAAATCCAAAATTTCACTCACGTAACTTTACCTGCTTATAAAAATGCACCTACTGACACAAGTCTACAATAGGTGCTAGTACATCTCTAAAGCATAAGTTCAATGAAAAATCATACCAATCATGTACATTTATAATTTTTTTCAGAGGTGTGAAATATTATTATAATATTATCAAACATGAACGGTTCAGTAAAATCAAATAAAAACACTTCAGACAACTATTTTTCCTCGATACACAGTAATTTGCATGCTGCGATGTTTCACACAACGCGCCGCGCTGCTACGCTTTCGGCTTGGAAGCAGAGCTATTTTCCGCTGCTCTCACCTGTACCTGCCGCACTATTGCGAGCAAGAAGTGTCCTGCCAAAAGTTTCTCGCTCACCTCGCCCTCCTTCTTGCCTCTTCTTTCTCGCTATATATACATATATATCTATAGTGAGAAAGAAGAGGGAATATATATCCCTCTCTCTCTCTCTCTCTCACGCCCCGTTCACCAACGTCACGATGAAATGCGGGGAAACTAGCGAGCAGCAGTAATNCTCTCTCTCTCTCTCTCTCACGCCCCGTTCACCAACGTCACGATGAAATGCGGGGAAACTAGCGAGCAGCAGTAATAGCAGAAGTACTACCATCGTCTTGGCAGAAGTAAGGTTAACTTTCTGGTTCCCCAGTTGGCCACATCGCGGGAGCGCGCCACATGCCACCTCGCGCCAGCACCAACTGTTGCCAACACTTGAAAACTCTCCCCCTCCCATCCTTAAGGCACTTCACCCGCGAACACAACTCCTCCCTTCAACACATCCCCCCTCCACCACCACCAAACGCTAGCCAAGAGGCATTCCATTGGCCACGCAACTTCTCTGGCCCCTCTACGCCAGACGTTATTAGACTCTGAGGAAACTTTCTTAAAACCTCTTGCACGACTTCCCTCTAGGCCGCGCTGGGGAAAACAAAGAAAATAATGATGATGTTTATTTAAAACTTTGCTAAGTACTCCAGCTAGCAAGAAAGATTGTGCCTCCCGCCGCAGTACGGGACATGTTCGTACTTACTAAGTTGTGTACACGAATGCTGAGTCGTAAGTACTAAATTCATACGTGTAAAGTAACCAAAACAAATGACGTATTGCAAGGAATTGTGAAAGAAGTATGTCAACATTTTCTCCTTCTGAACAAACTAAAAATTTTAAATTTCACTACAGTTTATAATTCATTTTTCTGTGAATCATGTCACATAATTATTCTACTGATACTATAAGTATTAAATGATTCCCTTTGTTTACATTCAGAATACTCGCTGAAGTTTGATGAACAATTTTCAGTACCCAATTTTTCGCCTACTCGATAAGAATTGATGACTATGTTTCGGTATTATTATGTCGTCGTGTAACGAGTGCATTGCCTGTGTATTCCCAATAGAATGATAAATTACTATGTTTCGAAACTCTTAGTGTACCGCTCAGCTTTAAGCATCGCAAAGCACCCAGGTATGTACTAAATCTGAAACTGTAGTTTGAATCAGTGATGTTACTGCCAACTGTGCAATATTGCAATAACTGACTAAATAAATTGCATGTTCTAAAAATCAGTGAACTTGAGAAATGAGATTCTAAGTAAACCAGTACAAATCAAAAATAAATATGTAAAATTTAAAAACTAACAAAATACGCAAACTTTGACTATCTTCAGTGGTTAAATATGTTTCAACGGCTTGGTTAGTTTCCTCTGGTATATTTTACTTACTTGCTACTAACACTTATTTAAGATGTGGAGTTAATAAAACTCTATATTTCGACTAGGCTGGCAATTCTCGGCTATTTATAATGACGACTCGGAGAACCACAATCGCTAGGTCGCATCGAAGGAAATTGTAGGTATACAAAAACAGTGACAATCACGGAAATTCAAGAGTAACTTAACCCTGGTGCCGTTATTTTATTGTTTGTTTAGTTTCATATAAATATGGAATACTGCATAGATTTAAACGCCCTTACGGGAAGTGACAACAATTTTTCAACATTACATATCACTGAAAAACACTAGAAGATAAAAAGTATTCGTATTTATTTAAAAGGAATGAAAAATTTTGTTATTCCAGAGAGTGTGAAATAGAAAGCAAATTAACATATATGATACATGCATTCATCGAAAGCTTACAGATTAAAAAACTACTGGAGATATTATTTTAAACAAATTCGACTTGAATTGCTGTTTTATACTTAATTTGTAACTTTCGCAATCATCTCAAAAGTGTACTCGAGACGACTCAGAAAACTGAAAATAAAGGAAATTCTGACATTGCAATGATTTTTGTAAAGAAGCGAAAAGCAAATACTAAAGTAATTGGCGCTCATAAAATATTCGACACTACTGATGAGGAAGAGTGGTAACTAACATACTTAAGAAAAATAATTTTATTCTTCGTACTATGGGTGCTTTACCCCGGCCGGGATTGCTAAGTATTTAATTCAGGACCACAATTTTTCGGGTTTGAATCACGGTAAATCCTGTAAACATGCAGTTTTTTAGAAATAATTTTTTTGTTTTAAAATTACTGTTTATTAACTTTTCGTTGAATCTTGTAAAAGAAGGGGGGGGGATGTCCTTCACTTAATTTAAAACCCGCGCACATATCCAGGAATAACGGTGGTTCGAAATCGGAGCTATCAGAACCGAAATATTTTATTCCCTCCAAATTCGCTGCAGATTCCTGTCATCTCCCAAATAGCATATAAACAAAAATTGGAAGGGGTTAATGAGCTTAATCAAAACTGTATAAATCCGAACCCAGAACTCGGTACCGTAAGCCCGTACGTGCTTAACCACACTATGGAGGTCAGAATAAAACGGGACATATAGCTACCGATAAATAAATGGTCTAGGCCGAAGTATACACATAAAAATGACTTTCAATCGAGTAACGAATAACAGTGTGAATTTCTAAGTTTTCTATATTAATTCGCAACCATGTATACGCATATTACAGTGAGCTTCTGTCCTTACATCGAATTTATACCCAACTAATATAGTGCAGCTTTTATTTTGTTGGTAAAACGTGATGCCCATGAATGCATTACAAAGTTTTATGTCATGATTCGTTATCTTTTAATCAGATAGTTTTGCTTGTTACAATATAAAATTAAAATATTGAAAATGTTGGTTAAATCAGAAAAAATACATAAATAATTACCGGCTATCAACTAAATCTGGTAGATTATTTCAGTGACCACAATTTATATAACTTCATTGTTTTGCTAATATACTCTATAACACTACCTTATGCCCTCATTTCTAATTAACTTCACTTAATACTGTTTTAAACCTGTATTTTACATAATAGAGTATACATTTCTGGTTTAACAATAAACAAATCACCTTCCATAGATTCTCAATTAATTCGCTGAAGTGTAATAACTATTTTCCATACTCACGTGAGTGACGTATAAACAACTGGATCACTTGCAAAGATCAATTTTAATAATCTCCCACTAGATTTTTTAATTGGATAGGCATATGTCACTTTACGTGAAGAAATAAATTCATTTATGTAAAATAATACCAAGATTTAAGAATATGACGCATGAATTTGTTCGAAAGTACAAAATAAATAATTTCAAAATTAAACGCCTGAAAAAAAGTTCTGTTAAATAAGCTTTTTTTTTTTTTTTTTTTTTTGTCATTTTAATAACGAAAATATTGCTACAATATGCGTGGGTTTAGTCCGAGAGTTAAAATAAAATTTGGTTTTATTTCTGAAAATAGTGTCTCTGTAGTGACAACAAACGTACAATAATATTTTCGATAAAAGTATATCTCTAGTGACCACCTTACAAGTATAATAATTATATCCGGCAACAGTGTATCCCTCTATATATATTTATATCATTTCATTATTCGGTAGTAATGTGAAAAGGAAAAGAATGTGAAATTATATATTTATAAAACCTAAATATTAATTTTCACAGGTGTAATATTTATACGAAACTAATAATCCCGTAGTTTTGCATCGCTATTACACAGCTTGTATTATAAATCAGAAACTGAGGCAGAGTGAGCATTGACACGTAAATAGTGCAATTCGGTTTCTTCTGGGCCGGGATTCAGGAGTGAGGAAGATGATTGTGTTGACCAGGCGTTCATACTCTCCCATTTCAGTTGGGCGTTGGCCAAGTTGGATAATTTTAACCTCAGAAAGTATCCGTAATCATGCCTGTTTCCGCAAGCTAGTAGTCAAATATTTTCATAGCCATAGGTTATGAAAAATCTATATTCGGTATTGAACATCCAAATGAAAAAATTCCTTCTTCATTCGGCAGTGTACCTAAATGTGATTACAGCATATGTGACATAGACTTTGTACTAACAACGATTATTAAATTAGGAAACAAATATTATATATTAAAACACTGAAAATCACCATAATACAAAAACTTTTTATTTATTTGCCAATAAAACATATGCGATGTAAACCTTTTGCTAACTTTTCTTATTAAATTTATAAAATAAATATTTTTATCTAAAATATTTAGTGTAGCTGAAAATATATTTTTTTCTTTCTTTTAAATAATGATATAAATATATATGAAGTATGGTAGACCGTACATATATAAAATAATCTCAATTTGTCTAAATATATATATCAATAAATTAAGAAACCAATATCCTCATATAAAATATTAATGTAACCCGATGTAAATAAATAAATAAATATATTTTAATTTATAGTGAAATGTAAGCATTTCACTATCAGCAAAATCCTTTCCCTCTCTGACACACTTTCTTTCTATTCCCATATGCCTATTAATAAACTATTTTGTCGACATATTTCAGGTTTTTTAAAATTAAATTTTTTTATAAATAATATAATTTAAAAACTTTTTTAGTAAAGTACGGTGGAATCGATTTATATCAGTTTCTCCATAAACTAAATTGATTGTTAAATAGTTTATAGATTTTCTTAATAAATTAGAAACAATATTATTTTCACACTCAGAGTAAACAAGTAATAAAGTGCACCAAAACTGATTAAGACAATCTTGATGTCCACATCGGCGATCCATTTGAATTACAGCCACCTATTTGTTAGTCGCAGAATATTCCACGATCAAATACATTTCGGCAAACCCCACAGGCTGGATATCGTAGACATATAAACTGTCACGAACTGGTACATTGCCCAGATCTTCGAGACAGGAAGTCCTCGGTGTGCAGTCCTGTATACGCACCACACGGAAGATTTCGTGGGCTCAAAATCACAGTGAAACCTTCTTCAAATACTTGTTTCTCTTTGTAGATTTGGACCATGTCACATTGCATGTTGGCTTTACGGTTGCGGGCGTTATCCTCAAGATGGTGTACACAGTCCAAAGTAGGAGGTCGTCCTTCACATCTTCAGGCATCATGTGCGTGTTCGTGGACGAGTTTGGGCAAAGCGTTTATCTACTTGTAGTTTCCGTTTGCTGTGAAATCTTTCCACGTCTTGGCCTTAACAGTATTACTGAACCTCTGTACTATAGTTGCTTCAAGATTGCTCTACGCAGAATAATCGTTATTATTATGCTTTTTTGCCAGTTATTTAAACATCGCATTACAGAATTCCTTGTCCAAGTCGTTTTAGCAGATTGGCCAGGACGCGACCTTAATGCAAAATGTTTGCCATCATCTTCGCGACATTTAATACTTTCTTTATCTCAACTGATTTGGCCCAGGCGAATTTGGTATACACACTGATAATGGTCAACGTGTATTTGAAGCCCTTGTTCAACCAAGTGTATGGTACCATTTCGACGAGCTCGCTAAACAGGCAGATCACCTACGTGTCACTACTTTACGTCTCACGACTTTGTCCGAAGGTAGCTGCGTCTTGCAGCTGCGTGCAGTTTCCCTTCGATGATCGCAATAATCTAGTCAGCATGCGATTGATTGCCAACACTTTGCAAAATGATCAAAAATCTCAGCCTATTGAGCAGTTTCTTTGGATCGTCTCGAAATACGTGGTGGATGTGTTCCAGCAGGTCAGGTTTAGTATACTCAATATGTTACTTGAAAAACCACCCGCAATGGTTGGGGCGTCATGTGTCTTGTAATAATCGATTTGCACAAAATTCTAGTAGTCAGGAACTCTGTTTCTCTAGCGCCGAGGAACAATTAATTGCCTGATATGTCCACACCGTACGTTATATCGTTATTTTGTGATGTGTAGCGTTGGGCTCGATGGCGTTATTCCATACATGTTTTGCTTAGGAATAACTTACTTCTCCCCCCATAAGCAAAACGTCGCTTTTCCGCTTCTTTGAGGGTTCAACAGTACTATGGAATTCGGTGTTCACAACTACCTGTGCTNTCGCTTTTCCGCTTCTTTGAGGGTTCAACAGTACTATGGAATTCGGTGTTCACAACTACCTGTGCTTCATTAGACTCTATCTGTACATTGAGATTATCCGTATTGGGCTTAAAAATTTCCTCATTCATCAGTTCGCATATAAAAGTCTAGCTGTCTTGGCGATAAAGTACTTTGAACGAACAGAATGTATCNCTTCATTAGACTCTATCTGTACATTGAGATTATCCGTATTGGGCTTAAAAATTTCCTCATTCATCAGTTCGCATATGAAAGTCTAGCTGTCTTGGCGATAAAGTACTTTGAACGAACAGAATGTATTATCGCACGATGCAGGTTACTAGCGATGTCCGATATTACACAAAATTAAAATGGCTCTCCTTGCCGCGTTTTATAGGTTTAGTCGAGAGTTTCCAAAAGTGATCTTTTAATCCTGTCCAGATTTTCACTGCAGGCATCCAATATGTTTTGGAACATCACTTTTTATGGCGAAACAGAAAACACCAAGATATTGACTGCAGAAGTTAGTGAACATTGTAACATTTTTTGATACTCTTCATTTTGTACGATCATAACATTCAGTATATCTGTAACTTGTAATTTCTCGTTCATTAGATGTTCGTCCATGCATGTAAAATCATGGACAATCTTCACCATCAGCGCAAACGAGTTCTTCCAAATATTGGTATCTTCCAACTTCATAATATGCAATTTGGCATCATTGTTTTATAAAGGCCAGATTTTTACAATCACCAAAATTCCGTACTTGTTTATTCAACAAAAATTTAACCGATTNCATTGTTTTATAAAGGCCAGATTTTTACAATCACCAAAATTCCGTACTTGTTTATTCAACAAAAATTTAACCGATTCCTGAACTCTACGAAGATATGTCCGTTGTTGTACACATGGTGCAGATTCGTTTCGACCATGCAAAACAACACGAATGTGTTCACATTGATGCAAAATATTTGTTTAGATATGGACGAATATATGTATGTCAGGATGAGGTACACAAAATCCGCTTTGTATGCTATCCCANTATGTCAGGATGAGGTACACAAAATCCGCTTTGTATGCTATCCCATGCATGAAATATTCTTGTATGCAGTTTTGATTCTAGCAGGCAATTTAATTTAAAGCGGATATGGAGTTTGATATTACCTCGCTAAGCAGTACGACATTATCATTATCGCTGCATGAAAAATATCCCACATCATCCACGACCTGCAGAATGTGCGACTGTCCCTTGCATTTTGGGAACAGGAGAGATTTACAGTAAAATGTACATTCTTCCGAACTGAAAACCATTCTGTTACTGCAGCTTACTCAGTAGCATACACATCTTGCCATAAATGTATGGTCTCATGATGATGCACCTCACAGCATTGGTAACAGCTCGCCATGGCGTGAACCGCGGGCGGACTCGGCATCCTCCTCGTTAGCGTGTATGAGAAAACTAACGCCCAGTTAAGCTATTGTACCATGACGCCGACATTAAACTGTATAATAAGCTTAGTTATTACTTCGTGGTTCAGTTCACTATAATGTATCAAGTTCTTACAAGCTATCATGGTTTCCCTAAAAACCAATCTTATATTTGTACTGCATATACCTTTATACAGGCCCTGCAGACCAAGAACGATGCTAGGAATAGAGAGAAAAAGTTTGTACGGGGTAAACGGGAGATATTCGAGAAAGTCGCCGACCTGTGGCATCGTCCGGCAAGATTACCACATCCAAAAATCGGGAGGGACCAACCAGGGAATCGAACCTTGTTCACCTTGGTGAGAGAAGAGTGCTCTAGAGACTGCACCACTGCGGCCACAACGGTGCGAGGTAATTGAATAATTCAATGAGATATCGGTATCAATGCATGGAACACATTGCTTACTTGATGAACAATAATATCCAAAGCATATGCTTTTGGTGGACAATATACCTGCGCAAAATGCTGAAGAAATGTGCAACTCACCAGAGATCGGACTCGGAAGAAAAAAAACATCCACCTGGAATGTTTTATATTTCCAACATAAAGGTTAAAACGAGAATGTGTCCAAACAGCAGGATAAAGCCAAAAGTGAAACAAAATATGGCGATGAAGAGAAAAAACCATGCAGGATCATGAAATTACTACTTGCAGTTTTCTGACATTGCTTCTGCGAACTATTGGTGTCCTAGGAGGTCTTATTGGAGCCATAAGCAGAATCCTTCGAGATTTTAAAACTATTGTACGTACATAGCAGTTATCCGAGGCTCAATGGTATAATGCAAACATGGCGAGTCCTCTACCTACAGCCATAACTCATAGTATCTGGAAGTGTGTAAATAAGCGACCTATCTAGAAAATTATTCAAAAGACCACTAACGAACATGAACTTAAACACATTTGCATGTGCGCTCTTACAAAATAGAGTGAGTGAATGAGCGAGGTCTTGAGAGCCAATGAGGGTGAAACGAGGTTATTACGGAGCAGCGCAAGAATTCAAGTGCGGGAGAAACGGGAGATACCCTAGATAACCCGCTGACCAGTGGCATCGTCCGGCACGATTCCCACATGCAAAAATCCGGGGACGACCCCGTCGGAAATCGACCCTGGTTGAAATTGGTGGGAGGCGAGTAGTCTAACCACTACACCACCACGGCACCTACAAAATAGAGGAAATGGCAATGCACCTAAAATAATCATAATTTACCGGAAATTTGGCCAATGGCATGTATCTTAATTGTAGGACGAGAAATGCTCTGCGAGAGTTTTCGCCGATGGTATACCGTGGTTTTTAATTGTTATAAGCACCACAAAGCATCGTTTCCTTTTCAGTCATTGCAAAGAGAATACATGAAGGGGTCGTATCTTACGACTTNTATAAGCACCACAAAGCATCGTTTCCTTTTCAGTCATTGCAAAGAGAATACATGAAGGGGTCGTATCTTACGACTTACCATCACAAATTTAGTGAAACTTTCGAAACGAAGAATTATACCCACATCAGCATTTCAAACATTAGGGATAAAATGTATGGCGATCCGAAGGAATTTGGCAGTGTATTTATGTGTAAAAAGTAAACGCTTCGAGGTGGACCGTCATGGATGATTACAGAATCATCTATGAGCTGGTCGTTTGTTGACAAAGTGACAAAAATTAAATTTCATGCAAACCATTCTATCATGATTGGGCCATACACACTACCATCAAAATATGAAATGGCGGTACAACACCAAGAAAACTGCACTGCTCTGTGCCATTCTTTCCTGCGATTCAGGAAGAAGCTGACAAAAGATCGATCCAGCTTGACATCTACAAAAATGTCGAGCAATGGTAATCTTCACATGATCGATCACGTCGCAATAAGCAAAGTAAACCAAACGTTTCAGTCGCATATGTTTTACGCGTAAGTAAATTGTGTCGTGAAGAAACTATTATTAAATTCCAGCGATACAACATTTTTTAATAAAATTGAGATCTATAAAAGATTTTAAAAGATGAGTTAGCAAAGTAACTATTTCGTTTACATTTCACACAAAATACACTGTCGAATGAAAACAGAAATGTTTCACTTCGGGTATTAAATACAGAATTGCGATTTTGCTTAACCTATGCTTATAAAACAAATATGGCCGCCAGTTTTCGAAAACATATTTAGGTCACAATCATGGATAATATCCAAGGCCAAGAACACCCAACATGGCCGATTTCCAAGTGGAACGAGAAAGCTTGGATACATGGCCATTTCAGTCTTCAACCCTTACTTCTGACCCACAAGAAACCAAACTATGCTACTCACGTATAGTCATTTGTGAAGCATAATTTATTCTTACTTCCTACATTCATATAAATAAGATACTGATGAAATTTGTTAATCAATTACTAAAAATTTTTNATAATTTATTCTTACTTCCTACATTCATATAAATAAGATACTGATGAAATTTGTTAATCAATTACTAAAAATTTTTAAGAGTAGTGTATAGTTGATAAACTGGAAAGTTGTCTGCAATGAGTAGGCTAAATAAGGAAAATCTTTCCGTGTTCGGCAGATAAGTAACACGCCTGTAGTTGGTAGTGTCGAAGACGATCGTCGCCTAAGGAANGAAAATCTTTCCGTGTTCGGCAGATAAGTAACACGCCTGTAGTTGGTAGTGTCGAAGACGATCGTCGCCTAAGGAATACGAAGCGTTATTCGAGGTTAAAACCAAAAATTATAACTGATGCAAAAAATAGGATTATTTGGGTGAGTGAGTGAATATATTTGGGCGGCTCTTAACAACGAGGTCTTGAGAGCAGATAAGGATGATGCGAAGTGAGTGTGGAGCAGGACCAGAATGTAAGGGCGGGAGAAATTCCGCCGACCAGCGGCATCGTCCAGCACAATTCCCACATGCGAAAATTCTGGAGCGACCNGCGAGGCGAGTAGTCCTCCCACTATACACAGCGGCCCCCAGGATTATTCTGGACACTAACATTTACCATTTAGATAGTGTGCGGAACTTTGAAGGCTTAAACAGAAGGGAGAGGAATTACGAATATATACGTTCGTACGAAGCACTTGAAATTTTATTTCTCACTGCATTAGCTGTTTGCTAAGCGAGTAGCTGAAGTGTTTTAGTGGTAAATTATTTCGTCTTGTTTAACGCTCATGAATAACTAATTTTTATCTCTTTTTCATATTTGTAATGTGACGCACACACAGCAAACTACTTTTCCAAACGCCACATACAAAACATAAAAACGACTAGGAAATACTTTTCAAAATAATACAATATGGAATGTTGCACAAGAACACGGAAATCTCAGTAAATTCATTAAAATTTACGAAATTAATGTGGTTACAGAAGCATTTCCTATATTAAATATGGACTCTAGGTAAATTTACAAAGANGAATAACTAATTTTTATCTCTTTTTCATATTTGTAATGTGACGCACACACAGCAAACTACTTTTCCAAACGCCACTTACAAAACATAAAAACGACTAGGAAATACTTTTCAAAATAATACAATATGGAATGTTGCATAAGAACACGGAAATCTCAGTAAATTCGTTAAAATTTACGAAATTAATGTGGTTACAGAAGCATTTCCTATATTAAATATGGACTCTAGGTAAATTTACAAAGATCATGGACAATATATTGCGTTTATCTTGCCATAAAAGTCGATAAATATTTTTTAATGCATCAAGTCTTTTGCCGACTGCCAAATTAAATTATTTTCGTAAGAAATTGTGAATTGTTGTGGTATATGCCTACGTAGTTAGGCAGTTTGTTCGAAAAATCCTGACGTGCTTGTAGCTCGAAGACCATGGTGCAAAGGAGTACGTCTGTAGTGTAGACAACCTTTTTCCTAATCATCACAAGAGCAACTCAGAACATGCTTCTAAGAGATATAACTTGTATTCGTAGTGCAGTCAATAATTTCGTGGACACCGTGATGCTTGGCTACCTACACTTAACAGCGCCAGTCCACGAACATTTTAAAAATCAATGTGCTGCGTGGCTGCCTACATTTCGGGCGCCCGTCAGTTCTCAAACCTAATGACTGCAGTGATATAAACACCAGCCACATCAAACAGAGAATACAAGAAATATATTACAAGTTAGAGGAAATAAAAGTTGTTATGATTTCGAGTCTCGANCAAACAGAGAATACAAGAAATATATTACAAGTTAGAGGAAATAAAAGTTGTTATGATTTCGAGTCTCGAAATTTATACTCTGCGCCACTCTTCATGAGTACTCGCAATGAACATTATTACAGCTGCTCATAAGCACATAAATACTTATAAGTNACTCTGCGCCACTCTTCATGAGTACTCGCAATGAACATTATTACAGCTGCTCATAAGCACATAAATACTTATAAGTTAATGAAAAATTGGGTTTTAATATCTTGAAGTAGAGGATATTATTGTTGCAATATGCCGAATAGACAATTAGAGACCACGTCAGTAGGGGTGTTGCCTTTTAAGAATGCTTCATAACTGTGTTAATTTAAATGAAAAACAAAAATAAAATACATTAAGGATCACGTTATACTGTTCTTGGTAATAAAAATTATAGGATATCGAATTACACCTATTTTTGCTGTAAAACTGAAACGCTACACGCCAGATTCTTCATTCCGTAAGGACTATTGAAAACGCGAGAGCAAGAGGAGGCTGGCGTTTTCAGCACGCACAGTAGTATGGCGCCCTGCCTACCAGGGCGGAAGAGAAGCCTAGCAACGCTTTGGCAGGTGAACGGAGAGTGCGAGAGGGTTGCGAGGACGAGAGGAGGGGCGTGAAAAGTCCACCTTTAGGGCGGAAAGCCGTAGAGACCCTTGTTCTTGTCATTATAACCATCGCCGGGGTATCCAAGAAATCCCATCATCGAGATGCCTTTCCCCGCTTTTTCAAACACAGCCTGTCTTTCCGTCTCGCATCGTTTCCAATTAACACGTCATTACTATTTCTTCTTCCGCAACGTCATATTGATTGACTTGAAACTCCATCCTTCTTCAAGTAAACAGCGAATGAAGGTCGAAATATTTTTAACTTCTTAATAAGGTACACACTGAATTTCCCGAAGAGAGTTCCGCGAAAGTTAGATTTCAATATCCTTACTTGCACAATGGCTGTTTCCTTTGATTAATGGCCGATTGCNATTTTTAACTTCTTAATAAGGTACACACTGAATTTCCCGAAGAGAGTTCCGCGAAAGTTAGATTTCAATATCCTTACTTGCACAATGGCTGTTTCCTTTGATTAATGGCCGATTGCCTTCCTAAAAAACAGCGTGTATTTGACTTAGTCAATCGGCATTAGGTTACTCAGGTACTAAACGTCCGTGGTTCGCGGGTAGNAAAAAACAGCGTGTATTTGACTTAGTCAATCGGCATTAGGTTACTCAGGTACTAAACGTCCGTGGTTCGCGGGTAGATGACTAAGACACATAACAGTTAAGACAATCCAATCACAAAAACGATACTGAGTTAAAATGATTTGAAATGCTACATCTTGGCAGAAACTTTTTTCATCAAAATCGGGCGTCCCTTACTTATAAGTAAAGCTTATTAGATTTTGATTCGTGACAGCAATTTTTTGAATGTGACACAACTAAACTATTGACTGTTAACGTAGATCCTGAACACGATTTTGTAACCAGCAACAACTGGCGCCACTAACCCAGCAACCACAACTGTATTATGGGTAGCCTATATGTACGGTACAGCTTTGAAGTTGCCCATAGGCAAANCACTAACCCAGCAACCACAACTGTATTATGGGTAGCCTATATGTACGGTACAGCTTTGAAGTTGCCCATAGGCAAGGACAAAGACGGGAAAATTTATCTTGCTCAATAGTGGCATTTAAAATACGATTCTAGTTCTGTGTAATTAAAACGGAGCATCACTGCTGTGTGATTTTGAGACTTCGGGTTAACAACGGGTGTTTCCAGCAGTCGACTNTGTAATTAAAACGGAGCATCACTGCTGTGTGATTTTGAGACTTCGGGTTAACAACGGGTGTTTCCAGCAGTCGACTTGTGTGACCTATCAGACGTACGAGTAAATTCTGTCATACTATTAAACATGAAACATTGGAAAGTTCTTGTTAACTTAAGATGTCTTTTATTATCAAAATGAATAGTTAAGGACTATTAAATATATAATGCATTAAAGGTATGAAATTATTTTTTACTTTATTTAATTCTGGGGTTACCTAGCCCTTATCCGAATCAGAGATTATCTATTCTGTAAACATATTTTGGCTATTCATTAATATCATCGGTTTTGCTTACAGCAGTGATTCGGTTTCCTCTTTTTCTTCTTCCTTTCACATACTTTTTCTCGATTTAACTATTTTTCGAATAATATCTGTAACTTTAAAAAAGATTACATTTTTAATTTTAAATCAGGGTCCTGTGACGAAACTGGCATTCCTCTCCTTCACTACATACTTTTAATATAATACAGTTGCATATCAGCAGTACGAAAACGGCATACCAACACGAATCACTGTTTTAAAATTACAGCATAAATCGTGTCACATTTTGAAGTGAGGACCTTAGATCTTACTTTATCCTTTATATTTGACTTTAATTGGCTTCTTTTTTAAGTTTATGTGGCCTAAAATTATAATTTGTTTGATAGTAATCTGATGATTAAATATTTTGCTCAAGTGTCTCTGATTTTGTATAAAATATTTTGAAAAAAAAAAAAAAAGTGGAAAGTACCGCAAAAATCTAAAAAAAAATATAAAGGTTAAGCTATTTTTATATTCCGTTCTCCCGTGATCTTGACTATTTGGANCCGCAAAAATCTAAAAAAAAATATAAAGGTTAAGCTATTTTTATATTCCGTTCTCCCGTGATCTTGACTATTTGGCAAGATTTTATTGTCAATGCTTTATCTTTCTTGACAACTTGTCCATGTTTTATGGTTGGCTGTGATGACCATTGTATTACTAGTTGGACTTCAATAACACTGACACGTTTGGAGGTACCTTGCTTAAATAATATACTCTCCAAACGATTAGTCTGACCAAATTCTAGGGCAGTATCTACACGTAGTACAACATTGTTCGTAAGGGAAACTGCTTATGTAGACACTACAACAAACTTCTGGAGACAGAGTGAAGTGTCAATATCCTCTCATTGTGTACAGGATACACTATGTTCGGAATATTAAGAGAAATGGTGCTCAAAAGACGTGTATGTACCTGCTTTTTGTCATTAAATGATATTGAAGAATACTTTAAAAACAACTTCTCACTGAAATTAGGAAAATATACAGCATTGTGGTCCATTTCCCTTTAATTTGTCAATATTGCCTTATTGAGATTTCACTGCTAGTGGAAGTACAGTATGTTTGGTGAGGGAGTGGGGGAGTTGTATTTCCCTCTAAGATTGCCATATATTAAATATTGTGCAGCAGGAATAGTCAGCAATTTCGTTATTTCACTTCAATCTAAATCATCTGTCACGAAGTAAGAAATTAAATATAGTCGGTATTTACACATTCACATATTTAGATTAGGTACGGTGACCAAATCTGGTGTTTCAGATCTTTACGCATAGCATTTATAACACTCAAAGAGGGCTTCTTGATACATACGGTGTTATCTGCATTTGTGGAGTAGAGAGTTTTGAGCGGATCTTAACAGCGGGCTCTTGAGAACCGATATCAGAAATTGAATTCCCGATCAACTCAAGTTCTTTCATAAATTTATAGTTCTAGCTTATAACTTCATCGGGACAAATTATCAAGTTGCGTAAGAATCTTGACCGTTTGCGCAGCAATTAGATTTTAATTGATAACTACGAATTAAAAAATTATTTAAGTTAGCTCGAAATTCAAAATCAGATATTACAGTATACAAAACATAAGTATCCGGTTGTTTGATATTTGGACCTTTTGAACAGTATTTCCAAACACATTAGTGATGTATCTTCGAATCAGTTTTTTTGCTGATAACTTGATATATTTCATTACAAAATCTTCTAGCTTTAAGATGATAGTAACTTGAGCCAGTTAAAAAAACCNGCTGATAACTTGATATATTTCATTACAAAATCTTCTAGCTTTAAGATGATAGTAACTTGAGCCAGTTAAAAAAACCTTTGCATCATTTTCAGTTTTGATAAATTCAAACAATTTCAGATATCCATTCAGCTCTGTTTCGCATTCAACACCAGGATAATGTTACTCTGTACAGAGATGATAAAATTTTTCTCATTCGTTTTCTTGATAAGATGATCAATGTTTTTGGTATGGGACCTGTGTAAATGACCTCCCGCAGCAACAATTTCTTGTGCTTAAATAACTAGTTATCGTGTTTTTTCTTTAGACGATGCAGTTATTCTCAAAGTTTGATCTTCTCTCAGTTGATGTGCCTCGTTCTCGTCCCTCTCAAATACATTTTTTTAAGCAAAATATGCTTTCTTTTCTTAAAAATGACGCATTTATGTAACATTTTTGCTGTATATGGTTAAGTATAAGATGAACTTCGCCACAAGTAAAGCAGAGAACTAAATAACTACATCTACTAGGTTTAGGACGCAAAGAGCTTGGTGCAGTGCCCGATCCAGATTCGCAGCCGTCATTAATTTTCTCTCTTCTTTTCAGTTTCAATTTCCATCAGGTTTTAAACTTCCCTCTTCACAGTAAAACGGTTCCCGCATTTCCCGTGCTAACACACTTTACTTTGAAATAGATTATCTTGTGTCTTTTCATATATTTCAAGGACATCTTAGTGCTTGCACACTTCGCCGGCTCTTTTCAGTGCCCTTCATGATTCGAAGCTTTCATGTGATGTACGACGTGTGTCGTCATTGGTACTAGGAATGATACACTATAAATATTGTCAATTTATACTTTGATTTTTAAAACTAGCTGTAGCTTATTATAAAGCACGTTAAATTTTAGTAACGATTCTGACAAGA
>NQII01001628.1:371120-465240 GCA_002778355.1 Clitarchus hookeri
TATATATATATAAATATACCACCAGAGGATTTTTTGAGCTGAAAAATACATGCTTTTTTGCTATGAACGCCTGTTATAACATCAATGTATAGCCTTTCTCCTGGAAATACCTGAAAACTTAATTATTAAATAAAAATTACTTAAAAACAAATTGTTATATTTGCGTAGAGACGGAACTTGAGAGTATCATTTCATACACTTAGGTTTTCGTTTAAAGCTTATATCTTCAAAATTGGCTTCAAAAACCGAATTTTATTAAGGTATTTTCATTGCCTTTAAACCAGGAACCAGCCTAAGTTCTCGAGAAGCGCTGTTCGCACCGGAATGTGGCCGACTTCTCGCCGAGCTAGGAGACGCTTGACTCGTGTGGCGCGCGTGCGTGAAAGGCGTAGGGGACCCCCGGCTCGGTTGTCAGTAGTAGTTTGCCTCGCTCTCGCCGGCCGCTCCCACCGCACATGTCGCCAGCGCTGTAATTGGTCGAGACGGGCTTGTGGCTATGCGCCTCTGTTCCCCCTTCCTTTCTCTGCCATCATCCTGCCCGTCAGCGCGGTCCTAAACAGAGCTCCCCTGGGCGGCTCGCGACCTTCGACTCGACTTACGAACACAGGCAACTTGACGCCTGATGTCGCCCGGGAGACACACTGTGGAGTGGCTGACAGGCCTACAAACTTGCGCACGGAATTCACTCTCGCTGATTACCTTAGGACGTAATTGCAAGCCACGCCACCCCCATGTGAATCGTTTACAATTTCCTGCTATACGCCGAACTTAAAACATATTGAAATAACAAACCTAAAAAAAATGGTTTATTGTAAGCTATGTGTTATTTACATAATGGCGGATGACGTTTCCTTAATTATTTTCCTTTCTGTAAGTGCATCATGATTTCATCAACAGGTACACAAGAAGACAATTTTCTTTCATTTATTTACAGGATAGAGTAAGTTAGAGAGTGAAATAGTTTGTTAAATTTTGCTCCAGAATAATAAATTATCACAAAGTAAACAAGGCGTTGCTGATATAACTAACCAGCCCACATTCCTCTACATGGGTGGAAATAATTGTTAATGATGTTCTTAAAATCTTAGATGGTAGGTTGACCTTGACGTCTAGTTAAAAGTAATATCATTAGAGATGGAACCGGAAACATATGCAACTCTAGTGAAACAATTACAAATACAAACTTGCTTCACCCATGACTCAAACCCAGAAAACCTCGTAGCATAAGCTATAGTGCAACTAACTGGTAGGATTCCAAGCATCAACTTCGGATAGGGTTTATTAACCAGAAATATTAAAAAGGCCATAATTTTGAAAATAGGTGTCTGAGCCACTTAAAACACGTACGTTTGCATTGCCTACCGTAGCGCTACTTTTGTGAAGATTAAGGTTGAAATAGGTTGATTTGTCCTCGAGATGTGGCACAAAACCGCCATTATTTTCATGGGGTGATCTTCAGAAATAAACGGCAAAGGGTTACGTTTTAGCATATTCGACGATTGTCATAGATACTGCCAGTATACAAAGTTAGGTTATAATGGGTTACAAAGTTTCATAGATATTATATACCAAGCATAATATTTATATATTCACGACTCTGAAAATATGTGACTAATCAATCTAAAACATATAAATTAATATGTTCTACCAGAGTACAACTTCTTCGCCGAGTTTGGTAGGAATAAGTTGGTTGTTACGCCGATATAGAATACTATACTCAAATTGCTGTATGGCCACCATTTTGAAAATAAATGTCTGACCCACTTAAAACATACTACTTTACATCACCTGCTGCAGTACTACTTGTTTACCAAATACGGTAGGAATCAATTGATGGTTTCCTGAGATATAATATTAAAATATTACTTATACACTTAGGGCTATCTTAAAAAATAGGGGACAAAAGAAGCTCTATGTAGACACATTTAATAGTTGTAATATTGACCCTTCTNCGTTTTAGCATATTCGACGATTGTCATAGATACTGCCAGTATACAAAGTTAGGTTATAATGGGTTACAAAGTTTCCTAGATATAATATACCAAGCATAATATTTATATATTCACGACTCTGAAAATATGTGACTAATAAATTTAAAACATATAAATTAATATGTTCTACCAGAGTACAACTTCTTCGCCGAGTTTGGTAGGAATAAGTTGGTTGTTACGCCGATATAGAATACTATACTCAAATTGCTGTATGGCCACCATTTTGAAAATAAATGTCTGACCCACTTAAAACATACTACTTTACATCACCTGCTGCAGTACTACTTGTTTACCAAATACGGTAGGAATCAATTGATGGTTTCCTGAGGTATAATATTAAAATATTACTTATACATGTAGGGCTATCTTAAAAAATAGGGGACAAAAGAAGCTCTATGTAGACACATTTAATAGTTGTAATATTGACCCTTCTCGCCTCCCTGTGTTATGATATATAGGGAGCGTCATAGAGTACGAGTTATCTATCTGGCGCAGACTATGGGCGGCTGGGATGTTGACTAGGGTAAACAATAATGTAGTCACTCGGTGTTTCAATTTACTACTTGGTTATATTGTCTCAAAAGCATATACAACTCCGAGATGTTATCTTACGAGTTGGGAGCCTTAAGGCCAGATTACAGTACTCGTGCTAATGTTTCCGATGTCGTGGGAAACGCTAGGCATCGGCGGACTGACTGACTCGACTGACTCCTACATCATGGACCCGACTGCCACCTTTCGGTGCAGGGATACAACTGAGTGACCTCCACCTCGCGGCGAGGCCACGGAGCAACTGATTTAACTTCCTTCACATGTCGGGATTCTTAACCCCCTTCGGTGCCTTCCCCCGAGATCCTCACATGTGTCGCACTTGTTGGTGGTTTGAGAGAGGGGGAGGGGGCTCTAGCTTACCTCTGCATTATCTGGGCACATGTTAATGTTTTCACGCGTGTTGTTGAGGGGTGGGTGGGGGTCTGCTGCACAACTGCCAGCCCTGTCAGCCCTTCTCTCGCTGCTAACTAGTGTTGTATCGGTGAAACTCAGCTTACCTTGGTATTTCTTCGGCGCGTGTGCATGTTCTCATGCTGTTTAGCTCAGGGTGAGGGAGGGAACCAGCGGCACAACCTTGACACGTGTTAACTGCCTATCCGTTATCTGGGCCCAGTCTGTCCTCGCAGCACGTGTTAATGGGCGGCACATGTACTGGGGGCCATATGCTGGGTATCTTGGTTTAAGAGGGCAGAGGGTGTGACAGTGGTGCTTCTAAATACTAACAATGCGGTACGCATCAATATATACTGTCAGCATATAAAGATAAGTTGGAATTTATTACATGGTTTCGACGACATAGCATACTAAGCTTAAATAAGTATTTGGTCGCCATTTTGATAATAAGTATCTGATGAAATTAAAAAATACCACTTTACTTCGTATGGCATAGTACTACTACTTGTTTGCCAACATTTGTAACAATCGGTTAATTATTGCCTGAGTGATAACAAATTAATTAATTTTTTCATATGACACTATGTAACAAAATAATAGACGAAAGTGGTTATTTGTTGGCATATATGATATTTGTGACAGATCATTTCACTAGCCGATTTTTTGGCTGAAATTGGCCAAATGGTATGGTAGATATACCAAATTAATCTAAAATATTTGTATGACTTCCATTTTGAAAATAAGTGCCCAGCTAATTTATGTCGCATTTGCTTACATGGTCTACCATAGTATTACTTATGTACCAAATTTGGCGACATTTGATACCGTAGTTTTCCAGATAAACGTAAAAAAAATTAGTCGTGTTTTTTTTTTTCAAATGGAGGAACATCAATATATACTTCCTAATTAAATCTTTTCCCCATGCAGAGTCAAAATACAAAATTTGGTTTAAATCGGTTGAATGGTTCCAGAGATATCTCATAGCATCTTAAAATAAGAAAGTAACCACCTGGCTTGTTCGAAAATTATACAAGTAGTTATGTCCTTACTAAGGGCTATGTGTGTACCGTGTTTGGTGAAATTCATTTTAGGCATTCAAAAGTTATTCAGGGTACACACACATACACACAGCCACACACAGACCTACATACAGTCGCGCAAAGAGGAATGTGATCTCATATTCCCTTCTTTACTTTGGAATGTGGGCTAAAAATAACGGCACTGGAGCTACTACTCCTTAAAGTATTTTCCTGAACAAAATTTTACTAAGAAAATTGTTATATCTATATATAAATAAACCATCTGATTTTAACTTCTGTATTTGCTGCAATAAGTATTTCGCAGAGGCCGGTTCGTGTAATGCTAGGCCAAGAAGATCGATATCGATCGATCATTTCAATCAGTTTAATAATTCGCGGACAAAATTTTACATGCTGGTTTAGAATCAAATACGAGATCCCTTTGATATCTGGGGTTCTGTTGACTTACAGCCTAAAGTTCATAGTACGTGCTATTTACTAGTGCCATTGGGCCACCGAAAATACAACACACCTCGGTGGCGCTGGTGAGTGTCATAAGCGCGGTTTCTAGCAAACTGGAATGTTTGAGTCCTCCATCCACTTCACCTCAATAGGAATCTGGTCCCTGTTACATATTTACAGGCTCATTATTAAAAGTCACTTACATGCACAAACCAGCCTATACTCAGGAAAAAACTGCCTAAAATTTGGGTAATATACTACAATTTAACTACTATTCAACGTAATTTATTTACTAAATCGAAAATAGTGAACTATAACTCCCCCTACTCTGCTTTTCCAAATAATTTTCACAGTAAGCACTTTTGATTAGAGTTGATGTCCGCAACACGATGGTATTCCATTTGTGTTGCCCTGCTATCAATCATGATATTCATCTAGTGTTACTTTGTAGGTTCAATTACAAAACATTTTCCAAGAAATAATACTATTATGTTTATTTTTACATTTCCCAAAATATATTTTGTGATCGTTTCTGGATGAAAGTATAGCCTTTGTCGGGATTCACAACTTAATGAACGTATGTGCCTTTCGGAAAAACTTATGTAAATTTCAGTTGGTCGTTTTAGCAGTTCGTTATGATTTTATTTTAATTTTTATTATAATATATAAGATTTACGAAAACTTAAGAGACCGAAGGGTAGTTTTTGTGAAACGTAGTCACATTTTGCCTGCTATAATATTTGAAATGAAATGAGTCACAGAATGTCTATATCGAAGTANATGATATTCATCTAGTGTTACTTTGTAGGTTCAATTACAAAACATTTTCCAAGAAATAATACTATTATGTTTATTTGAAATGAAATGAGTCACAGAATGTCTATATCGAAGTAAAATCACAATACATTTTAGAATTCAATGTTGTGAATGAAAACATTTTAAATTTCATACACGATTAAGTTGACAGAAAGATGAATAGTTAACACAAAATTTTCCTTATTGTATAATGTTATAACAGTACTGTGAATCTACCTGATACCCCCCTATTGCTATGGCGTATAGTAGGTATTGAATCTGCTCTCGGTGTGAGGCGCCAGCACTTGATGCTAGCCCTCAGTGTTAGGGCGTAGGAATACGTCGCCACTATTGTCCCTAGGTCCAATTTACCAAATGAATTCACCTTGTTTTCAAGTTACCATAAGTCAGTTTTATTAATGCTTAACAGGGTCACTTTTACATGTACACACAAGACAACTAGCCCCTTCCCTCTTTTTATACGTAGGCTACGTATTGCTTGACGCGGCGATGTGCGTCGTGGGGGGGGGGAGATTCTTCACACTTCCTGTATGACTCTACTTATCTGGCTTGAGGTGCTGGTCTTCTCTCGGCTGGCGACCTGGGACCGCTCCGGCACTTGGTGGGCGTCTCGACGCCTGGACTCGAACTCCTCCTTTCGGCGCCACNGGGGGGGGGGGAAGATTCTTCACACTTCCTGTATGACTCTACTTATCTGTCTTGAGGCGCTGGTCTTCTCTCGGCTGGCGACCTGGGACCGGTCCGGCACTTGGTGGGCGTCTCAACGCCTGGACTCGAACTCCTCCTTTCGGCGCCACTCAGCACTGCTCGCTTGACGACGGCCGACTGCCGTTGGCGTCTTGTCTCGGATCCACTCAGCGCTCCTCGATTCCCGTCGGCCAACTGCCGTTTTCTCGGACTCTTCCTTCCGCACGTCTCGCTTGACGGCCTCCGACTGAGGTTGACATCGTGATGCATTCTCGCGAACTCGTTTCTCCCGGCTCCCGGTCTGCTCTCCTCGTTTGACGAAGTCTGACTGCCGTTTTCTCGGACTCTTCCCGCCGCACGTCCCGCTTGACGGCCTCCGACTGAGGTTGACGTCGTGATGCATTCTCGCGAACTCGTTCCTCNGCGCCCGTGTGTCTTCCGCTGTCTCCGGATATCGTCTGCACGTGCAGGAACATTTGCACGTGCACGAACATTTGGTAGCACGCCTTTGCAGCTGCGAGGCGTAGTTGCGCCTTCCTGGCGTCATTCTTCCGGCACGTCCGCAAAACCGAATCATAAATAACGCCAGCAGGCGGACACTGTTTTTCCAGACCGTGTCTTCTGACGAATAAAAATATAGGGACGCAGAATGCGTCATACTCATTAATTACAAAGGAATTTGTTAATAATACTACAAATAACATTTACTTATTTTGTGTGTGTTACGTTTGAGATATTCGTCTAATATTAACGATGTTATTCGATTATTATTTTCACTGCGTTTAGATTCTTCATTGTTTACGGTGGGAATTGCGTTGTTGTTCAGTGTGGGGATTGAGTTATTGCTGAAAAGTTGGTTGGCAAAATTGCAGAGTCACAGTCAGATTGATTTTCTTGCTGTTATACTTTATTGTTGTAAATATTGGGGTTATCTCATGATGGTAGAGCATGTGGGGTAAATAAATGTAAGCAGGCTTCGTGTGACTTACATCTCGGCTGGCGTCACATGGAGAATATACCTNTATTGTTGTAAATATTGGGGTTATCTCATGATGGTAGAGCATGTGGGGTAAATAAATGTAAGCAGGCTTCGTGTGACTTACATCTCGGCTGGCGTCACATGGAGAATATACCTCTTTCGCCGCCCTGCATTGCCCTCATATCAGCGTGGCGTAACACAACATGACCTGTTTCCCTGACTGGTAGAGGGGATTCCTGCTTACCGGGGTTTGGGCAATGCGGGTCCCGATTGAAGTAACTGGCTGTTCTGATTACTGCTCATGAGTGATGGCGTGTTCAGGCAGGCCGTCTAATTAAGGCCTGTTCACGCTACCGTACAATCTCTCTCTATCTCAACGACACGAGATGGCCTCATCTCAACTAGTATTTCGAAGTTTATAATTTTGTGTTTTGTTTAGAGTTTTGTGGGCATCTTCAGTGGTCTTCGGAGCTGCTGGCAGTGAGAATACGGATTCGGTTGAAGCCTCTTCGATACGGTAGGATAGCTTGTGGATAGGAGTTGCAAAGGAATACTCGGTTAGGAAACTGTCGTCGTCTTCGCTCTTGCAAGTGGGTTGTTATGTGTGGTGCACTACGGCGTAGATAATGGCAGTTAGCAGTCGTGCCTTGAACTTGAGTGTTGTGNAGTGGGTTGTTATGTGTGGTGCACTACGGCGTAGATAATGGCAGTTAGCAGTCGTGCCTTGAACTTGAGTGTTGTGCGCTTTGCTGTGCAATCTTGAACTCGGGCGGGGCAGACGCCCCGCTGGCGGTTCGCAATACCATCAGCATTTTTCTTCACTAGGCTTCATTCAAGAGTATGTGCGAATAAATGTGTTTTGGTCTCTGTGACTCTGACTAGTAATTTTAAGGTGTGAAATTGTAGATTGTTTGCATTTAATGCTACTCTAAAACTTAAATGTAAAAATGTGATTGGAAACAGAATTAATGTTTAATTAACTAACGTTAAAGGGAACTGAACGTAAAAGTGTAATTTTGAAACTGTGCTCCCACCGTTACAAAATATGTGTGTTTACAAAACTATTATGAGAACCTGAAAGAGAATTCGTCTTGAATGTGTTATACATACACATTCAAGACATTTACATTAATATCACATTGATTAATGGATTTGTTCAGTTTTAAATATACCCAAGTCCTATATATTAATCTAAGCGAGATCGCATTGTAGAGAAATATATGAGATGGAATTGAAACAAAGGAGGTATTATATTATATTACTTTTAGGAAACTAACTTGATTACTGTATAAGAGTGCAACTGCATCCTCGTATGGATTCATTGATTTTGGGAGGGCGGAAGGTATACATCGTAAGAATAACTTTACTTCAATGTACAGTTTTATTTCTAATACAGTTAAATATTTTGATACACCAGGAACAAATTTTGGGGAAGTATATGGGGTAATATTATTGATTAACTAGTTATTTTATTAGTTTGATTTTTTTTGTGATATATGTCTTACGTTTTTTTTATTTACAGATTTATCTGACATGAAAACTATTGAATTCAGTAAAAGTATATCAAATCTTAATATTTTTCTTTAGTTTTCTGCAGAAAATTAATTTTTCTTTTATTACAAAATAACTCATTTTGTTTTGGAAAATTTAAAAAAATGTAACTTTTATGGTTTTCCTTTTGAACTTTTGTCTGGTTTTAACATAATAGTGACACTAAAATCGCCATTGCCATTAAAATTATTAATTTATTTTTAATGGAAAAAATGTCTTATTTCCACTGCGGATGCCTCCCATGAGACTGTTGTGTGTTACATTGAATATATACATATTTTTATCCGAAAAAGCATACTATTGATTGATTGATATTGTAAGCTTGAATTTTCTTTTACCTTGTAAGCAAATACTTGTATTTTTTTCTTAGCGGGAATTCTGTTTCAACATAAGCCTAAGGATGCTGATTTAGTTCTATGGAAGCTGCTTATTGCACATAGTTGGTGCGGCAATCTATGTATTGTGTGTTGCCTGCAGAGTGACGTGTAAGTTAGGCGCGTAGAAGTAGAGACGCTGGTTACCTGGTTTGGATAATTTTACGTCTCGCGAGTTGCTTTAAACGGTAACGCTGCTATTGCGGAGTGGCTATAAGCGCGGTGCTGAGGCTGTTGTGAGTGACGTCATAACAGCTGTTCTGCCGCCGCTGCTACTAGCGCGGCCTACGAAGTGACTTATGGCGTGTGACGTCACCGCGCTCGGTGCTGCAGTTTTATTTCGGCCGTCTGGAACTTACAAAGACAGTGTGAGTGGAATATTCATTGACATATTGAATAATATTGTGAGAGTTAATACTAGTTAATATATAGTAATAGTGGGACTTTAGGTTTTGTTGTGTGTGATTAGCGAGTTGGGTTTCCTTTATGGGACTGTTAGTATTTCTAAGTTCTTTTATAAATGACGTCTAATTTTGAATTTATTCCAAATGTGGTCAATTCTATAGCCAAGCTGGTTCTTAAAGGTTTTTTTTTTGACGAAACTTAACGTAGAAATTGTAGAAATTTAATTGGTTTATTGCCGTCTCTAAAGTCTGTTCACACTACCACAACACTGCATCATCTTGTAGATGCTATATTTGTAAAACATGTAATATTTGCAATAAATTAAGTATTTAAGACAGAAATACACATACATTTGCTTTGCTGCGTTAGTGTAGTTGAATATGTTTATATTCAGTGTTCATGGTAAATATTTCTCTGTAATAAGACAGTGAATCAAATTATTTCGTAGACACTTATGTCACCTAAGGATTATTAATTCTCACTCAGACTTGTTCTACACTTACGTTCATGATTTTACCACACGTCGAGTATTTGATCATTATTTGAACATAATGGTAAATAATATTATAAGCGTGAATTGTTATACACTAATATGATTTGGTACGTGAAGTTTGCTGTTAAATACAAGCGAAGAATAACGTACATACACACAGTTTAACTTACGCCAGTGACATAAATAAAACATATCCGTAATCGATTTACTGCAAATGTTATACGAAGTAATATCGGATTTCCTAAACAAATTAAAATAAATGAAATAATTAAAAACATTAAAAAATATTATTTTCGTCTCCATACTCTACGCTACACAAAAAAATATTTGCAATGAAAAACTGAAACGTGTTTATCATATATGTATGCATGTTTGCATATATATATATATATATATATAATGATTCCGGACAACTGTTGCCAATTTAGAGGGCTGATACGTCGTGTTAGAAGAAATAACTGTTAACAAAGAACCAATATAAAATGTATCTCTATGTTTCGTCACAGTGCTAGGGGCCCACGCTTGGCACGTAGGCAGTTCACGATGCACGCATCGCCCGCTTGCTGCCTACCAGTCAGGAGAATCAGATGGCATGCATATTTGAAGGACGCCTAAACAAAACTTTAGTGTCCAAAAGAGCGAAGTTAAATGAAAGTGAAGCAGCGAAAGAATGCAAGGGATGGAGAAACAGAAATACCTCGAGAAAACCCACCGGCTAATGACAACTTGTCACATTACGCACATACGAAGGTAGGCGTGACTCCTCTGGGAATTGCACCCAGACAGCTCTGGTGGGAATTCAGAGTGCTAAAGGCTGTTCATGGTCAACTGAGCACTTCTAAATGCCTTCCTTAAGATCTACTTGTGCGCACTAGGTGTATTCTTCCACCATATGTAAAATTAACACTGCCATGAACCTGAGCACTTGATTCATTCGTCAGTCGAGTAAAACTGTAAAATTATTGGAAAAGTAAATATTTTACAAATTTGCTGATTCTTTCACTTACATGCATTAATAACAGAAAACAAAAGAAATAATTTGAGTACTCTCATAATTTTCACCTCCGCTTTTAATACAACGTTAAGAAATTGAACAACATTTCCTCTGTCGTTGCCAACTTTACTGGGCCAATACAACTCAGTGTACTCGTTTGAATACATGAAGGTAAGGGATGGTGACATTTTCTAAAGGTCGATTTCAAAAGTATTCAAATAACCGTGAACAGCCTATAGCTACTCGACTACGGCAATTTTGAACCTCACACGAAATGGAAAAGTAACCTTTGGTCTGTAATTGTAGTGTGTCAGGTTTTGTACTGAAATTATTTTATGTGTATTTAATAACATCTATCACATTTACATACATAACCTTAAAATAGTTATAGTGGGTACTCAAATTAGTTGCTTCCCAAACGTTTCGCAAAAATAGCAAAGTTGATGCAAAGACGGGATCTTTCTTTAAGGCCAGAAGTAATCCTTATCTTGTCGCACGCTTCCTATATCCTATCCATAAGGACGTCATGATAATTCATAGCTGTGGTGTACACTAAATTGTTGACGTGGTTTCACAAGAAGAAATGTAATGGCGTGATATCAGGTGACCGTGTTGGCCACGGGACAGGTCTGCCACTCCCGGACCACATGTTGTTGAAGTGGTGACAAAAATAAATGTTTGAATTCGGTGGGGCTTCATCATTGTTTGAAATGGTGTTGCAGGTACGTGGACACCTTTGTACGTTGATTATCTTTCACTCACACGTGGCTGTTAAAGGTGTAATATACTCCTACAAATCTCTCAAAAACAAAGTTCGTCAGAAAAATTTCGGGATAAAATCTGAATCGTCAGTTTTCCTATGCAAAAACTACCTAGTAAAAAAAAACGAACCTCAGGATTTGTTGATAAAACCTACTATACTTTCNCAGTTTTCCTATGCAAAAACTACCTAGTAAAAAAAAACGAACCTCAGGATTTGTTGATAAAACCTACTATACTTTCTGAAGGTGAAAGGAAGTAATGTGTGTTCATAGGGTACTTTTCACACGGAGGAGTGACTAATGTGCATGCCACGTGCGATCGTAATACGACAGTCTTTTGGTCTCAAGTTTCTTGATTTATTCCTGTGGAGACTACGTGAAAAGTCACTCGTCTGTGAAGGATGGTGCCAAATTTTATCATGAAAGAGTGAGTGAAGAGATATGGGTGGTTCTTAACATCGAGGTCTTGAGAGCAGGGTGAAGGGAGGCGAGTATGGAGCAGCGACGGAATGAAAGGACGGGGTAAGAGGGATTTCTCTGAGAAAACCAGCTGACCAACGACATCGTTCCGCACGATTCCCAAATTCAAAAATCTGGGAGTAACCCCATCGTAAATTGAACCCGGTTCACCTAGTTGGGAGGCGAGTAGTATATCCACTACACCAGCGCGGTGCCCCTAATTTATCGTGAGGATTCATAATGTACGCCAGAAAATTGTTTGTTTCGATGAGGCTGGTTGTTAACGTCCCCATTTTCGTGTCGGCAGGTCTATCAAAAGGATTATTATGTACTTACTCAATATAAATTTGAGAACTGAAACGCCACACACGTTGAAGCCTCACTTTAGGATTCGAACCTACAACTCCTGTCACCTCAATTCTGTGACCAGTTTAGAAACACACCTGGCATTTTCGAAAGTGCTTGACAATGCACCATTGTTGTAACACATGTTATCAGCATAAGAGTCACGAATTTTAACATCTTGTTTCAGATGGCTGCTATAAGTCTTACAACTACGACGATATCGTCTAAATTGGCCTTAGAGTGATGGAAATCATAAGGCACTAGTTATGTACAAATGTTTATCGAATGTAGATTACTTCATGGACTCAATAATAACTCAAAAGATGTGAAAACAAACCATAATTCGGGTAATTTTAAAAGACAAAATGTGTTTGTAAACTGCATTTACTGCTTCTCTTTATTAGCTTTTTAATTCANAATTCGGGTAATTTTAAAAGACAAAATGTGTTTGTAAACTGCATTTACTGCTTCTCTTTATTAGCTTTTTAATTCAGAGATAATTTTTTACCGTACTATGGGACATCTTCTTGAACGCAAACAAAATGTTTCACATCATCCATTTAAAATTATAAAAAAATATATATATCTGCTCCTCTTTTAGTGCAAACTTAGCCTTCCAGCAACGAAGGCAGCCAAACATAAGATGAAATTTGTAAACACTGTTCTGTACATACATGCAAACCGTTTTTATTGTCTGTGAATATAGTAGGTTCCTAGGTTCATTTATTCGTGGACTTTTTGCATCATTAACAGAGAATAAACAAGTTCTAACCAACTATGACCAGTCCTATGAGACTTTTTCATGTTTATAACTGAAGAGGACGAGCCATACTTTCAAGGCAACTATTGTGAGTGCACCCGCCGTAAAATTCTCGTACATTCTAGAACTGAGACCTTGATAATTGCCAAGAAGTGATATTTGGCTGCAAACCAATGAAAAATATGAAATACTGAGATTATTGTAAGCTAAGTAATTATTTCTGACACCAACAAATTTATCTATGATTTGACCTGAACTCCACTGATTCTCCAGTGGGAAGAAGGTGGTTATTAACGGGAGTTGCAGTAAGTGTTTTCCAGCGTGAACTTAAATGGGTGCGCGGCAGTAGCCCTAAAGTCACTAGCCGTAAAGTCACTAAACCCAAAATTTCAGATTCACCAAACTGGCAGTAACCCTAAAGTCACAAGCACTAAAGTCACTAGCCGTAAAGTCACTATCCCTAAAGTCACTAGCCCTAAAGTCACTAGCCTTAAAGTCATTTTGCGTAAATTCACTAGCCCCAAAGTTAGTATTCCTAAAATACAGTAGCCCTAAAGTCACTATCCCTAAACTCACTAGCCCTAAACTCACTAGCTCTAAAGTCACTAGTCCTAAAGTTACTAGTCTAAAGTCACTAGTCCTAAAGTCACTAGCCCTAAAGTCACAAGCCTTAAATATTTTTAGNCAAACCAATGAAAAATATGAAATACTGAGATTATTGTAAGCTAAGTAATTATTTCTGACACCAACAAATTTATCTGTGATTTGACCTGAACTCCACTGATTCTCCAGTGGGAAGAAGATGGTTATTAACGGGAGTTGCAGTAAGTGTTTTTCAGCGTGAACTTAAATGGGTGCGCGGCAGTAGCCCTAAAGTCACTAGCCGTAAAGTCACTAAACCCAAAATTTCAGATTCACCAAACTGGCAGTAACCCTAAAGTCACAAGCACTAAAGTCACTAGCCGTAAAGTCACTATCCCTAAAGTCACTAGCCCTAAAGTCACTAGCCTTAAAGTCATTTTGCGTAAATTCACTAGCCCCAAAGTTAGTATTCCTAAAATACAGTAGACCTAAAGTCACTATCCCTAAACTCACTAGCCCTAAACTCACTAGCTCTAAAGTCACTGGTCCTAAAGTTACTAGTCTAAAGTCACTAGTCCTAAAGTCACTAGCCCTAAAGTCACAAGCCTTAAATATTTTTAGNGTCCTAAAGTTACTAGTCTAAAGTCACTAGTCCTAAAGTCACTAGCCCTAAAGTCACAAGCCTTAAATATTTTTAGGGCTAGTGATTTTAGGGCTACTGATTTAAGGGCTACTGATAGATACTTAACTTACTGATTCAGTTTCGGAGCACAGCGAACTTGAAAGTTGTATCTTCGCGGGAGTTCAGACAGTCGATATAAGCGTTTCCGATATCATGTGACTGTACAATCTATCTGCGTGCCGGAGGTGTTGGTGGGGGGCAGGGAGATAGAGAATGCGTAGGAAGACGGTGCAAAGTGTGTTAATTGAGGTGGAATTAGCGCCGACATCTTCATTAGTCGCAGCAGTGAGGGTGGCGGCATGGAGGAGGGGGCGGGTTCCGAAACACGACGGGGTCGGGAGGGGGTTGAACTCAACTTGCACCCCCTCGCATCATGTCCCTCCTTCCAGGCACACAAACAACTTGGCTAATTCAATCACTTGAGCAGCGCCTCTAGCGGCGCCTGCTGGCACCGCGGCGATAACATGTTCGACGGAATTACCGCGCCTGCCTCTTAGCGACATGCTGCGCCCTGCTTTCGAAGAAGCCGAAAATACGTTTTATTTTGCAAATCGTTTGAAAATATAATTTTTGTCAAATCTGGGGATATTTTTTGTAGTGGAACCATTCGCTGGATGATAGCAACTCTTCTGAAGATCTCTTCTATTAGATACATAGGGCTTGTTTGTTACCACCAATATGAAGAAACGTTTTAGGAAATTTGGTAAAAAGGCCTATACAATTCGGAAGGTCTTATAAAAATCTTAGCCAAAACATTCGTTACTTTAGGAAGTAAAAAATGGCATAGCTACCCAAACACAGCTGAAAAGGCGTACANATCTTAGCCAAAACATTCGTTACTTTAGGAAGTAAAAAATGGCATAGCTACCCAAACACAGCTGAAAAGGCGTACAATTATTTATAACGTTCTGTTAAGGAATATACACAGCAGCGTTTATCCTTTTATCATTGCAGTAATAAGCTTTGATGATAGGCTTTTATTTGCTTAAGTAGTTTTTGTTATTGTCATTTATTTCATTCTCTGTTACAGATGATTTCTTTTCTGTGTCGCATGTGTAAAATTATTGTAACATAGCCTTTTAGAATAGGCACTTTTAAGATATAAAATATGATGACACAATGTAAGAAGAATTTAGAGATTCTTGGTGATTTGATTCGTCGGCAATAATGTTGCTATTATAACAACAGAAGGAAAATGTCTTATATGCTATTCATAGTNTTGGTGATTTGATTCGTCGGCAATAATGTTGCTATTATAACAACAGAAGGAAAATGTCTTATATGCTATTCATAGTATGGTGAGCACTTTAAGGACGTGCTTCAACGTTCTTTTTAGCTTCCATGTGTTCTTTCGCCAAATGCAAATACAAAAAATTGAGTGAGTGAGTTAGTGAAAAAGATTTGGGTTGCTCTTAACTGCGAGGTCTTGAGAGCCGATAATATAAAAATTGTTACATGACTGATAAACTCAGTGTACACATTTTATAATTCTTAAGACTGTCACCTGGTTGAGAATTTTTTATAGGGAAATGCATGTTAAAGAAATTCTGTTTTTGAAGCCAATTTTGAAGGAATAAACTTGAAACAAAAGCCGAAGTGTGAGAAATGATACTCTGAAGCTCTGTATCGGGGCAAATGTAACAATTTTTTTCAGTATTCTTTTTATTTAATTATTGAGTTTTCTGAACTTTCTAAGAAAAAGGTTANGGCAAATGTAACAATTTTTTTCAGTATTCTTTTTATTTAATTATTGAGTTTTCTGAACTTTCTAAGAAAAAGGTTATACATTAATGTTAGAAAAGGCTTCAATAGCATAGTAGCACGTATTTTTTCTCCCTGGTAGCATATACAAGCTGTTCGGGAATTAAACGCTGAAAATGCGGCAGGTGATTCCTTATGAAAAATAGAGTTAAAAATATACTGGACGCCATATACCTAAACAGAATATTAGGGGAGATATGAGCATGTGAAAATTGGGTTTTGAAAACGTATTTTCGCTTGATGCCTTGTACTTTCTGCCAGAGGTAGGGACGGCGGCGATTTGCCCATAGTACGTACCACGGGTTTGAATGGTACACGCCCATTTGGCGCGCTATAGAGAGTGTACTAGTGGAGGGAGTGTCGTTAATGTGCTGACATATCACTTCCTCAAGCCGAACAGTGCACACAGACCGAGGACGGCCAGCGTTACGCATGTGTGTCTGCAAAATGAGAAACATAAGCCACCTTTTTGCTGCGCACTTTGTAGGCGTNTTCGTCAACAAGTATTTCCTTATACCAAATTCCCAACCAAGCAACCGCCTTAAATGTTAACGTCTGAGGACACAACAAATTAGTTTATTTTATTACACCTGCAGGGAGTGCCTTAAAAAGTGCTTTATTTATCGTGAATAGCCTATAATCAGAAGTCATGAGGTTTCTTTTATTAAAATTAGTTCCACAGCTGGTGTGTAAAAACAATTTTCTCATAAAAATAAGTTGTGCCCAATTGTTAAGTTTATATGTTAGGACACTATGAGTATTGTAATTCATATTGCAAGCTTAATTTTTGACATCCTCCTTGTAATTACGTAAAAAAACAAGGAAATTCACATCAATTAAACGTTAACAACTACCAAAACNTTTTTGACATCCTCCTTGTAATTACGTAAAAAAACAAGGAAATTCACATCAATTAAACGTTAACAACTACCAAAAGAAATAAAATTTAGCTATTGTATTTAAATATATGTTGATAAAGCAATGAATGTGAACATTACAAAACATCAATTCCTAGCAGTGTTCTGAAAACTCATACGTAATATTATTTTATGGCATAAAAAGTGATCTCATTGATGGCTTGACNTTTTTGACATCCTCCTTGTAATTACGTAAAAAAACAAGGAAATTCACATCAATTAAACGTTAACAACTACCAAAACAAATAAAATTTAGCTATTGTATTTAAATATATGTTGATAAAGCAATGAATGTGAACATTACAAAACATCCATTCCTAGCAGTGTTCTGAAAACTCATACGTAATATTATTTTATGGCATAAAAAGTGATCTCATTGATGGCTTGACTGGAGACCAGGCCAGTCAATGCTGAAATGAAATCAAGTATAGTCTGTTCACGCTAAAGTGAGCTCTTTTGAGACCCTGGTTACTTTTTCCTTTCGGACATTTTTTATTATTTTACCTCCAATTTAAATAAATATTGCCATGTAAGTAATAAACACAGTGTGTATATTCCACTGCACTCAGAATTAACGTCTAAGACTAAAATAAAATATATTTATTGACTGTTATTCCAAATCAGAGGGCTTTCAGAAGTGCTCACTTTCCCGTGAATAGCTTATAGCATGGTATACACTTGGCTGGACGCTGCGAACCAGCTCACATGCGAAGTTCCTATCTCCGTCGCCGAGAACGGCAAGGGCGGAGGGAAAGGATACACACACACACACAAGGGTGGCGGGAGAGATGTTCGTCTCGTGTGACACATGTATCTATCTGTCCTTGTCAGGCCAGGCGCGCAGGAACCCTCGGGCACCGCCAGAAGGGAAAAGGGTGTCGATGGCGGGGGGAATGTGGGGTGGGTATTCCCCTGTGTCTTGGTGAGAAGACGGGGGCTCCTCTCCAGTTGAAAACCGCACCGCATCTGTAATGCGGGACGTCCACGGGAGTCGAGGTGGGCGGAAGAACATAGGTAAGAGGGAGGGGGGGATCGGCTAATCACAGGGGTGGCGGCAGTGGTAAGGGGAGGATTCGGCGGCGGCGGAATACTGAGTGATGTCATGTCCCCTGAGGGGCGGTCGTGTGGCGTATCGCGGGGGAGCTGGAGGGGTGTTGTGCGAGTCCTGGGGGAGCGCGGCCGCAATGCGTCATTCATTGGGGGGCGGTCCCGGGTACCACGGTTGCAAAGGGACGAAGGGCAAAGAGAGGGGAAGGCTCGGAAGTGAGGACGTCACAGGTCTCCACTGCCATGCTGCGGGACATTAACAAAAAAAGTTCAAGCTTCACACGGCTCTTCATCTGGCACGACACCGCCCGTCAAAAGCATGAAGCGGATGACGTTCATTTTAACGAATACGTGCCGGAATTTTCCTGTGAGTTTTGGACTCCAAGAGGGTTGAGATTTATTGGGTTATTTTTTTTTAGCACAGATTTATATCACTGTGTCATGAACGTCTGAAATTACGGTAAATTAAAAATGGTCTGTTTTTCTTAACTAACTCATATTTTTCAGCTTCCGTTAACAGAAAATCGCTGATAATCTGCTGAAATGGGAACAAAGCAACACCCTTAGAACTTGGTTATTACCATTTACTTCTTTCATTATTTACGTGGCTTAGGAATTAATAGCGTGCATATGGGATACATTATGAACTGAACGAAATATCTTCCTTTTACTTTCCATGCTGGATTAGCGTTCAAGCTGAACCACATTTATGAATTCACCGAGACCCAGAAAATAAATTTTTTTTTTCTTAAAATGGAATAAGTTTCCTTGTGAAATATCAGAAGCACTAATATAGTTTAAAAGAAGCGCTGGATTCACTTTGATGCCGTTCGCTTTTATGTCCTGGAATGTTTCAATTATTCATCATNATAGTTTAAAAGAAGCGCTGGATTCACTTTGATGCCGTTCGCTTTTATGTCCTGGAATGTTTCAATTATTCATCATATGCCAAATAGAAACTAGTGTTAAGCAATTTATTCCTGGTATGCACGACCGTGGGGTCTGCCGCATACGTGTTTTTTTGTCTTCGAACATTTACACAAAGTACTAATGTTTTAGTGCCCAACACAGCAAGTGCCTCTTCTACTAGGTACTGTGCTCCCTGGGAGGATCAGTATCTATAGTTTAGAAATGGTTGTCGCCAATACCACTAAGCACCTTGCGCTAAAAATATAATTGCACAAGCAGCCTTGCTTATACATATAAAGTGGGCATCCCGGCAGGTATCTGTGATATTAGGATGCCTGCCTTCTCAAGTTGAGGTTAAGTTAGCCTAAACACGAAACCACTCAACCGATTTCGGCGAAACAATCTTTATTTGCATGTTTGCGTTATATGAAATCTGTATATGACCTAAATCATCCATATCTCCAGTAGTACCAACCAATTTACGAAATAACCATATTTCATCCCCTAATTCAAACTTAAATTTTTTACTAGAATACAACACATAGACCTCAGCAATAACAATTATAGCAGCCTGATTGATAAAACCTTCATGGACAGCAGAAATTATACAACATTTTATACCACGAACATCAGTTTGATTTATATAAGTATACGAAGGGGCCGGAGTATTATGGGCCCTACAAAAAAAACCCACATATTTTTACAAAAAAATTACTAGCAGGATTAGCTGCAAAGCAAAGGTAGAAGCACGAGCTATATGTAAGTAGAGAGCATACCAATTTATGTATTATTCAATTCCAACAACTTATATTACAAATTAACCAGCTTCTGTCTAGGGGATAAGATTTTCTCTCCCCGTGAGAAACCAATTCACAGTGGTTGGTTAACAATTCAGAAGCCTTAGCCACCTTGGCAGTGCCCTGAAAACTATGAGGTTGCTCAGGCTTCCGAAGAAATAGAAATTCCAGCCTTTCGCTAATTTTAATGCTCGTTTAAATTGTTTTTGCTTATTTAAGCCAGTATTAGGTTGTTCATATACGTTAATCCGAATTTGCAAATAAAAACGCGCGAAGGTTCATGCCTTATACGATGTTTGAAAACAGGTGCCGTAGTATCGCGAGCTTGCAATTATCGATTATACTCCACAGGCTGTTTGAAAATAAAAATCTTGTCTGATATCTGTTGATTTCAAACCTACTTCAAATTATAATTTTTGCCGTATTCCATAAGCTGTGACTAAACAATTTTTTTCCAATTATAGAACTCATAATTTATAGAGTTGTTCGAACTTTAACGAAACTATTATTTACATTACTGGAAACTGACTCGATTGTCTTGAAATATTTCCACCGTCACTCCAATCAGTCCGTCTGTGACTGGTACTGTCACTAAATAACACGGCTTCACATAAAGTAGTACGAATGATTCGAAGACAATTTGTAGCTATGCTGCTGTATATTATATTAAATTATTAACATAAAACTGAATTTCAAGTAAAATTTGGGAAATGGCTCCAGAACAGTGGCATTTGTCCACATACCACTGAGAATTGCTGCAGGGTATCCAACACCTGCGCATGGGCAATAATCGCGACTTATTTCATTGATATAACTTTTTTTCTCATTGATTTTCACTGAATTCCGTTGCTGTGAGAGACTCGTCCCCAGTGAAGTCTGCTGACTCGCCAGTCACTGAAATTTCAGTGAGTTTCCCTAGTGGAAATCATCCCGAACCGAAACTGTCCGCAGATTGGAGGAAACCACGTGTCTACAATAAACTTCAGACGGGCCACTCGGAATTTCACCAAGCATGCTCCGGTCTCAAGTTTGATGGTGTCCAGGAAGTTTCTTGCCACGGATAACTGCCAGGAATTTATCCTTAGCATTTGCAGATACGAACAGAAAGTTTTTATTAACACTAATTTTCTTTATATAACACTAAGATGGCTGATTACTAATATATAGACAAAAGACAATCTTACAAGGTGGTGTTCTGTGTAGCTTAAGCATTCAGTGTCAAAGAGATATAAATAATTTTATTGCTATATTGAGACCCCCCCCCCACCTGCCTCTCAAAATGCAATTATTCTTCCATTTTTTTAAAGGGCATATAACAAACTACAGGCATATAACAAACTACACCACTGAGGTACGCAGAAAACATCGTCTACATTAATGTTACAGTAAACTAAGCATTGATTACATTATATTCTGTTACTGAGTACTGCAGTTCCCGTCCTTAAAATTGTCTTAATTTTAAGGACATTATTTCTGATTAAGAAGAAAGGATTTCATGATTAAATCCTCGTTTACGAGCAATTAGTTCGTACGTAAAAGCAAAGCAAGAATTTTACTACCGTCTTGTCAGAATTTCAGCTGCATTTATTTACTGCATCGTTTCCCGCACAGAGAGCAACTTTAATAAGTTCAACATATTTAGCTGTAGCTAAAGGAAAATATAGTTTATCAAACACTATTAATTACTTTTACCATTTCTATTTTATAAGACTGATGTTATTTATACATATACAGAACGATTGACTTCGGGTTCACAAGTTTGTTAAAATAACGTTCTTCAAATTTTGTATGAAATTTTAAATAACTCTGTTGGCTCGGAAACAATAAATATAATATTTCTTGAGCCATGTCGCAACAGGAGCAAGTTCGGGTATTGTAGACCCTTTTGTTTTTAAATATTTTCAGAATCGATATTAGAAAATTTACATTGGTCTATGGTTTGTTATAGCATGTACTAAATATCCTTATTCTCATACAAGTCTACAAAGGTCGATTTTACCCGCACTTTTCGGGTAAAGTGGAACCACGAGTCCACTTTTCCCATCCTAAATTATTAAAACGTGTAAATCCCATTTGTAATCTATTGTATGCAAGTGTAGAGAAGGCACATGTTTTGGACACAATACAATTATAAATGGTGATAAACATACATAATTAACATAGTCTATTACTAAAATAATTCAGGATGTGTTCTTGGCACACATGAAAGTATTCTACTAAATTAAGATTATGGCGCACCAAACACATTATTTATAATATGCGTAAAATAGGGACTGATTAGGATTTGAAAATGTCCCATACCAAGTCCAAAGTTTAATTATCAGCACATTCTTCGTGACACCAGTCTAAACCTTTTAAACACTGAACCCATTTTTCTCCATCTTTGTGATCCGAAAATTGTTCACAGCAATATATACACACAGCATCTGTTTTATCAATCCTGGGACTTCAAAACGTCGCTTTTTGTTCGTAGTATTCTCAGACGATTCTTTGTTCTTGTTATCCTTTCTCTGTCCAGTGGATTTAAGTTGAGGAATATTTTTGGCAGGACTTTTCCTATTCTGTTCAATGTTAGCTTTAAAATAAGATGGCGTAACAACACATGCAGTTCCCTTTAGCCTACCTCTTGTTGTTGGTTTCGAAATTACCGGATATGGCGAAATTTCAATAGGACATACTGAAAATGCATTTCCTTCTGTTGGTGAGGGGGGAGGGGGAGGGGAGTGAACTCTGAATAGTTAGTGAAGGGCTTCGGTTACTGTAGAAGTTGTTGAACAGATAATTTCGAGAGTTGATGAAGAGGCTCTAACTACAGCAGGTGATGTGTTTTGATGTACACCCTGAATCTGGAATGAATACATGTCTGCTACTTCTTCAAGATTGCATGCATTAGCCTGAGGTGTTGTTGGTCTAGTCTCACAGTTCCTTCCTGAACAGACATGTCACCATGATACTCTGAAGATGCAAAACCAGCATCTGAAAATATGTTTCGGTTGATTGGATATATTCCCGTTTTGCGAAAACCACTAACAGCATTTTCGCCAGTCTCTGCATCAAGGTAAGCGTNCTAACAGCATTTTCGCCAGTCTCTGCATCAAGGTAAGCGTTCTCGAACAGTTCAGATACATGTAAATGTGCCACAGCTCTGCCTGTTGCCCTGAGGAATATTCGCATTTCTTCTCTATAATAATGTTTCAGAACACCCATGAAAGTTTTGTGGAGTGGGTGAAGCTTATGTGTGCTGTGTGGGGAAAACAGATTATTGTAATATGATTCGTTCTGACTTTGTCAACGACTTCAATGTTTCTAGTATAACTGAAATGTCCATCCAGAATGAGCAAAGCAGTATTGGAATGTGTAGGCATCGTACTATAAACAAAGTGGTCAAACCATTCACTTAATATTTCGCTATTGATCCAGCCAGAAGGATAGCGGTAAATACACATCCTGATGGAGCACCTTTTGTAAGATGTCGGCTGAATATTATTCTAGAGGACACTAACATGGGTGGTGCATAACTCCCACCACCACTCATGCACACTGTCACTGTTATAAGCTATCCTCATTCTGCAGATGAAATGGAACCTATCTGGCGTTTACCTTTCAAAGAAATCACCTTAGGTATTTTACTGGCCACCACAGACAATCCACTTTCACCTACGTCGTATATTATAGTAGGCGGAAACTTAATTTGTCACATTCACTTTTTAAATTAAAAAAAAATTCAGCAACATGTGTTCTATTGAACCATTTAACTCTAATCATTGATGTTCCTGAATAAGATCGCAGCGTTAGAGTATTATTGTGCCGCCTGAGAAACCCATACAACCCNCTCTAATCATTGATGTTCCTGAATAAGATCGCAGCGTTAGAGTATTATTGTGCCGCCTGAGAAACCCATACAACCCATCCTTTCCAGCAGCATCTTTGAGTTTAGAAAACATGTGTTTTATATTACACCTTGCATTGTTAAAACAAATGATTTAGCCTCTATAAATAATAAATACTCAACTTACTGTTGTTCCGTGCTGGAGGTGAAGATTGCTTTTCTACCTGATGTTGTACTAATTGATACTTCTGGAGACTTGTCCATCATATTCACATACTGAATTAGAGATGTTNCTCTAATCATTGATGTTCCTGAATAAGATCGCAGCGTTAGAGTATTATTGTGCCGCCTGAGAAACCCATACAACCAATCCTTTCCAGCAGCATCTTTGAGTTTAGAAAACATGTGTTTTATATTACACCTTGCATTGTTAAACCAAATGATTTAGCCTCTATAAATAATAAATACTCAACTTACTGTTGTTCCGTGCTGGAGGTGAAGATTGGTTTTCTACCTGATGTTGTACTAATTGATACTTCTGGAGACTTGTCCATCATATTCACATACTGAATTAGAGATGTTTTCAGCTCAATGGAGATTTTTTTTGCGCTTTACTCAGGCTCTTTTNTTTCAGCTCAATGGAGATTTTTTTTGCGCTTTACTCAGGCTCTTTTACTTATTGCGAACAGCACGGGCAGCAGAAGTCATGAACAGTTGACTCCATATTCTTAGTTTATACTTGGTAACACCAACTTTTTCCATGTATAGTTACATATTAAATAAATATAAAAAATATTTTAAATTTATCTAATTAAGTATAAATATCTTGCGTAAGTGATTAACTTTCTGTACTTGTAAATAGGTTATAGATAAAATCAGATAATATCATACACGATCACATTCTCATAGATATAACACATTAACTATTACTAATGAAAATTGAAGTAATGTAAACTACGGCGGGTAAAGGGACCAGTGCCACTTTAGCCGCAATTAGCAGGGTCACTTTATCCGTCTCCGGTCATTGTTTTTCGAATGGTATTGTACACCAAACTAATTGCATACTACGAATTTGAAACACCTACCATAAACCCAGACACCTGTATCATTACTTAAAAATATTTGGAGTCATTTTGTTAATTGCAATACTTTCAACACGTTTAAAAATCATACATACCTGCAAAAACTTTGAATTCTGGATTTTCCGTCAGCGTATTATTACTTGGAGACATAGATTAACCCAATATCCTCCGACCATCCAGACAACTAATGTATTGTCATCGAGTACTTCATGTGACTCTTGCTAGGTTGCAGAACCTACGCTAAATTTTACAGCGTGGGTCCACTTTAACCGAAGGGTCCACAATACCCGAACTCCCGACACCCCTGAGATATGTACAAAAATAACACACGTTAGCCCTATAGTACACAAATTTATATTGATACGCCTAAAGGAAGACAAATCTTAGAAATGAGACACATGCATTACCTGTTGTAATAGGCGGCGTTTGTATCCCGTCTCTATAGAGATTGTTTACGTCTCACCGGGAATACATACGAGTAAATAAAGGTTATTATTTCTGGATGTAACCCACTCCATATATATAATATATATATAAACATATACGTGTGTGCATGTATTTGTGTGTGTTAAAGCACGGCCGCCAATGAGCAACAATTATTTAAATCAAACATTCTCAATTACATCCTTGGAATTTTTATTAGTATTCATACTTATATACCAAACATTATATTTTCTTCAATACGAGTAGGTCGGTGTATTTGAACTATATATATATTTTTTAGTTCGCTTAAAATCTCATTAGAATAACGAAATCCTGCCACATTTATTTTAGTTAGCAGTCGTTCGTTCGTGACCACGAACTCCTTTTATCTATAACCAAGTGGTTAGATGTAACCCAAAATTCTCTGGACTTAAATTTTAATTATTCGGTAATTTACACTGTCAGATATAAAAAATGGGTATTATTTTTATATATCACAAAAAAATAAGCAAAGAGACTAGAAAAGTATCGTCAATGCTAAGATGAAACCAATAAATATGGGGGGAATGTTCTTGTCAACAACGTGACGACAATCACAAAGAGTAACAACCTCAGAAGCCTAAAAGTTTAACAATTAATCTTTTTTTATCTTCACTTGTAACGATTCTATATTGTCGACTTACGCTACATTGCAACTGAGCCAAGAATTTTTAGTTTCTGAAGTTTGGATGAAAGTCTTATCCATGCATGCATGCATGCATGCATGCATGCGTTTCATCATTCCTAACACCCCCATCATTCCTAACACCCCAGGAGTTTTGTAAAATTTGTTGGTATTATGAGGAGCCCATAATAAGACGTGGTTAAAATTTGAGTTTTATTGTTGTAAAATTCTTAAGAATTACATTCAAACACATTTGCTACCTTTAACTGCACTGTATTAATCCCGGTGCGCTTTGCAGGGTTCCCATTTCCTTCCTCGTGTTAAAATTACAATGAGAGTTAAAAAATATGTATAGGTTGCAATTTATGGCTCATAAAAAAAATACGAAGAACAATTTCTTCCTTTCGTATTAGCATTGTAAGTTATACAGCTTACAAATTTACCGTCGAAATTCGGAAATGTCAGTAGTAAGTTGTATATCGATTTGATTATCTCGATTGGTGTATACGTGTATTGATTAATTCGCCAATTTTTATCGTTTATCTTATTTGTTTATCGAATTATCGACCTGGCACTTGGCTCCTTCGTGGTTGACTACGCCAGGAAACTTGTCATGTTTGCTTTGCTTCTTTCCCTAGAGCGTGTCGGGTAGAAGCAGACAAGCGCGGCGTGTGTGGGTACGTGCGCGGGTGCGCGGGCGTGTTAATTGCAGAGTTGCGACGCGTCCCGGACCCTACACGAGAACCTACTCAAACAAGTGGAGCTCCTAAATATTGGAGACGCGCTTCGTACGGCCGGAGGTTTTACAAGCGATGCCACTAGCGACCTAACCTCCCCCCGCCGCTACTCTCTAACTCCTCCTGGCGCCGGACACGGCGGCAGTTTTATTAAAACACGCCGAGACTTTTTAATGAAACCACTTCAGTTCGGATGCATCATTCAAGGTCGCCTTCTCCCACGCAGCCGCCTGCGACATGGGAGACAGGTTGGCCCGCCAAACGCCGCCGCAAAGCTGACAGTCTACGATTTAAAAATAAGGGGCAATCGTACAGTCTTTATAAATCACAAATGGAAGTTCAGGATAGACGATTTGTAAAAAAACAAACAATTTGAGGTATTTCAAATATAGTTAATACCTTTTTAAATTCATTAACTTAAAGAAATTGCATTTTATTTTAGGCATAAGTCTGCGCATGGATAACGGTTGTAAACTCTTGCAGTACANATTAACTTAAAGAAATTGCATTTTATTTTAGGCATAAGTCTGCGCATGGATAACGGTTGTAAACTCTTGCAGTACAATTTATTTATGAGTCTTTTAGTCAAACACAAATGGCTTATTGCAAACATATCATAAAAAAAAAACGTAAGTTGCAAGTGCCTATAGAGGTTAATGAAAAATACTGAGATGTGAAATTTTATCATACAAATTCTGAGAACATGTATGTATTGTCAGGAAGCATATTTAGACGGTGTTTGGGGCTAACATTTATATCTTGATGGAATTTGACTGAAAAATAGACGTGAGGTTTTTTAATTGTAGCTAGAGTGTGTTTGTAAATANATTTATATCTTGATGGAATTTGACTGAAAAATAGACGTGAGGTTTTTTAATTGTAGCTAGAGTGTGTTTGTAAATATAACTCGTTTGACACCTAAGTGAATTTAATATTTCTTGGAAAAATTTCGGAAACATTAAATTGCATTTCGTGTTGTTCTCTGAATGTACAAGAAGTTTGTACTAGATATTTGGAAAAGAATTTATTAATAAATTTCGTATTTTTTCCCAAAACATTGAGCTCTCAAGTGCCAAATTACCATGGCAAATTTAGACTTGCCTTAATCTCTTGTTATCCTCTTAATAAGTGGCTTTTTTTTTATTTGACGCTATACTTCGTCTTCATTATACAGTTCTGTTTAATAAGTGGCGTCAGGGAAACTGGAAAATTTCTGTTACTATTTATTGAAATGTTCGTGAATGTATACAGGTAGTTGCTACCCTTATGGAGTGCATGAATATAGCCACAAGAACTTTGCAGACAGCTAAAAGTTGTCTTCAGGTAAGAAAACATGCCAGTAGCGAGATTATCAATAAACAAAGAATTTCCAGAGGTTCGTCGTTCCGAGCAGATCCATTTCCAAATTCCTATAAGTGCGCCCAGAGGAAATGAGACGTGCTACCTGACTGTTGTGGGCTGTTTTATACATCAAAACCGCGAGTGCGTGAAACAGATTTAGATTTCCGGGATGTTGCTTCTGCAAGTTATCTACATTCAGTTGATTTACGAGTTTGTTCGTTTTTGAAGGCGAAAATGTAGATAACAAATATACATATTTCCGCGTTTAAATACTTTTAAGCAGATTTCACAACGGCATATGTATTTGAACAGCTGAAATTTCTTCATTATTTACTTTGATAAGTAGGTACAATTCTTAAGATTGAGTTTGGTTGCTTAAGATTCAGTTCATGTAGTCACTCACTAATCAGTGGCTCACAGTCCTTCAATATGAGTCATACTTTGGTACAATTGCAACAGCAACCTGTCACGAAATGCGTCAGTGAAATTTTTCTGGCTCCATACTAAGAAACATTTTCTGTCAGGACGTAAGCACACAACTAAAATGCATAGTTGTCTATTTAAACTGAAATGGAAAAAACACTTCGCATTCATAAAACGTACGTATATTTTTTTCTGAGAGGTTTCTGTTAGAGAGAAAGAAGGCGGAAAATGGGAATCACCCATCCTTACTGATGCCACGCGTATAACACCACAGCCCATTAACTTAAATTTAACAAGAACGCCGTATACTAGCTATGTTCTTAGAATGATGTTTCAGCCAGTACCACGCGACTCTACGTAAAAGAGTACGCTGTTCTTATTTAATTGAGCATTTTTAAGGACCTGCTTCAGATCTAGTTTAACTTCTCATGTTGTATCCTTCCACAATCTGTAACATTTACATTACTAAGGGGCTAGTCACTGTATTTATGCGCCATCCAAATGGAACCGAAGAATGGTTAGGAATGTTGTGTGTTACTAATATGCAAACACATACTGTAAATTGTTTAAACCAAGAAAACTACCCTCACTAGCCATATTTTTAAACATTACACTCCCAATACATCACCAAGGGTTAAGAACCATTTTAACGATTCATTGACCAATTAACAGGGAACCTGCATGCCGGTTTCTGCTGTAGCAAGGAGGTAGGAGTAAGCAGGTGAAACCACCTAGACATAGGCGGTTTTACTATGGACGCTCTAGCCGCCATCACTGCAGCTCTAAACATCGCNGCAGGTGAAACCACCTAGACATAGGCGGTTTTACTATGGACGCTCTAGCCGCCATCACTGCAGCTCTAAACATCGCGTTTACGATAGTATGACGTGGTAACGGTTACTTTCGTAGCATTCGGTATTGAAAAAAGAGGATGAGAATTAAATATATATTACAATTCACGCGTGAAGATTCACTAGTTTATTATTGGCTTATGTTGATTGTGTAATCAAATAATTTTCACATAAATTTACCGATAGTGAGATTACATACGCCCAGTATTCGGTTACGGGCAAAAATAACCAAGTGTTTTAGATAATGTATACCAAGCATGCTACCGTTGTCGTGTAACAGAATATAGTTTACGTCCATTTTTAATAATTATGGTATTCCTAAAATATACCTACGGTACCTGCTGATATGTTAGTGACGTCGCACTTTTCGATGTTGACAACAAAGTTTCGATGCAAGAAAGGATGTATTGCTTGAATGTGTTCGAATTTACAAAAAAAAATGACATTGGAGTGGATTTTCATGTAGCAGTGGGCAAATGTTGTAGGGTTATGTATTGCATGTTGCTTATCAGTAATGAGTGCAACAAAACATGGACCAGCAGCCTAGCAGAATTTTTGGAAGGCAAAATTTACATGTTCTTGAATATAAATAAATAATTATTTGTCGGCCGTTCTATTTTAATTTCTAACACTGACAATGACTCNGCAGGTGAAACCACCTAGACATAGGCGGTTTTACTATGGACGCTCTAGCCGCCATCACTGCAGCTCTAAACATCGTGTTTACGATAGTATGACGTGGTAAAGGTTACTTTCGTAGCATCCGGTGTTGAAAAAAGAGGATGAGAATTAAATATATATTACAATTCACGCGTGAAGATTCACTAGTTTATTATTGGCTTATGTTGATTGTGTAATCAAATAATTTTCACATAAATTTACCGATAGTGAGATTACATACGCCCAGTATTCGGTTACGGGCAAAAATAACCAAGTGTTTTAGATATAGTATACCAAGCATGCTACCGTTGTCGTGTAACAGAATATAGTTTACGTCCATTTTTAATAATTATGGTATTCCTAAAATATACCTACGGTACCTGCTGATATGTTAGTGACGTCACACTTTTCGATGTTGACAACAAAGTTTCGATGCAAGAAAGGATGTATTGCTTGAATGTGTTCGAATTTACAAAAAAAAATGTCATTGGAGTGGATTTTCATGTAGCAGTGGGCAAATGTTGTAGGGTTATGTATTGCATGTTGCTTATCAGTAATGAGTGCAACAAAACATGGACCAGCAGCCTAGCAGAATTTTTGGAAGGCAAAGTTTACATGTTCTTGAATATAAATAAATAATTATTTGTCGGCCGTTCTATTTTAATTTCTAACACTGACAATGACTCNTTTACATGTTCTTGAATATAAATAAATAATTATTTGTCGGCCGTTCTATTTTAATTTCTAACACTGACAATGACTCGAGAGTTTTGTTTCTAATGTGACTTAATCTCCTGTGTACATATTTAATGTCAATATAGTAAATGGTTTCTGGGAGATAAATTCAAATCCGATTTTAGTTATTCCCTCTCTTTGCATTACATTAGTTCTCTGTTCTGATACAATTTTATATTTATTTACCCCATACTGCAGGGTACAGTTTTATTTATTGCATCTACAATATTATAGAAGGTTAGGTTACCTGTACTACATAACTAAAACACTAAAATTAAAATTCTATTCCATTGTCTGCACTGGACAATCAAGTAATTTAGCAACTTTAGAGAATATAAAATATGGGGGGGGGGGCAGGAGATGTTTTTGGCCAATTGTATTTTCTACATCTACAAAAATTGTGTTTCGTCTTTCTCCAAAAAAGTAATTAAGTGCCTAGGGCTTCGTCAGTCAGTATCCAAGATTTTAATTCAGCCCAACATGCTAAAAAAAATTACGTTTGGGAGGGAAAATTTTTTGTTATTTTATTTGAAGAATAGAATTGGTTACAATGTGATATGATATCTATAAAAACACTTTTAGAGGTAAGAAAGCAACAATCCAATTTTCAAGGTTAGGTTAAAATGTATGAAATTTATTCCGCAGAATTTTAGGTTAGTTTGGGTTGTTTAGTTAGATTAGGATACATTGTTGAACTACAATGGCTGAAAGGTTCATGCAACGCAATGATGTCGATAACAAGTGCCCGTATACTAACCACTGCCAAAGTGGTCGACAGACCAACTTGTGAGAAGATTACTTTAATGTTACCTACTAACACGTGTAATTATTATTTTTGGTGTGAAATTCTCATCTGGATACATTAAAAAATATTCCATTTCAATATTTCAGAGAAACGCTGCAGAAACTTTCAAACCAATACCCTTCTAAGAAAAGCATTGTCGCTAGCAGCAGTTCATTCAGCTGAACACGCAGTGAAGCAGTAACTGTCAGTGCTGCGGCAGCACTTTGGCCACACATATTGAATAAGTGAAAATGAAATCTGATTTACACATAAGTCATAATTCAAATTATTCAGTTTAGCTGTATTTATGAATATGGGAAGAAAAACCTTTGTAAAATGACATTTTTCAGCGCCAAAGATAATGCTGTCACCCTGGTATTTTCTATCGTCTGAACAAACCAAAAATAAGTTGAGAGAGGTATATTTAATTAAATGTGAAACAAGGTGTAAATTTAATTTAATGTGACACTCAGAGCACACCACATTAAAAAAAAATTCAAAGATATCCTTTTCCAGTTTTGTGTTAGTCCTTGGCCAAAATGATAGTGATAGATTTGGGAGTCACTTAACAGCTGAGAATTTCAGTGTTCATGGGAGTTAAGTGACGTGGATATGGAGCAGCAATGAAATGTAATGATGGAGGAATACGCAGAACCCTGAGAAAACCAAACAGCCAGTGGCAACATCTGGTTCACAACATGCAAACATCGAGGGCGACCTCGCCAGGAATGAAATGGTTTTCATAGAAAAACAACGACGCTAGATTTAACAGCTGTTAATGTACGTAAAGTAAAATGTACGCAGTTTAAATACACTTATCCAAACTGTATGTACACACACATGCACATATATGTACACATATATATACTAACAGAACAATATAATATTGTTCTGGATATATATATATATATATATATATAACAAGCACTGCAACAGTGCTCAGATTGAAACTGTTTGAACCTCTAATGCACCTGTATGTCAAATTCAGCTGTTGTGAACACTACACTTGTTAGTACAACAGGGACAAACTCCTCGCTTGGCCTGTAGATTGAAAAGCGGAACATTACGGAGCTAAGAGGGCAGTTCCCTTTGGTCTCATCACANACTCCTCGCTTGGCCTGTAGATTGAAAAGCGGAACATTACGGAGCTAAGAGGGCAGTTCCCTTTGGTCTCATCACAGAACATATTTTGTTTATTTTTGCACCAGGTTTACCAGTGTTCATAAAAATTATTTAAGTATTCATTTGTATTTTAATTGAAATTTATTACGAAGACTGCATCTTTGGAGTGTGCACTTATCCAGTGCCCACGGTTAAAAAAACTTAATTTGTTACTTACATTGTGTTCAATTTATGAAGTATTCTAAGATTACTCGATCATTAAACCCCTTTTCACCAATACCAATATGCAATTAATTTAAATCGAAATTGTTTATAGAGTCAGGGTTATATAAATTAAAAAAATTATGGNACCAATACCAATATGCAATTAATTTAAATCGAAATTGTTTATAGAGTCAGGGTTATATAAATTAAAAAAATTATGGTATGGTGAGCTTTGCACTTATAGTACTACATCTAATTACCATTTTATATGTTACATATCTCAGTAATATACACACACTCACTGTTTCCGGCACTTATATAACAGATAACTCTGGCATTGCAGCATGTTTCAGTAGAATATTCTCTGTAGAAGTAAAGATTCTCTTTTAAAAATTCTTTACGCATAAAAACAATACTAAGTTGGCCTGACTTAAATATCCCAACTTTGGATTCAAGAGATTTCAAGAAGATTCTTGCTAATAGCCTTTATGGGAAAATAACAACCTTCCTGCGTAAATTTAGGTGTCGAAAACCAGGTGCGTTAATTTGCTGTTTTTACCGGTGCCCAGAGCAGTAGTAACGGAAGATAAATGAAAAGCAAATCAACCAAAACGCCGTACATAACACTTCCATGTTAAATGTAAACAATTCATAACTTTGCATATTTAACGGATCAATTTATACTTAGTTAACTGAGACAAACGCACACACGCTTTTTATATTATCATTAAGGTCAAAAAGGGTCGCATGTTAATTCATGTCGATTCCAATACACTTCAATATACACGTGAAAAAACCACTGATAAAATGTTTTGGGCTTCTAATGAACACATGACCTTTACACCAAAATAAAAACTGGCTTCACTTGTTTTCACTGCACGGTATAGGACATAGCCACCTCCCGTGCTATAGCATATACGTTAGCATATACGTAGTTATTAGAAGTGAGTTTTTTCAAAGTTGTAGCAGCCTATAATTACACATAGGCCTACTTATTTTGATTGTCTTCTATTATACCTACGGGTCGGTCACACACATACTAAAACCAACCCACGCAGACTTTGAAGACCACCTTTTTTTTCGGACAGGGTCCCTTCCTGCTATAATGAGCTCCGTGTGTTCACTCTCCCCTTTCCCTTTCTGGCTGACGGCAGCTTTGGTCAGATCCGGCGTCCACCTCANCCCTTTCCCTTTCTGGCTGACGGCAGCTTTGGTCAGATCCGGCGTCCACCTCACCACCAAGGTGGCAGACCGGAAACTTTGGCCGCGAGCTTCGAGAACGCGGGATTTAAAAAGGAGTTATTGGGGAAGGGGGAGTTGAACACGGTCCAGAGCCGTCAGCAGGCGATGACGTGGTCCTTTGAGCCAGCCACTTAGCCCCGGGACCCCCGTGACAGCGCAGTTAGTTAAGACACCGCCCTGGGCGCTGGGAGCTGTCAGGCGTCAGCGGGCCAACGTGGCGGTGGCCACTCGTTCCCTGCCTTTACCCCTTGGGGTCAAAGAGGCAGCCATCGCTCGCACAAGAGCTGGGTAGGGGGTATGGAGGAGGGCTAGCTTCGCTGGTGTCCCGGCTGGCCGACCAGGTAAAAAAATTATTATCGTCGCCCCCAGAGAAAATTCCCTCAAGACCTCGGTGGACCAACAAAACCAGAGCTCTAAATACGTTATTTTTGGCCCTTATAGTGGAGTTACACGTGCTAAATTGTATTCAAAACCCACTAGAAAGAAATCTCAATGCCACTCTATTGACAGAGCATAACTGATTACCTGCTAGTCAATAGTTCATATAAGGTCTAAAACAATGTTTCCACGCCGAGGCCGGGTTCGACCTCAACACCGTCCCTCCCAGATCTGAATCCTGTAGAGTATCCTGAGAGCAGCATTTTATATATACACTAGCAAACCCGGCGAACTCCGTTTCGCCATCAGATGGCTTCGTTTTATGCAACATTTTGTTTGGTGATTAAAACATGAAGAAACATTTTTTTTATATTTGAAAAGGAAAAATTTTATTTCATTTCACAACAGTAATGAATTGAACTTCTCTAAGTAAATGAAAGTGAATCCAAAGTAAATACGTTTCATTGAAGTGCTCTTTGGTAAACCACATTTTTTGTTTTTTGGTCTGACGTTAACACAAACAAAGCGGATGGTTTCCCAACTCGTGAACACGCAACGTATAACTGCCCATGTGAAAAACAATGATTTTCTAAATTTATCCCGCAAACACTAAGCGATTGGCCTTGCGACTTGTTAATTGTCATTGCGAACGCAAGGCGAACTGGAAATTGCAATCGTTTGAAGTCAAACGGAAGATCAGTCGGAATCATTGGTATTCGAGGAATACATACATTTTCACCTGCGTACTTTCCGTTAATAATGGTTGCCTCAATCAAATTCGGCATAAGTCTTTTTACCGAAAGTCGAGTACCGTTGCAAAGTCGCGGTGGATTCAAATTACGCAATATCATAATAACTGTACCAACTTTGAGTTGCAAGTTATGTGGTGGAAATCCTGGTAACTCCAGAGAGTTCAAAAACTCCGTTGGATAATTTACTACATCATCGGGATCTCTTATGGAATCAACGGATTTGTATGTCACCAAATCGCCAGCAATTTTTGATTGAATGGTGAAATTCAGTGCGTGTACATCATTATTCTTTGCGGCAAGAATTGCTCGTTGACTTAACCAAGCATAATTCTGATAATTCTCACTAATGTTTGGGAAAACATTTTCAATAAGAGCTAATTGAGAGTCTACAAATCGGCAAAATTCGTTGGTAAGAGTAATTAATCCAGATGTCGCATCAACTGGGACTTTTCCATTTCCAACAGCTAACAATTGTTTGGAAAATTGTGCAGCACTTTGATCATTTTGAAGTTGAACTCTCATATTAGTGGTTAGCGATAATGTTTTTACGTTATTCCATAAAGGTGATGCCTTCAGGCAAGCATTCAATTCATCTGCAGGCGTTCCACGGGGAATTACTGGCAACGTCTGCCTGAAATCGCCTGCCAACAATATCATCAAGCCGCCAAAGATGTTGTTATTTCGCCGAAGATCCTTCAGTGTGAAGTTAAGTGCTTCAAGTGATTTCTTATGTGCCATTGTGCACTCATCCCAAACAATGAGCTTGCATTGCATCAACAATTTTCCCATTGCACTGGATCGGGAAATATTGCATGTTGGAATATCAATTGTGTTTAAATTGAGTGGCAACTTAAGCGCAGAATGTGCAGTACGACCGCCATCTAGAAGAGTCGCCGCAATTCCAGATGATGCTAACGCCAAAGCTATGTCACATCTTGATCGAATAGTGGCCAAAATAAATGAAATGACAAATGTTTTCCCTGTTCCTCCAGGTGCGTCCAGGAAGAATAGACCACCAGTATTATTGTCCACCGCTTGCATTAATGTTTCGTATACTTGTTTTTGCTGTTCATTCAGCAACGGCTCATTATTTCGAACGAATTCCTGCAATGAATCAACATTGTATTGCAGCTCTCGATTTAATTCTTGGTTGAATGCATCGTGCATCGATCGATTTGGCGCAATCATTCCTACTTCAATCAGTAGCTTGTTTGCAATAGTCAAGCATTGATCCTCAATCAGAATCAATCCTTCATTGTAGATTTCATCGGTTATTTGGATGTCAGGATTATTCGTTTGAATGCGCAAGCGATGCAAGATATCTTCACATATGTCGTCTTTGTATTTGTTCCATAACTGAATTGGTTGTGAAGGAAAACATGTGGTGATGATAATTGCGAACAGCGTTCGTATTTGGTACGCATTTGATGAAACAACTGAATCCGCAAGTGTTAAATCCCAATGAGAATCGTTCTCCAGCAAACCCAATAGTTGACATGCTTCTCGATATGTTTGGCATTGGTGGCCATTCACAGTTTTCAAATGCGCGAATGATTTTGGTCCACGTACATGTACCAACAGCAGTCGCAAATAAAAACATTCATCATTTCTAGGATGAACAGTATACATGCGACCTAGTGCATCAGTGGAAAACACCTGTGGCCAATCTGGAACTGGGGTTCCTTGTTTGCGACGTTGGAATTTCTTTGTTGATTGATTCCAAGTGTAATACTTGGGCATTTCAACGTACATCAGCGTCGCTGCGAATGGATCTGCTTCACATATTGCAAAGAAGCTAGTCAATGTTGTCGATGGTGGTCTCTCAGCTCGTTGTGCCGCATTAGCCTCAGTGAAGTAAACTCTTTGGCCATTTTCCAAATGCACTGCTAAATGTACAACTGTGGGATATCTTTCATGAATTTGAAATGACAATAATCGCCACAGTGCTTCATTAGTACTGACGTATCTGCCCATTTGGAAGTTGCTGATTTCGTCATTCGCATTTTCCGACGCAATACCAAACACAGCCATGTCGCTGCCTTTTGTGACGTACTTGCACAAATATTTGATTGATTTGGCCGAATGACAACTCTCAACGTTTGCATGTGTTTCGAAAATTCGTGATAGCAGCGGGCAATATGGTACAATGAATTCATTTCCGATCTCAATCTCTTGATTTTGAACTTTAACTTTGATAGTTCGACCATTATCTTCTTTTGAACGCCGACGATAAACTGGATATCCATCGTTCCCTGTGACTGTTTCAGCAACTAACGGTCGCGGATATCGTTTTGTGCACTTTCCATCAGCCATGCAAGGCGATAATGGATTTAATGCACCGCACGGTCCATGGACCATCTGTGTCGTCACAATGTCGTGTAGATGGGGATCAGTGACTGGATCAGGAATTTCAGCTGATATGATGTCATCCACTTCATTTGAATGTAATTTGTTCAGCAACCAAATTAGGATATGAGCATGCGGTAGTCCACGCTTCTGCCATTCCACCGAGTACATATAACAACGTGTGTCACCAAAAACTCGATACTTAGTAAGCACATCCATCATAACCTTGAGTTTTTGCTGAAATACTCTGGCGATTATGTCATGGCGATCTTGCGGTTTTTGGCCCGGTTCCAACTCACGTTCAATTTCCGTCCACTTCGGATTGCATGTGAACGTAATAAATAAATCCGGAGTTCCATAATTTCGCACGTACGTCATAGCGTCTTGAGCGTATTCGTGCATGTGGCGTGGGCTTCCGATATAAGATGATGGGAGAATCGTCAGACGTCCAATATTCTGAACATCACCATCTGAATGAATAGCATCACGCAAGTGTATATAGTCCTCAGATCGTAGCTTTGCCTGATTGAATCGGATGAACGCTAAACGTTCGGTCTCGACTTTGACATACATGTCGACAGCGAATTGCTGGAATAGCCGACGGCACTTCAGAATGACATTCTCCTCATGTGTACGAATCATCATACGATACGCATAGTAATTCATTGCGCTTAGATTTTTATTCGTTGATACGCCTGAAAATGCAAAATTAAATGAATTGTTAATGGAAACCAATAATAGCAATAATAGCAATAATAATAGCAATAATTAGTGTGTGAATATTGTACCTGTAATTGGATCGACCATCTTCGACGTGATGTCGTATCCGTCTTGCCCTTGCCAATAAATGATTGGATATTGTAACGCATCGTACAAACGATGTGTCTCGTTTACACGATGCATGATATTGCTTCTTCGCTGAACGACAATGTCTCGCGATTTAGTTGGATCGCCAACAATAATTGCAGCAACATCATTAACGGTGGGTGCATTGAATCTTCGCACATGTTCACCTGTTGGGGTACAATCCGCTCTTATGACAAATTTGTGCGTATCCGATGGCATTCGTTCCAATGCTGTTTTGAACATATTAACCACAGCATTATTAGCGTGAAAAAATGCTTGCAACTGTTCAATAATTCGTCTCTTTAACTGTTGTGTTCCCTGTATATTGCACCGCACATTCAGCTGATCCACCATCGACGAAATGAAATATATTTGCAGAAATTGATGCGGTTCATCTGGTGTTGGCACCATTGAACCATGCAAATGATATATTTGTCCTTGTATCTGTAATTGCAAACAAACATAGTAAGTTGTAAGTTGTAACATAGGTGTAACATAGGAGTGATTGGTTATGTGTGTTGTATCTTTTACCTTGCAAGTCGGCATGAAGCCGCCTTCTCGAATGATATTAGCTCCAAAGGAAGTCATGCGAAAGCAGTTATTGTATTCAAGGATGTGTTGAAGAAAATGGCTGGAATCGGGATCACTTCCATCGAACAATGGTTTCAGTGGCTGTGGTGGTGTAAGTAATGGATCCAGTTTGACTTTTCCACTTGCGCAGCACAATCCAGCCGTTTCTCTTTTGAACTTTAACGCATTGCAATATCGGCATATAGTCGTCATTGGTCCAATATCTAAATTTTCATCATCACTGTAGTTCGCAGTGGGATCATATTGGAATGCCAAGCGATTGTATGATGCCAATGATCTTCGTGTGCTCACGCGTTGTCTCAATCGGGCATTTTCTCTTATTATATTTTGTCTTTCTTCGCTTAAGTTCTGTGAATACACTTGTTGCTGGCTTGCATGTCTCGTGCGGCGGCCGATGTTCGCACGTCGTCCTCTAGGCATTTTGGACTATGGACAGAGTGGTGAATTTAACCTCAAATGCACGATCCACATAATTTACACAGTTCAACTTACCACCTTAAAGACAAATGCCTGCTGTTGAAATTGAATAAAAATTTGCACAATACACGTGATTGATTTGATGGTTTCCAATTGAAATGTTAGGAAACGAATAACTTATTTTTTTTACTTTTTTTTCACAATTGTTTGTCACATGAAAGTTTGTCACATCACTGAGCAGAGAACAATGAGTAGCTGTCAAACAATGTATCACTCACCGGCGCCATCTACTTGATTTGTAGTACATGCTATGTATCAGAGATGGCGCTGTATGTAAAAAAAGATTTTCCCGCTTTTCTGTTAAAATTTTTCCTGAATTTTCTTTGCTATAAACCTCACGGAGCCCGAGACCTTTCCAACGAATGCAAAACCGTGGAAATCGGTTCGTGCGTTGTATCAGAGATGGCGCTGTATGTAAAAAAAGATTTTCCCACTTTTCTGTTAAAAGTTTTCCTGAATTTTCTTTGCTATAAACCTCACGGAGCCCGAGACCTTTCCAACGAATGCAAAACCGTGGAAATCGGTTCGTGCGTTCTGGAGTTATAGCGTCAGGAAGGAAAACCCGACTTATTTTTATATAGTAGATTTCAGCTGTATTTACTGGGATTATGCAGACTTTATTCCTGGTCTCTGGCTTCCCGGGTAATGTTGTCAGCTCTGAGCTATCCGATTCTCAGACACCACCTAACTCTCTTTCCACCTCGAGGTAGTCGTTTGCCACTCTTCATTCCTTGCCACCTCAGAATATTTCTGCCATTCAGGGGTTCTCATATTAACTCCCTATCATACCATGTCATGGATACTGCCATATCAAGCATCAACGTCCCGTTTCTGATACCAGCCTCTTATTTATTTGTGTTATTTTTCAAATCGTGTGATATGGTCGCAATATGGAGTCAGCCACGCGTTGTTAACTATTGACACTGCTGCAAACCTGCTGACATACTCATGTAGTGCAGTCCATAAAGCGTTTTAGCCTGTCAACTGTTATGCACTGAAGGAATTATGATAGTTAAGGAACCAATATTTAAGCACTGAGTTTCTTAAGATATCCTCATCGATGCCCCTGTGACTATCAGGTCAAAAACTCGCCAAAGCAATTCCGATTCGACCCCAACCAAGAACGAGTACAGATTTAATTTGAAGTAAACGTGACGAACGATGCTGATGGCTGGTGTATTTTCTCGAAGTGCTCCAATTTCCCGTACCACTGCATTAATATTATTTTTTACTTTAGGATCTTAGTTTATCTCAAGCTATCAGAGACGACGACCACCTGTGGGTCCCATGGGTTAAAATTTCCTTGCGTGTAAGGAAAGCAAATGTAAGGTACAACTGCCTCTTAAATGTAGAGTAAATTTACGTAACAAGTGAAGTAATATTCCCTAATCGTACGGAAACTATCTGACAAAAGTGTGGGAAAATTCCACACAAGTAAGGGAATGTTAACTATATTGTATAATAAAATCAAAGTTTAAAAACTTTTAAGTATTAATATAGTTTATTTTATTATTACACGCATCCTCAGACGACTAGTAACCGAAACCACAATCCTGTAATCCCCGATACTGGCAAGTAAGTGGGCGTAAACTACGGGCCATAATCTCGGGAGGCCGGTGCGCTATCCCTTACATCACGGCGATAATGTAGCTGTACTTGTGAATATTAGCTGAGTAAAGGCATTCACCAGGGGGGAAAAAAAGCATTCATTTAAAAACCTAAAAATATTTTCATTGAAATAACTATACACGTTTTCCCTTAAATATTTCTTATTATTAGCTTGAACATTCCCGCCATTCTAAGAGCAACTTGACAAATTAGTTATTCCTGGAACTGGTTATAAAAATTATTTTGTGTAACAGAATTTTACTTTTTTGCGGTACAAAGCAAAGTTTGTATACAATTTCTTTGATGGCTTTATTAGTGCTTTGAAGTCAATACCTTTCCAAGTATTTTAATAATTCCCTTGACATAAAAATTACGCGGGTAATGTTAAGGGTGTATATTGAGATTTGAATACGAGGTCAAAAAACAATCTATTTTCTAGAGTCTCTCACGAATTTTCTTATTTCTTTTTTTTCACGCACTTTCGATTTGTAACTCTTTGATAATTGTGTTTAACAGATTTTATACATTAAGATTAATTTTCATTTCTCTGTATCGTGCCTGCCCTAACGAATATATGTCCTACAAGCTGTCCAACATGGCGCCTCATGTTATTTCTTCCTCCCGTCCTCCCATTGAGCTGTTGTGAGAGTCTTAAAAGACGCGCACGTCGCGTTGTAAGGTAATTTTCCCATTCATGTGTGAGATTATCCAATGCCATGTAAGTTAATTTTACTCCAGAGTGCGGTTGTAAAATTTATTCTAGTGAACCTCCTAAATTTAAATGGAAGTTTTCTTCCTTTAAATTGAATGGAAATAATACCAAACGTCACTCTGCACATATAAGAATATTTAGCGTCGCTTCTATACAAAATTGCGAACTTCCCTATGGATTTGACTGCTTTCTGAACAGATATAGGAACGTTGCCATGGATGTATAGGAAAAAAATTACCTTTCGTAGTATCCCAATATACGTATACAGTGGTGTGGTGAAGTTGAGAATAATCTCTTAGAGCGTACCCAGGTTATGATTCACAGTAAACTGTCGACTATCTTTTAGCATAGCTACGTAAGATAAATTTCAACAATCTAAGAGCTAGACAATTTATTGGGCCCTGTGTTTATTGCATTTAGTACAAATATATGTATATTCATTATTCTTCCCCCTCCAGAATACTTGGAGGATTTCTTGTACATAATATCACGGAGTTACAATATTTATTAATAGATTATTTATTACTTGCTATTGTTTTGGATGAAAGTGAATTATTAATACGATTTTGATTACAAAATGTAACTCAGCAACACCTACAAACTAACGTTGTGAATTCACCATAAATATTATTTGAACATTTCTAACATTTAATACATAATGATTCTTGAGGGCTGTATACGGTATCGGCTCTCAAGACTTCGTTTTTAAGNAACATTTCTAACATTTAATACATAATGATTCTTGAGGGCTGTATACGGTATCGGCTCTCAAGACTTCGTTTTTAAGAGCCGCCCAAATATCTCAACTCAACTTTATATGGTATTGAATATGGAGCAGCCAGATTAATTTATTGTTAACTAGCGAACCGGCCCGGCTTCGCCCGGGTACAATTGAGTTTTACAGTGATACACTAATAAATAAATTGGGATAGAACAATTCATTTATGTGATTATTGGCCTAGGTTTTTAACTGGTTATGGCAACCCAAAAGGAAGGAATTATTTTTTACCCTATAGCCAANATGTGATTATTGGCCTAGGTTTTTAACTGGTTATGGCAACCCAAAAGGAAGGAATTATTTTTTACCCTATAGCCACATTTCCGCTTTACAGGGACGATGCACGAAAATAAAAACGTGGGTTTCTTCAAGTTGTAGCTTTAGAAGAACGTGTTGGATCCATGATGAAAAACGTGAAGGCTGAGGGATCTTAATCGATCACCAAAGTTAAGCAACGTTCCCAGCGGCAAACATTTGGATGGGTGACCGTTTAGGGGCATAACATCTGAGCGCTTCCGGGCTTCGGAGGGCACGTTAAATATACGANACATTTGGATGGGTGACCGTTTAGGGGCATAACATCTGAGCGCTTCCGGGCTTCGGAGGGCACGTTAAATATACGATCCCGGTTGTTATAGATTAAAAGCAGTCGTTAAGCCATATCAGAGGTCCTTGGGCAGCCTGATAAACTCTGTCACCAGAGGAAAAAAATATTTCGGTTACGTTCCCAGCCGTTGCAGAATTAGGTTTTGTTGTTATTTCACAGGAACCGTACAATTTTCCGGGATAAAAAGTATATTATGTCCTATTATAGGACCTATAGTACCTACGTACCGAATTTCATCCAAATTCGTTTTGCCGTTATAGAGCTGAGTGGTAAGAAACATACACACACACAGAGACTTTCGCATTAATTATATTAGTAGGATAGGTAGGCCTATCGCAATAATTGTTCCTAAAGTGGAAGATTGAGCGCCTAGAAAATACACGCTTGAGCGAACTTTTGCATGTACAAGATATGTCGTTCTTATTAAATGATATCATATGTATTCTGTAAAAAAACAAATGTCTTGTGAACTTCCTTAACTGTATTGTAAGTTTTTAACCTATACAGTGTATGGAAATAATATTACATGTCGGGCTGAAAATATGGGAATGTTTAGCATTACTACTATACAAAGTTGGTAACATCCCTACGCATTTGACTGTTTTTTAAGCAACTGTAGGAACGTTACTATGGATGTATGGGAAAATAATTTTACAATTCGCGCTTTGTCACTGTATGTATATACTGGTATGGTAAATTTTCCAATAATATCTCAGAGCGTAATTCTGTATTTANTCGCGCTTTGTCACTGTATGTATATACTGGTATGGTAAATTTTCCAATAATATCTCAGAGCGTAATTCTGTATTTGACGCGATGTTGAATCAGACTTCGCGACATATAATCGTATTTACCTCCCACTGTGGAACATATCAAACTTTTTAAAAAATAGGGGTGTTGCTGTGTTTAGGGCATGGCTCTGGGTTTTGCGAGAAATACGTCTGCGTTAGCCGGTAATATTTCCTTTGGGGTATGGGAATAAAGTTAAAGTTGAGTAATANTTTTGCGAGAAATACGTCTGCGTTAGCCGGTAATATTTCCTTTGGGGTATGGGAATAAAGTTAAAGTTGAGTAATAGATAGTTGCAATTTTATAGCTTAAATCTACATATCTAGTTGAGACCTTTCGTCAGGCACAACATCAGAAGGAAGTTTTCGCCCACGTCTAAAATGGCCACAAGTAGCCGCGGACCCCCATCCGAGCCTCGCACATGCGCGATGCCAACTCGAGGTCGTGCTCGGATCGTATTTGCATGCCCAATCGAACGAGAAAACATTTATTTCAATCATGATATTATTCATGAAGTTATAGTTGCGGAATGGATCACTCTGCAAACGTTACATCACCGTTTCCGTCATGGTGCCCATGTGTTGATGTGATTCCAAAGACGTATTAACGTCAAAATTATCGTCCTATATTATCACCGTACACCAACATTTTTTACGAGGAGACCATATCAAGAGACGTGATGTCTGGCAGACAGGCTACAGCCATCACACTCAATAGTATATGTATTCATAGTGTAGTGGCACATTTTATACACGCTCAAAGGGAAACATAAACAGGGACCGCAACATTATTTACATATGTGAGGAAGATATGAACCAATTTTCTTGAATTAAGCATAAATTCTAAAACATCAAGCATGCACTGCTTTGAGGATTTAAGTATGATAATAATATTGCATCTTAGGACAGTAAAACTTGTAGTCGCTACATTGTTACATAGTTTGTTTTTATGAATGAAATACATTTCTCACTGCCTGAAACATAAAAAAAAAACACTTAAGTAACATAATTAAAACCACAGTCACTGCATGTTACAGTAAGGCTGCGTTTAATATAACTTTTCCGTAGTTTCAATACTCTTAATACAATCGGTAAATGACCAATTTTTAAAGACAAGTTTCAGAAGTTCCCTTTTCAGGGTTTCAACGGAACTGCTGTCGGTACGGCTATGAATATCAGTGATTTCATGGAGTGAAAGGCTGACGTATGCGTTAAAAGCGAATAACAAGAAAAATTTACACATTGACACATTAAAAATTGTGTACATAAATGGCAAAATTGAGTAATGTATACTGAGCAAGAGTGTCTGCCTCCGGAATTTCTGAGTGGTTTTAATGTAAAAGCAAATCACTTATCTACAAATAACTGTCTATTTGATGTTATGCTTATGAATTATCTGTTATTGCTGGTTGACTAATAACATTTTTTACATGATAAAGTAGTCCCTCGCGACAATAAATTACATAAATATTAACCTGATACTATGATTTTGTAATACCTACTTCACTAAGCTGCTTGCCCGTTTCCATTTCATTCTATCATTCCGGTATGTTCGAGCCCGAAAAACCTAACACAGCATTCAAATATAATTATTTGGTTATGCTTCGAGTAAATAAAGAAGCCTACTTCCCGATGTTATGTTTGAATGTCCTAAAAATTTCCGTGAAAATATCATTAATAAATGTTACTAAATGCAAGTCGTAGCAGTGTGTAAACAAGATAAAGTGTCAATTGAATTGCTACTTTTGAAGTTCAAGTGGCATTTAATCTTCTTGCTTGCAAACTGTTACGGCCTATATTTAATAATAATAATATTCCCACCGCGGATATTTTAAGGGCATTTAAACATAACATTGGAAAGCAGGCTTATATTAATGCATTAAATATCCACGTACATATAAAACGTTTACAATACATATATCTAACTGAATGAAAATGTCCGTTTAGTAACTTCAAAACCTAAATTTTTTTTATATATATTAACGTATTGCGATACGTAAAATTTAGTTATTAGTTTTGTAGGTGTTTTGTAAGTTTATCGATTTGGTTGTAAGCATGAAAATATTTGAATTTAATATTTCTTAACTCGACAAAGTATTTATTTTTAAATATATCCGGCCAGATAAATATTGCATATAGCTAACACCAGTTATCACAGGAAGATTTAGCTTTTAAAATCTTAGTTTAGAATTGAGTGGGGGTTCTTTATCACTTACGTTGGTTACAAAACAGACGACGAAATTCAAAATAGCAAGGGCGAAAAAAATTAAAATCAAATGTCAACCTTCAACGCGAGAAAATATTAACAAAATAAAATCCTCTTTTTGCATACAGATACCGCACAAGATTTGTCAGCATGTGAGAAAAAAATTAGTCGAGATTTCAAGATAACTTGTTGCAAAAATAAAGATTAAAACAAGATAAAGAAGGGTACACAACACGAAAAAAAATTAAACTATTGTGGTATTCGGTGCAGAAGACAAGTTCAATGTATACGAGAAAAAAAGCACCAAAACGAATCGATCACAACACAATATTTTACAAACCCATAAAGCAAAAACAGGACAGTCAAAAAGTTATGAAGTCGGAAAACGAAGTAAACACATCAAAGAATACATATAAAAACAAATGAGGGTAGAAACAGCAACGAAATTTGAGACAACAAAACTATTTGTCATAACTTTTCGGAAACAAAGCAGTTCCGATTCTGAAAATTCTATAAACTGTCACAAACATTTCTGAACTCAAAAGCGAATTTTGTTAACAGTACAAAATCAGTATATTCCCCTCAAAAATTTGTATGCCAACAGAGTTTATCGAAACTTTTATTATATGTTCGTTTGCCCATATAAGACTAGTATTTTGTTCATTCAGATAAACATAATTTACTCAATTTAAAACAACTCATATTAATTGGAAACCTAAATCCCAGTCTAAAAATTTAGTTTGAGACAATAACGTTGTTTCAGAAATCCTAATTACAAGTAATTTACTACATAATTAAGAAACTAAGCTTATTAGAGCGTATCTGGAGCTCCGTGTCTAATTTTGTTTAGTTATACTAGCTAGTTTTACTAATCACTTCATGAACTCAATGATATTTTATAAATCTGTACTGACGATAGCAAAGCCTTTTCTATGTGTAAATGGAGAACATATCAGATATGTAATAATACCAGGTAAAGACTCTTAAGTAAAAACAAATACTTATTTTTATTTAAAGGGAAATATAATTACATTTAAAAGTAATAGGAAACATTTCCACCGGTTCACATTTTTCCCATAAAAAGTTATATGTTTAAGCTGAAACATTCCCATCAATGGCTTTTAATCAATAGCGGTAAATTTAAAATAAAATAAAAATGTTTTACACGCGTATTATTGTACTCCTGTCATGTCTCTATGATGTCATAACCAATACATTTAATCAGTATTAAATTTCCATAGAAGCTTGTTTCCAGTACTACGAATATAGAAATTCGTTCCCAGATCCGTAAATTTCGCTTGGAAATATTTGAGCGAGACGAGAAAAAACTAGTTGCGTGCGACGAGGCTGACGAGCGTCAGTTAACACTTTGTTGCGCAGAGCTGCGCCACGTCTTGGGCGAGAGAGCGTGCGGAGTTGAGAATAAGGGGTTAAAAGAGGGGAAGAAAGCAAAGAAGGAAGAAGAGACGAGAAGAAAGTCTGTTACCAAGACAACCTCTGTGAAGGAGCGTCGTTCACCCTACTCCGGCGTTGTCCCCCTCCTCTCCCGCGAAGCATAACTCCTTCCTTCCCCGGCACTCCGTATACCCCTTTGGGCTTGCCACCTCGGCCCCAAGCCAGAGGAACGCCTTTACAAGACTTCATGATGAAAGTTGGCCAGCGGGCTGCGGCCGCCCTACTACCTGGCCTGAAAATATTGCGCTCGGCCAAATTTGCCTTCAGCGGCTATGCGGCGAGCTGCACGCAACGGGACCGCGTATTCAGCCAGTGTTCACCATTTTAGTATCGTTCAATTCGGTCACCGTCAGTAGTAACTTGTTCGAAGATGGTTGCGATTTGGTAATTTTGTGTTTAAGTAAGTTTCGTTACAAACTAGAAACTAAATACTAGAATGCCAAATACGTCATCATTTTAGTCGACTAATTCGGGTCATGTGACCTTTTAGGATACTTAAAAATGCCTATTCGGGCAGAGCCTCAGAAACTCTTGGTGTCGCGCGTTTGGAATCACCTGTTTCAGATCGCGTCCGNAAAATGCCTATTCGGGCAGAGCCTCAGAAACTCTTGGTGTCGCGCGTTTGGAATCACCTGTTTCAGATCGCGTCCGGTTGAATCGACGTTCCAACAAGTTTCGAAGGACCTGGCGAATGCGCGCTTGAACAACCGAGAGATTTCCGAGAAGTTACAATATAAAACACAATATCAAAAAGTAAAAGAAACTGGAAGTGAAAACGGGATTTTAGAGCTCCAACATGACGTAAATGTTTACGTCTGTATTTTAAAATTTATTCATATCTGTACATCATGTTCTTTCCACTCATAATAAACCTTATACCCAGTTTTTATTTTTTATTTTAATAAAATAAAAAAATATATTTTTACGAAGAAAATTAACATATTAACACATAACACGTGTGCGTCTTCTATTTAGCAAAAAAAAAAATATAAATTAATTACCAGCTTGTTGAATGTGTTGCCCGCAAGTACTGTACGCGTAATTTTGGTTGTGCTTTCGAAACTTCCGTGTGAAAAGTAAACAAATATTAAACGTGTAATTTATATGTCACCAGTCTGTCTAATGAATTGTATTCACCAATGGAAAATCCATCAACGTGATTCCGNAAACGTGTAATTTATATGTCACCAGTCTGTCTAATGAATTGTATTCACCAATGGAAAATCCATCAACGTGATTCCAAATACGCTTTTATTACGGAAAACTTAAAGGTTTAATCGTAATTGTCTTGCAAGATATCTGAAAACCCCAGTCTTACTTAAAACAAACCTTTAGCAAAAAAAAAAAAATTAAAAATTTCAGTGGTACAACTGGAATTCTATGCTACTTGTGATTATACAGACGCCAAATGCTGAAAGAAAAGAACATCTTAAAATAACTTTCGTAAATAACGAACGTGTTGTTGCATGAAATGTTTGTTAAATATTTTCAATGAAACCAACTCCTTTTGTTTCTAATGCCGCAGCATTTTATTTCAGAAATTATCTGTAGAAATTTTGTTTCCAATTAAACAATAAAAACGTTTTAAAAACTATTTATTTATACGTATTCACATAACCAGTCCACATTTGATTTAAAACTACAAATTATTATTTTTTAAATTTCGTTTAACTTTTAACAGTTTAGACGTCGATTAATTCANCATTTGATTTAAAACTACAAATTATTATTTTTTAAATTTCGTTTAACTTTTAACAGTTTAGACGTCGATTAATTCATAAGTGTTAGAATATTTTTTTTTGACTAAGAAATAAATTCAGTTATTTTAAATAGTTGAAATATTTTCATTGTAAAAACATTGTTAACCATAATGTGATTTCTATTTTAACCGGTACAATGCAATCCAAGTGCGTTAGGAGTGATAAAATTGTTTATAGAGCTGTTTGAAATGATTCACTATATTAAAAGCGATTTTTTTAATTGCCTCAATTTCCGGGAACCAAATACTACTTTTAAAATGACACAAATGAATAAACATTGTTTTTCTATGTACTTTTTTTATTCAAAACGCCAAGGGGGGTGCGTTTTCAGACATTAAAACTACTTATACGGGGCAGCTAATTTTTATTTACTATAAAGAATGTCCCTTGCTTCGTAACAAATGTACGTGTGNAAAACTACTTATACGGGGTAGCTAATTTTTATTTACTATAAAGAATGTCCCTTGCTTCGTAACAAATGTACGTGTGAATTTGCAAACACATTTTTAAATCATTTATTTGCAACACATTACCTGGTGAACTTCTGTCCAACAAGTAAGGGAAAGAAAGTTTGGAATGAATAGTAGCAGCATAACCGAGAACCTCAAGACAAGCCAAGGAAGGGTGGTACNAAAACTACTTATACGGGGCAGCTAATTTTTATTTACTATAAAGAATGTCCCTTGCTTCGTAACAAATGTACGTGTAAATTTGCAAACACATTTTTAAATCATTTATTTGCAACACATTACCTGGTGAACTTCTGTCCAACAGGTAAGGGAAAGAAAGTTTGGAATGAATAGTAGCAGCATAACCGAGAACCTCAAGACAAGCCAAGGAAGGGTGGTACNGTAAGGGAAAGAAAGTTTGGAATGAATAGTAGCAGCATAACCGAGAACCTCAAGACAAGCCAAGGAAGGGTGGTACGAGGTTGAGATGAGGTAAGAAAAGAGGCGAAGGAAGATGAGCAGAAAAAAAGGAACAGGAAAGTCTTAAAGAGAGAGCGAAAGAAAGGCAAAAATAAAAAGTAAAAAGGGGGTTCCCCGCACACTTCCCGTGACATGCGCAGCATGACAAAAATATTTTCCCCACCCTGTCTCGCTCTATCCCTACCACGCCTTTTCTTTTCGCTTCCTCGGTCCGCCACAGCCCCTCCCTCGGCCACATAGGCGTCTTGAAGGAGCACGAACAGCCGACCCCACATCTTGACAACTCAACTCCGCCCACAAAACCGACGAAGAGAAACGCCCCCTCAAAAACCCAAGACACCCCCTTCTTTCCCCTTCTTCTATCCACCTTTCCGCCTTATTTTTAGGTTCTTTTATTTTCTTTCCTCCTCGTCTCGCCTTTCCCCTCCTGGCCGCGGCGGGCGTCTCGAGGAGCGCAGTCTTTTCGGCGGACGCGGGGAGGCCAAGTTTGCAGTCGGTCGCGGGCGACCTTGCCGGGCAAAAAGAAGCGCAAGTCCTCCCTCCCGCCGAGCGACGCCGGGCGTCCCGTGGCGTCCCCACCTCGGANAGAGCGGGGAGGGGAAGAGGCGCGCACGTGAGAGGGCGGAAAAAAAAATAGTGCCGAGGTGGTAGGGGAAAAAACCCTCGTCACTCTTTCATCCGGCGCTTGTCGGTTAAAAACCCGACCGCGTGGCCGAAGCCGGTCGTTGATCGCGTAGCACTCGTGTCCACGTGCGTCCTTTTATTTCGGCTCCAGGTGTCTCCCGCCTTCCCAGCCCCATTTCCCAGACTTAAGTCACCCTCCTTACCCCCTGGGTCAAAGTTCGTCGGTTAACCCACCTGTCCTCAGAGCCCGCGGGAGGGGTGAGAAAAAATCTCCTCCCTTCTGGCTTTCTCCCCGCCCGTCCTTATTTCTCTTTCTAATTTTTCTCCCGCCCTCCCGGCGTGTTTGTACTCCCGTCCCTCCCGCAGCATCATCCCTTTTCTGACGAGTTTTCCTCCGTCTCTCTTTTTCTGTTCTTCGCTCGGCCACCCCCGTCCCTCCACATCCCCCACACCCCTTCTCTTCCGGCCACCGTCTAATTGGCGAATGCGGTGACCGCCAGGGGTTGNCCACATCCCCCACACCCCTTCTCTTCCGGCCACCGTCTAATTGGCGAATGCGGTGACCGCCAGGGGTTGCCGCGAAAAGTCCTCCCAGGAAGCCGACACCGCAGCGCGTGGGCGATTCGCGGCGAAACGCAGACCGAGCCCGGGACTTCCCAGAGAAAAGTGACAGCTGCGAAGGGAAGTCGCAAGTTCACACACCAAGGACACGCCTGCACGACTCAAGTGCCCCGTGCCACGGCAGAAGCAGCTGCGACCACGTGCCGTCACTCCGTCCTTCGATTCTAGAAGCTTGTCTGAAACGAAAACCCTACAAGTAACCGTCGGAACTCGATCTGAGGTTCTGGACATCGTAAAAAGAAAGACCGTGTGTCGTCTCGCATCGAAACGTTAGGTAGCGCTTCGTGGTGCGTAAAAAACAGTGAAATATAATCTAATTAGTGGAAAGGCCGATGAGCTACAGGTGTTCATTTTATTTGTTGATTCCTCGTAACATTTGAAACTTCTTTGGGAAGCCGGCGAACCGAGTGCTTAAATCTTTGTCGGCGTTAGAAATTTGTGTTGGTATTTGACGATTTGTGTGAAATTTTTGTTTGTTTGTATTTTGTTTGTTTGCGTGTGGATGAGCAGAGAAGCCATGGAGTGACATATTTTTTACGAAGACGCTGGGACTCGAGGCGAGAGACTGGCGATGGAGCGCGGGATCTATGGCGAAGCTGTCCGCCCGGACAGGTGATGCCCGCGTGAAGCGGCTCCGGCGGCGACAGTGTATTCGATTTGGGAGCGTGGCCAGCGGCGGCGGAGGATGCACCTGTCGAACGAGGNGGGCGAGCTGGTGCGCACCGGCAGCCCGCACCTCGTCTGCACGGTCCTGCCGCCGCACTGGCGCTCCAACAAGACCCTGCCCGTCGCCTTCAAGGTGGTGGCGCTAGGGGACGTGCTCGACGGCACCTTGGTCACCGTGAGGGCGGGTAACGACGAGAACTGCTGCGCCGAGCTGCGTAACTGCACCGCCGTTATGAAGAACCAGGTCGCCAAGTTCAACGACCTCCGCTTCGTCGGCCGCTCCGGCAGGGGTGAGTTACCGGCGTGGTCCCGCGTTCAAGTTTCTGCCTTCTGGCATCTCCCCAACAGTCTCTCCAACCCCCTCGACTTATGGCGCCCGCCTAAATATTGTTCACGATAAAGTGAGCACATTTGAAATCAACCTTAAAGGTCACTGTTCCTCCCTGCATATATTTCCACGGGCGCACTAACTGACATGCGCCCAGTAAAGTTGGTAACGATCGAAGGATAGTTGTTCCGTGACTTAACGTCGAATTAAAATTGTTAGGTTACCATTTGTGATGTTATATTTTATTTATTTCGCTTTCTTTTTTTTAATCCTTTCAAGTGTAAAATTAACAAATTTGTAAAATATTTCTTTTCAAATAATGTAACAGTTTCACATGACCGACGCATGATAAAGTGATGAGGCCCATACTAAATTTAATTTTACATAACATGGAAAAAAACACGATGTTCATCCAAGTAGATCTTAAGCAGGGCTTTCAAAAGTGCTCAGTTTACCGTGAACATAATAACATAACATATGTGTGAACCCAGTCCTCAGCGGTATGAGATTACTGGGTTTATGATCACATGCACCATAGGTGTCATACAGTTATTCATCGTTATTATGTCGACTTTCACCGTGAACAGCCTCTACCTTAAAATATTTTGCACGGTTGAGATATAGATGCAAAGAAGCTATAAGGGCGACACAAGTACGGCTCTATTGTCACCCGCCAACTACAACCGTAAGTTACTGAAGACTTTACATAAGACTGCCCGCAGTCGTGAAATTTTAAAAATTAAAACGCTTAATTGCATACTTCAGTGTAAGTTTCGTATATAATCTTCATATAAATTTTAAAAATGACATTCTGCAGATTTTACTTTTGTTTATAGTGAAGAAATCTAATAAAATAATTGCAGTACGCACGAAAGTTTGAAAGATGCATTCGCTACTAATATGAAATGTAACTTTTTCAGAACATAAGAACAATTTTTACGATTATATAAAGAAGTTTTTGTTCTCCACGTGTGTTTCGAACACGTTGCAAAGTAGTCTACACGTTAGGTAGGTGGGCGCAATTAGGTATATTCCTTCGTACACTTACCAATTATTTTTCGAAACTACCAACAAGCTACTAAATTTCCCCGGGAGAAATATAATAAAAACATATATTTCCTTAGAGAATCAAAGGCCTCCGGATTAAAAAGGAACCCATATTTGGCCTATAAAAAAATTGAACTCGTACTGTCATGTGCCCTAATGAACATACTAAAATAGTTACGTTTTATTTTAAGTAAAAATACCTTTTTTAACTACAGCACTAAAATTACCATTTAGCACTCGCTGAGACAAAAACATAACAGATTTAAAATTAAATCGAATTAGTATTTGTTTAAATGTATCAAAAACTACACAGTCAATAAAACCATCTTAAGAAACCTGTTTTACAAAAACCAAATTCTTAAAATAATTTGGAACGTCATTTTCTTTCTGATATAAGTTTGATACTTTAATAATACTGTAACTTGAAAATTTTGACTTTTTGTCCTGCAGGAATTTGTTTGCACAGTGTTGTTTATTTACATTACTTCGATTCGCGTTGGTTGTGAATGCCCAGGCGATAATCTAGTGTTTTACTTGAATTCTGATAAACTGCGTTTTTTTATTTTTCTGTCGTGGAAAGGGAGCGTCTAATAAAAACCTTTAATATTTCGGTTGTTAGAATTTATAGCATTAAAATAACACATATNACCTTTAATATTTCGGTTGTTAGAATTTATAGCATTAAAATAACACATATTCTGGCATATTGGCTATAAATATCACACAAAAAATAACACGTTTACAATTGACTTCTCAAGCTCAAAAAAAAACAAATTAAAAAAATTATGTAAGTATTTTTTTGTTTGGTTACGTGAAAATTTTAACTAACGGTCGTAAATAAGTTCCTATGGTTGTTATAAAAATTTTCTATAATTTTATAAGTTAACACTAAACAAATGCTGTTTGAATAAACGTCTTTATTTATTTTCCTTCATTATCATNTTCTGGCATATTGGCTATAAATATCACACAAAAAATAACACGTTTACAATTGACTTCTCAAGCTCAAAAAAAAACGAATTAAAAAAATTATGTAAGTATTTTTTTGTTTGGTTACGTGAAAATTTTAACTAACGGTCGTAAATAAGTTCCTATGGTTGTTATAAAAATGTTCTATAATTTTATAAGTTAACACTAAACAAATGCTGTTTGAATAAACGTCTTTATTTATTTTCCTTCATTATCATNTTCTATAATTTTATAAGTTAACACTAAACAAATGCTGTTTGAATAAACGTCTTTATTTATTTTCCTTCATTATCATATTTGACCTAAGAGTCTCATCAGACATAAGTAAACAATATTTAATTGATTAATTAATTAAAAGTTTTCTACGGCCATCAATTAAACCTGAATCAGTCATACGTAAGACAAGATGCTAAATACACAACTGGATATAAAATATTTAATTCATTATTTAATACGTATGTATTTACCACAAAAATTCTCAACTACTCCTGCAAAGTACAGAATTTTTACACATGTATTACTAAAGCAAATTATCTTGCAATATATGGAGTGAATCAAGGAGTGCCTAAAAATAATATTGAAAAATATTCTTGGCTTCATTAAAAATTATGTCACATCATGAATACAGGTATTGAGACAAATATTTGAGACAGACGCATTTTAAATAATATATTTTTATTTCCCCGTTTTAATAAATAACATATATTTTATTTTCGTGCGTCGTGAAGTATATTAAAACTATATCCAGCTTCACTTAAAAATTGAGTTTACAGAATTACATGTTGTATGTTGAAAGACACGCACTCATTTTTTAAATAATTAATTAACAAGTGCAAAAAAATCTGCGCAGAATATTAAATTAATTTTATCATCAGATCATTTCATCCCATAAAATAATATGAAAAAAATGGGATAACTTTTTGCTTTCCTTCAAAATAATTTCCCCTGAATAAAGCATTTTTTAGTAACTATTGTATACTAAGATTTTCCATTGAGTGACCCACATAAGAAAATAAGGAAGATGGCTTATGAACTTAAATAAACTTAATTGAAATGATGCTCTTCCTGAAGCTTGATTAGAAAAGACAAATCTGAATTTGAGCATGCACGTGAACTGGGGGGAGACGCTCGCAATTAAGCATTCGATCAACAAGTGACTCACAAATTATTTCCTTTCCAAAGAGCACGGAATACTTTCCTAAAGTAGTTAATAGAATATCCAATTAAAATTTTAACAACACAGATTGTCAGTGTACCTTATTGTTTTAGAGCAAAAATATTTTAATTACTATTGTTAAAAATGTGTAAAAATTAATAGGTGAATTTTTTGTATTTTTTTAAATCTAATAAATAAATTCCAGTCACAGAAATTTTTGTCTTTAAGGGTACTGGTCACTAAAATATGCATTATTTTTCGTAGAACGAAATACCGTTCAGTTAGTAGAAATAATTTGCAAGTACTATTTCCTCGCGTAAAAAANGCATTATTTTTCGTAGAACGAAATACCGTTCAGTTAGTAGAAATAATTTGCAAGTACTATTTCCTCGCGTAAAAAAATAGAAAACATAGGTTTTGCTTTATGGCATGCCAATATCACAATTTTAGAATTTTTGGGACGTACAAATAANAAAAAATAGAAAACATAGGTTTTGCTTTATGGCATGCCAATATCACAATTTTAGAATTTTTGGGACGTACAAATAAAATTAAAAATACATACTGTAAAGTTTAAAAGAACGACGTACAGGCCATGTCATACTTAATTTTAATTTATTCTGAGCAAAATCCGTTTTACAAAAACCGTAGAGTAATGCAAATCAAAAATACGCAGAAATGTCCTTATATCAAGTAATTTACAAAATTTGAAGAAAAAATTACGTATTTTAAAATATTTTTTGAAGTAACTCATGGTATCTTACTTCCATTTCAATTATCTAATTTTGGTAGGTGATTTAGTTTTTATTACTTGTAAGTCTCAAAAATACTAAAATTGTAATATTGACATGCAATAGTTAGAACAAGATTAGGAGGCCTAAACTTTTTTATGCAAGGAAATAGTACTCATATCTAATGCCCATAAATTGAATAGTTTTTCGTTAAAATATAAAATAATGATTTGATGGTGATAGTATTATTATAATTAAAATTTTTGCTATACAAACAGCTTATTTAAATACAAGCTGGAACACATGTCTTGCACAATCTCTATACCAGGTGGTATCATAGCATGTATAAAATAATGTATATTTAACCAATACATTTTAAGAAAAGTTTATAATTAGCGTAATTTTTAATGTAAAATAAACTTGTAAACTTTTGAAAGCTTGTTTTACACGTGAAAATAAAATGCTGCGAATAACGACAAGAATTCATTGAGATACTAATCCAGAGAAAGTAATGATATAAAAAGATATGAAATTCAATTTGTGCAAAAATCACTAAGACATTGTATTCTGTAATACTTGTTAACACATTACGATATGTCAAGAAAATCCATACTTCTGAAAGTTCACGAGATTTTCTCTCCGTAAGCGTTTAATTTTCAGCAACTCTCTTTAGGACTTCTTAATTACACGGAGCTCTTAAGCTTTATATATTTATCGGTACAGTTACAATGGAGGTCGGGTCATATAATTTTTAAAGGCAATAAAATTAAGGGTTCATTCTTTGGGAAAGAGCAGAATTAGAAAAGTTACCAGTGAACACAGGTTTAAAACACTTATACTTTTGGCAACGACACCAGCTGGCACATTAATGAGTTTTGAGCATCACCTTGGACGGGACAACATTCTGAAACCAAGTCAATGGAAATAGTTGCTCAAGACTCAGATGAAGACTGCTAACACCCTTTCTGATTCAGCTACAATGATTCGTCGGTCGATAACATGTTTGGCAAGTAGGCCGAACCGACGTGTATTCGCGCCCATTTACAACGTTGCTCCCGATGGAGAACCAACAATCCGCTCCGAAGGTGGTGTTAAGCCCACATGTTATCAGGAACTTATCCTTACTTGAACACTTCTGTGTGCATTTAGGCGTTTTAAAACCAAAATAAACATTCACGTTGTTTTTAGTGCGTACTCGTTGAGAGTTACGTAAATTCACACCCTAAGATTTAATCATTGAAAATTGACCCATAACCACATCAAAACACTGTTACTTTCTGTAGTGGCCTGCGTGCAGTAAATTACCCGTTGTTACGATTGGTTTACAGATAAATTATATTGTCAGATGCACTTGCTCCCAGAAAAGTCCAATAATTTCGCAGTCGGTAAAGCCTAAGTAAATACCCTGTTAATACTATTTCAAATATTAAAACCATTATCTTAACTTTAAAGTGGATCAATAGAAGCTGAGCATTTTTTATTCTGAGTCAGTGATATGTCACTGATTGAAAGATTGACTTAATTTTGTAATCCAAACATGCCTTGGAGTTTTTGCATCGAATCCACCGGTCTACTGTTCTTCGTGCTCTTCCGCGAAAAAAGACGAAGAAGAGGATTGCGCATCAGCCGGATTTTACGGCCCAATATTACGCTGAAAACGAAAAAATGTCTTAGGTGATCCCCGAGTTGTAGTGGAATCCAAACTACAATAACCCATTCGCTGCTCAAATTTGCCGCGTGAACGGGACGTTTTTTAAGGGACCTCCTTAGTTGTATCGATCTCACTGTAAGAAATTGTGTCTATTGTAATTAAAAAAAAAAAATAGAATATTTCAAGGTAAATCTTTGTTTAGGACATAAAATATAAATTAAATATTTTGTTGCAAATTTGTACTTTTGGCCATTAAAACACAAATGTCGAGGTTTAAACGTGTCAAAGTCAGCAAATATTGCTGTAAGTTATCCTCTGTTTACGATATGTATTATTTCGTAAAACAGTGTTTTAAATTAAAATGACAAAGCTATACTCTTTCTACAGAGATTGTTGTATTAAAACCCTATAGTCACCGCTTAAAATTATGGAGAAGAAGAACACACGAGAAGCTTGTGACTATGGTGTTTTCCATCGGCATCGCTATGCTTCCCTACGGCAGGACGTGACCTTTTATTCTAGGGAATCCCCTTAAGGGCGTCGCCTGGCTGTGATGAGGTGTACTACAGAAACACAGTTGCGGTAAGGCTAGCGTAGGCGTGCAAGTCTACTGTTACATTTCCTGTACACGTAAAACAATCGAGTATAACGCGGTATTTTTCTTGAGCAACATACCTCTGAGAATATTCAAAGCTATATTTAATATATTTGTAAAAAATATTAAGACTTGCTGCACGTTCCTCTACTACGACATACAAACGTGTTCAAACCAGTGTACACTCGAAAGCATACTCTTAATGGTATGTATATAATTTTTTATAATTTGTGCTATATAGCGTGAGGCCGATTAGAAGATGGATTACATACTAAGCCAATATAAACATTTAAAAACTACACACGCAAATTAATGGCCTTTCCCGGACAATAAAGTGAAACTTCGAGGTGAGAATGTGGTTAACGATCTCGGCTACAGATGTCACCCAGTTTAGAGAACAATAAAGAAATGAAAACTGGTTAACTTTCGTTTAACTTTTCATACATAATTCTGTAACCAGGTACCAATAAGGATAACGAAAGGGTTTAAAAATGAAAGTTTTAATCGCAGGCTTTGTACCCCTTTGCAAAGCTAACGCAGATGGCAATCTTAAGCGCACAGTGTACTTTCCAGGAAGGTATATAGCATTATTTTAAACGCTGGTCAATATTAAAAAATATATACTATTTTTTTATCACATAAATATATTATGGTGACATTTTTTGCACAATTACTTCCCTAAATCGTAATTTTTCTGTTATTAATGTGCAGAAAAATAAGCAGCAAACATTCGCTTAGCTGAAATTGTTGCGAAGAAAGGAAAGCACTATTAAAACATTGAATACAATTGATAGCTTATTGTTCATTTTAATATATAAATTATTCTCAATATTCTATAAATTAAGAAAAAAACTTTATTCACCGTTATTTATGTTTTGTAAGTAACCAACAGCATTACATTTTATCTCGCAATGCTTGACATTTTTTAGTACTAAAACTCATTTTAATTTTGTCCCACAAAAACTCTAAAATTGTTGCTTAGACTTCTAGCTATGCAAAAGCCAAACGAACAGAAAATATTTTATTTGAATAATAAATATATGACGCATCGTCTTAAAGTAAAAAAAAATTTCCATAGGTATACTAGGCCTATGCTAAGCTGACCAATGTCATGGACGACCACATGTGCGGGGAAAATAATCGGTCAACAGTAAAGCTCACAGCCAACACATCTATTTATTACTACGATGTGCTGCTCCAAGTTATACCGGCTCTCAAGACCTCGATGTTAACAGCCGCCTAAATCTCTTCACTCACTCACTCCGAGTTATCATTCCTTGTACTCATATTAAAGTAGATGATTAAAACTTATTTTCTTTGCTACTGAAATTCGATTACCTTCACAGTCCTGTTTGGTATGTGTGAAGTGACTATTTCAATGCCATGTGGCCTACATGAAAACTAAACTGCACAGAAATGTAAATTCGAAGTTTGCCTATTTAGCAATGGCTAATTTTCTGATTATAAAGAGCAAATAAGTTAGTTGGTTGACAATTGAAAGAAATTTCTGAGAAAAGTGGCTACAAGCAGTCAATTTCTACTACAGTAATTCTTTCCGCAGTCAAATTAACATAAAATATATTATTTCACGTCACTTCAAAATTCAGTTTTGTGATGTTAAGAGATGACTACAGAAATTCGCCATACATTCCTAACTCCCACGACTAATACCGGAAAAATAATTGTTTTCTAAATTGCTTTAATTCACTTTTTTTATTAGCTTTGAATACGTGCAGTGAACCTAACCAGAAATAGCTTATTTGAATGTATGAAGTGATAAAAGAACACTAGTACCATGATGAGAGTCTGTACCGTCGCGTCGTATTGCGATATAGAAGATAAATCTTCAAGCGTTCGCAGACACCATTTACCCTTGGAAAATCAAAAATTAATTGGCACGTCACGAACGCATTTCAGTGTGCCAAGAAAAAGTATTTGTTTGAATAAAGGCAAGCAAGTATTTATTTGCCTTCACTTATATTGCTGATATGTGATGAACACGACTGGAAAGATTTGTGTGATGAATACTAAAATTAAGGGTTTTACGACCGGGAAAATATGTACACTTTACAAATGGAATAGTACTAGCGATCAAAATCAAACAAATTTACGGAAAATACTCTACTATAAATTATTGCGGTTGTTGAAGTCCATATATAATTGACAAATGTCGCTGAGTCGCGTTTAGAGTTTTGTAGAGTTGATGAATACTTTTTGCTAGGATAAAATATGTGACTCCAAACCTATTATTATGTTGAAAAAAATCTGCCAGTACTGTATACTGCTGCCACTATTCAAGCTAACGTTTTTCCTTTAGTTTTTATTGTGTTTTAAAATATGTTCGTGTGTTGGGCGATTGTAACTTTCAGTGTCCGCCAGGGACAGTGACGAGATCTCGTTAAGGGTGTGTTCACGTCTACTTAGTGGTAGTGTGGAGGTCAGAGGACTACTCGCCCTGCTTTCTGGTTCACTGAACAGTTGAATGCGTCCGTGGCGTCGTGCCAGCACTCTTTCTCGAAGAATGCGTTTCTTGAGAAATTATCGTATAGTATTCATTTGCCTAACTTGTTACTTACTCAACGCAATTTTTAACAATGTCATATATTGGCTAACAGTTCCTGACCACGATTAAAGACTGAATGTCACCTCAATTTATTTCCAAACTAAGAACTTTACACTTCTTTTATTTTAATGCTAAAATCTTTTTAAACATTTTCGTGAACTTTTTTTATTGACGATATATTTTGAATGATTTCAATATCATTACCTGTAGTTTCAGCATACGCATGATCCTCCTATCAATATATTACTGCCATGAAGATAGTTCGTAAATCTGCAATAGATTTTTTCTATTTCAACTATTGAATATAAATATTTCAAGGCACGTGGATATTTGAAACACTTTCCCTTTTAAGGAAAAGCTGCACAAGAGAATTAGGGGAATTACTGCCACGCGTGGAAAATGCCGCATCACCTTTGCGGACAAAAAACAAAAAAAGCTGTTGTGGTGTCATATCGCGTTAACATGGTATCAAAACGCTTTACCGTATTCGTTGTCGCTTGGTTGGTGGACAATCGGTAAAACACTTCACTATCAAACTGTCGCCCAACATGTTATCGATAGTCTTTTAGCGTTGTCGTTATCACTTTGTTGGCAAACAATCGGTAAAGCACTTCTTTTTAGCGCAGTCGTTATCACTTTGTCGGTGGACAATCTGTAAAGCAGGTTGTCTTTGTAATTGTATTTCTGAATCAAGGTTTTTCAAGGTTATTTAAACACTTTAGAAATCAGCCTTCGAGAAATGTCACTGTCTCTACTTCCATGTGTTTTAACAAACACACAGACTGGCATGCGTCCAGTAAATCTGATAACGATGGAGGGAAAGTAGTCCCATGTCTTTACGTTGAACTAAAATTGCTATGCAAACATTTGTGAATACTGAAATGATTTGTTTTGCTTGGTTTTATGTTTATTTTAATGCATATAAATCTAAGAATTAGCAAATTTATGAAACATTTACCTGTATAACAATTCCAGTTTCACTTGACCTACGCATGAATAAAGTGATTAGGCTAATGGCAATATTAATTTTACATCTGGAAGAAGAATACACAATGTGCTTACAATAGTGCATAGTTTATGGTGAACGGCCTGTATTTCGAAGTGATTATTGTTTTCATGGCAGAAACAGAGTGAAAATAGGCGCATTAGAACATTTAAAGACGTGTGCAAATCACTTTGCAACTTAGGTGAAGTGCTAGGTTCTTTTCTTTTTCCCTTCGTGAAACGCTGTTTTTGAGAATGGGCCAACTCAAAAATTCCCTACAAATATTTAACATGATATTGGTGTAAGCACAGTTGAGTTGCTAGAAAATATTTTGTGTAGTTATAAGTACTATCAATATAATTAACTAAATACTCCATAAAAATAACCCACATTTTAATACTTAAAATAAATACCCAACGATTAATTTTAATATTTTACATTCAAAAAATTTAGACGTTTGAATATTTTTTAAGAATAAAATTTTAACTTCGTAAAATATAACCAGACTGTGATGCCTTCAGCATACTACATCAATAATAATAGGGTTCCAAACGACACGTAAGTATGAAAACTTTTCACGTCGCTCTAGTACCCAGAAATAAATTTATGTCGTTAGTTTCGGGATGATACATTCACAAGAAACCGAAGATGTGCTTTAGAGTTATAAGTGTGTGCATTCTCGTAACAGATAATCGTATCATAATTGAACAGTACAAAGAGAATAATAGAAATATAATAACAATTTTTTTCAGGAAAAAATCTCTATTTGTACAGAACCACATGTTTAGATGACTCTTCAGGGACATCGTTCGGACGAATGAGGATTCGAATTTGATCAGAAAATTTTGAGGTGGTTGTTCATGATAGATTTAGTTAAGTAAGTGGTTCTGTGAATTTCTATTGTTAGTTGTTGTGAGTTTGTTTGTAAATACAGTAGTATTTAATTGTGGATGTCAAATGGAAAAACTGAGAAAATCCACGTAGCGTATTCACTGTTGGTTCAAGTTGGTTATCGGTAGTTTTCCATCTAGCAGATCACGTGAACCAGAAGAGAATAAACTACTTTTAATGAAGCACAATAACGCAATGAAAAGTGTCTTTAGATATCATTTAAATAGTCTATGAAGCAAATATATAATGATATTATTAGTGTCTTTACATAAATATGGAAATTTAGAGGTTCCAAAACCGTACAATTTTGCCTTTAAAATTCCCGTTTAATAAAACTTTGAGGGAAACAAACTTTCCCGTTATAGTTCTTCACCGAGGAAATATTCTTAAAAATGATAGGCAAAAAGAGAACGGGGAGAAAAAAAAAAATTAAAATAGCGAAATAAATTCACCCAGATTCTCTTTTGACTCTAAATTATTAACCTAAGAGCCAGAGAAAACTTGTAGAGCACTTACTTCTGATTCTTACATACTAGTTTTCGTTAGAAGTATTCTTGAAAGTGTTTATACTAGGTATGGCGACATAGAACAGGAAGCAGAAGTAGGTACATTGCAGTGAAAAGTTAGCAGACAAATATCTGAGCAATGAGGTAGATATGCACTAACTTTCGTGGTGGACAGTTTATCATTTCGCAATTTGCTACGAAGTTGTTCGTGAGCTCACAAATACATACAAAGGTGTAATCCATTTTCAGAAACCAAACTTATAGGTTGCTGATTATTATTAGTAGCAGAATACTAGCGGCCGGTGCGATTTAATCAAAACGAAATTAATTACATGTTAAATAAAGTCACACAAATTAATAAAAATAAAATTTATTGTGATATAAACATACATTTTATACTTGATAGAATGATCACCCACATACGATTAATGGGTACATTATAAACTTTCCTAACATTTTTCTGAAACAGTTTCAAATTTTTTTTATCTACGAATTTTTTTTTTCACGGTAAATCTTTATTAATTAGTTATTTCAACCAATATAATTGTTTTACTGAATTTTCCGTTAGTGAGATGTTTTCTGTTGGCGAATCAGTGTAATGCACCTTGGATTCAACTCCAGGTCAGTAAAATTCACTATGAATCAGTAGAAATCACTGTTAAATCTGTGAATAGCAGCAACTAGAAGAATCAGTAGAATTTCACTGATTCAAGTGTTGCAACAGAGTTCGCTGATTTTGAGCAGTTCTAACTGTTTAGATTTTAGAATGTGGTTCTTAAGTGCGCGTTCTTAATCAGATGTGAAAAACAGAAATATTCAAGGGCTTCGTCTTACGCCCTAAGATAAATTTTTATGGATACAATCTGATACAGGATTTGAAGAAATTAAAACACCCCAAGAATTTTTTCAATGAAAATGCAATAGCAAAAAAGAAAGAAATATCTTTAAGTGAAATTTATGGAAGGTAAAACTTTCATAGAAAATCATGTATTTTAATTATAGATGACATAACGTTTAGGGCATTAAGAATAAAAGCAGTCATTATCAATGTGGAATCAAAATAAAGGTAAAGTTAATTTCTCGTGAAAAAAGTGCTTGTTGTTATTCTATTATGTTATTAATTTTCTTCCTGCAGAGGTGTAATTACGAGCAAGATTTCAAAATGTGAAAAATTTCAAATGAAGACAAACAAGTAAGTATTTTTTCGCATGAGAGTCGTCGCTCTCAAATATAATAATTTAAAGAACCGTTTTACAATGCAGATAAAATGATAATTTTATTAGCATAGAAGAACGTAATTTGTTGTCGAGCTACGCTGGTATCTGATTTTGAAAAATAAATTAATTGGTTCCATTTATAAGTAACTCCATTTAGTAATTCCTTAGGTATTTAAAAAAGGATTGCGTTATCGTGCCTTCTTACGTTGCCAACATTGCATCAGTAGTTGCTTTATTTAATGTAGCTATACATGTGTGTGAAAGTAAAACATCTTAATTATTCGTATGAACATAAGGTGGTTCACGTATTTAGTCAAATGACACGCGTATCCTCACGTGAAACATCAGTCCTGCTCCTATAACATTTAGCCATCTCATAATTGCGTTGCTGCCTGCAGATCGTTGCTGCCAGCACCGACCAAAGTTAAAAACACACACATATATATATATATATATATATATATATATATCCATATGCACACTGTTCGCTACCAATTAAAACCATTACCCTAAGGAAGCACGTTCTGTGATTGGTCCTCCACTTCGCAGCTTGTCACACACACAACGTCATTTAAAATATATACTTTATTTCGAAGTAAAACTGCACTGTCTCCCTACCTTCTTTGCGTAATGTCTAGTATATACGTACTCTGCCAGCTTCTAATGTGTCACCTGTGTCAGTACAAAACTGAGGCATCACTCTTGCCTTGGCGAGAAGGCTGAACCGGCGCTTGACAATCGAGTAACTCAGTTTATGAGCGTTTAATCAGTACAATTGGTTCAGAGCACACTGTGCACGCGAAAGTTCCGTAATTTTTACTTGGCCATTGCATAATCTTGCAAATGGACAGCACACAATTTGACTTTCTGTATATAGGAAGCCACTTTATAAAAATTTCTGTAAATGGAAACTAAAGGAAATGCCTGATTATTAAGTTTCATTTAGCGGAAGCACACGAAATTTCCGTGTTATTTTGCTTTAATAACACAGATCCGAATCCTACCAAGGCAAATCAAGTTCAATCCCGGGCCGGGTCACTCCCGGATTTTTGCAAGTGGGAATCGTGCCGAACGATGCCGCTGGTCAGTGGGTTTTCTCGGGGATATCCCGTTTCCCCCCTTGCATTCTGGCACTGTTCCATTCTCACGCCATTTCACCCTCATCGGCTCTCAGGACCTCGTTGTTAAGCGCTGCCCAAATCTCTAAACTCATCTCAACTCAACAGATCCGAAGCTACTCAATCAAAATACTTTCACAATGTAGACTGCTTAATCTCGTTTTGCTCATCTTATCGGAAGTTAACTTTTGCTGCTGCTGTTAAACTTATAAGTAAAATGCCACACCAATTTTACTTGTCTATGATACGTCCTTTTCTTGTTAAGGTATATTTATCAAATCTTTTTTACGTTATTATCTGATGAACTTTACTTTAGGTAACTATATTCTCTCTAGACTTCTGCCATTGTAGACATTTTATTTTATACGCCCCGAAGAAGTAATTTAACTGTGGAGTGACCGATCTTCGGCGACAATGTTAAACAAGATAACAATTTTGATAGAAGAGCAGCAGCATATTAAATTTTATATGGTGCTCAAATCTGCACAACCAAAGGAATATTTTCTTGCAACCAAAATATTACGTAACGTTTACAGGCTTATATTTACCATTAAGCATTATAGGTTATAAATTTCCGCCGACCTATTCTAAATTTGAGAAAAATCAGTGCTTACAGTGTCTTTGGCGTAAAAAAAAGCAAAGGAAAAACTTACTAAAATAAAATTAAGATATTTAAGGTTTCGTCACATGAAGTTCGTGATCACAATGCAAAAGTTTGAGGTAAATTGGCACGCAAGAATCTGCTAACAAACTACACACTTCTAATATTTTAATCAACATGCTGAGATTTATTTGGAAATTACAGGAAAAACTACTAGATACGGAACTTTCACCTGTGTCTACGAGCATGACGCAATAAAAATTATACTAACATAATACATGTTACAAAGAAGATTGCGAATAAAATATATAATCTCTCTCTCAAACGGAGATGCATCCAGTCAGAGATGAAAATAGTTTGACTTCTGCTTGGAATACATAATTTTATAACGCAAAGATAAAGTTATTTAAAAATAAACCACTGCAAAGGAGGCTTTACACAGACAAAATATTTTTCTGTTCTATATAGTAATGACAGTAATAACATTGCACTGTCGTTGCAATATTACAGCAGAATCATTTGTGGTCCTATCAGTTACACTGTAAAGAAAAGTTCTGCTCTTATAAACAACCATAATTAGCAAATACAAAAGAAGTAGAAAATTTTCCAAAATTATGTCCACAAAAAAAATTAGGATGGCTTCGAGGCTCGAATCTCTTTACAGCTTATAAATAAGTGATAATGCATATGAACGGAATGGAATGCAGGCATAAAACACAATATTTTATAACTGTGGGATCACTGGAATAGTCAGAGTTGAAAGGAAGATACGAAAGATGATGATGCTGATTGTGTTTTACGTCGGACGGTTCTGCCGGAAGGGTAAACACGGCGGGACCTTTGTGGTATAGTTGGCTCGCAATTGCTTAACTACTCGGTGCTCAAAAGCAAGTAATGCTCGTGTTTTTGGCCGTGTTATATCGCCGGTCTAGCGTTTCTACTACGTAAGAGTGACTAGAACATTAGAAACTAATGTGAATCAATAATAATATAGGACCTACATGTGAATACAAGGCGAATACAATATAGTAAACAAGTGGTTAGCCTAGCACTCAACTGTTGGGAAGATAAACATTGCAAACGTAAATATAACAATTGGTAATGGGAAACACATTATTACAGATAATAAATTCTTATAAAATAACTAACAAAATAAAAATAAAACGTTACATAAGAGTGATAAAAAGGAAAAATATTACTGTAACTTTATTTAAAAGTATGCGTTTTAAATGAAATAAAAATATATTCATGGTTAAACATTATTTACTTACACACGTACGTTGGTATACGTGGCATTGTGTTAGACAGAGAATAAAAAAACTGATGGTTTCATTAATTAAGGGAAACGTAATATTTTGTAAAATATCTAAACAATATTATGCCACGCATTAATTTAACGATTTTCATTATTATGTTTTGGAGCCTGTTAGCTTCAACATTAAATAAAAATCCAAACATCTATAGATATTAACAAAAGTACAGAGTTATGGTTACTTAGGGTAGCGCTGTGGCATGAGTTCAGAAACAGAGTATTAGAATTTAATTGGTTCAAAATGGCGATTCTAGAAACTTTTAAACTTAATAACACTTAATGCAGTCTCTTCGCAGATTAAGGCACAGACATGTTACTTTATCAAAATCTGGTTACATAAATAAACACTTTTTTTAGTGAAATTAATCGATTACCAATATGGTGAAGTTTCTGAAGTTTGGCAGTATGGATTCAATTGAATACACCATGCCAAACACTCCAGTAAACGAAAAAAGGGTGTGGAAAGCTTTTATTTTAAAAAATATCACAATTTTATGCACAAATTTTATAGTTTTACAAGGCAAAACCTTTTATATTGTTTGCAAAGAATGGCTGGCACAACAGGGAACCGAGCACAAATGAATGCAAAGTTGAATGTAAATATGTATTCTGCTTCACTTTTTGATTGCGGGACAGCTCCACATTCTTATATGTATATATAAGTACAGGATAAATTATCGAAAACTCTCACCGGAAATATTTCGGAAATAAAAGGTGCTATTGATTTGCTGGTTTCACAATATTGAAGTTTAGACAATGGCTCATAATTGCAGCCGAGACATGGATCTTAATACGTATTCGAATGTGTTTTTCGTGAAAAAAATTACATTCTTCAATTGTAACAATACCTATTCACACAAAAAAATAAAACAAGAGAAAATAAGAATGTCAATGGTGTTTTTTTGCAGGATTCTAGCGCAAGTAGTTTACATGCTGTCACGATATGGGAATGTTAAATACCTATAGTTGTTTGCTGCATTTAAATGTACTGTGTATCAGCACTCTCTTAAGAAGCACAAAAGTGAATAAACAAATTCTGTAAACTGTCCAAGACGTCCTACGTCTAGGTCGTATGAACTATCACAAAGTATTGACAAGAAGGTCGGGATACAATCAGTGTAACGGAAACAGAATCTAAACACACATACGAACATCGTAGCCCTATAAATATGCAGTTAATTGGAGCAGACAACTGACCGTATTTAAAGTTGTCAAATTACGATAGCTTGTAAACTACTTGCACAATAATAATGCAGAAAATACCATTGACATTTTAATTTTCTTTAGTTTTAATTTATTGATGTGAATAGGCACTGTCCCATTGGAAAAAATGCAACTTTGTTCAAGTAATACACATTATAATACTTATTAAAATCCGTGTCTTTGCTGTAATTATGAGCTCTTCTCTAAACTTCAATTCTGTGAAACCAGCACATTAAAATAACATTTAATTCCAAGAATATCTGCGATGCAAGTTTTAGGGGATTCATCCTGTATATACATATGCCAAGATTCCTTTAGTTGAAAACCAGTTATAATTGTAATAAGTAGATAAAAAAAAAAAAAAAAAAAAAAAAAAAAAAAGAGATATTTTAGACTCTCCTGAGGAAAAAAAATTAATTTTTCAACCACGATGTCTAACTGTTGTGATTGTAGTAATGAAGATACATGCGAATTACAAATTATAAAAAAGTACTAGTGTAATGGTTATGGCGGTTTATTTAGTCACACAAATGAACATGGCTTAAACAATTAAAAATAATATTCCTGTAGCCAATTGAATAGAAAATAAATTCTCTCTATTGTATGGTTTCAGTACATCAGAAGAATCAGCAAAATTTAAATTAAACCATTTATTTAAAAATAAATTTGATAAATATATATTATAAGTAAAAATTTTAAACGTGCTCGCTACATTTGAGAAGCTATGAGTTCGCTTAGGCCTAAACTCACCCAATAGATTATATTAACCTTGGATATAGCTTAATTTTTACAGCTCAGTACATTATTGTATGGTAAGTAATTTTAACACTAATAAATCTCTATATTTATAAATTTTTAGTTATTAGTTTATATAATTTTCTGGATAAATAAATATACAGCAATATACTTAGGTTATTTTTATTCTCTGCTTATTCCACCAATGTATTTTGTGATCACACTTCGAAACTTTCTGAAAGTCATTAAAATTGTTTGTTTTTGAGAAACTTATTAGATTGTTTAAGATGGAAAGACCTGAATACGATTTAAAATTAGCGTATATAGTTATCAAAATGTTATGAGCGTTTGATATTTTGGTATGGATCTTACATGCAAGCACAGTAGTTTAAAATCATTTACTTTTAACTTCATCGAATAAACATAAGGTTATCCTTTCTCGAATGCAATGGAAATTTTTAACCTATACTTAGCATGGAGAATTTACCATGAATCAGGCTGCCAATACATAAATTCTACTACATACAGTTTGGAGCTTTACTGCGCAGTTGACTCTCTCTCTATCTCTCTATCTCTATCCCTCTCTCTCTCCCCCCTCTCTCTTGAACAAAAGTGCCAAAGCTTCATGTATGTATCGGATAATTTCACCAATCATGCTTACCTAATACGCGTACACAACTCCATGGTTAATTAGCGTAACATTTCTAAAAATGGGACAATTTTTAAAATATATTTTGAAGATAGAATTTTAAAATATAAATTAGTTATACGCTGTTTAGAAAACGGTGCTCAAGTATTAAGAATTGTGTAGCGTATTACAAATGGCTTGTGGTTAGCAACGTCACTTCTATAATAACCGTTTAAAATTATACTTCAGCAGTAAAGAACAATATCTGACTCCGGAATCAGAATTAATTTATTTTACATGTTTTATGATAACATTCGCAATTTCCCCAGTAATACATTGGATAACACACAATAAGCCTTCGTTTAACGACTTTCTTGGCATACAATTTCTTAAAAGACATTTGGAAAATATATGTGGCCTGCGTTACTTATTTATACTAATTCTTTGAGACGAAGACATAAAAGGTTGTAAAACTAGTTCTAAATAACTTTTTTTTTTTCAACTATGTGGTCATTGCACCTTTTAAATCCTAAAAACGATCCGAAACTAACGTAGTGTCCAAATGTGATATTTAGTTTTCACATGAAAGTAAAGCTACCTTGGAAAATTATGGCTTTGTAACATTTGAGTTAACATTCTCTTTGATTCGTGGACCATTTGAACCAATCTTTTAATGCATGCAGTTCCTCAGAAGAATATTATTGCCTTCACTGACCACGTGTTTATCCACAATTTCCAGTAACAGCGTCCACTCAAGTAAAACTGTTTACAACATTTTAAAACATTTGCTGCTAAAATATCAATACCTTTCATGTTACGAAAGACACTCGATAAATAGGGTTGTTTAATACACGGGCTGTTCGTAAACTGACCCAAAATACTTCGGGAGGTGATTCCTTGTAGCAAATGAGATAGACATATGCAAGGTAACTCATGGCCCAACTCTTACCGCAGATGTACGCCACTGATAATCGAGTCTAACAAGGGAAAGTGAGTAAAATATCGGAAACGTCTTCAAATTAAGCTACGATTCTCTGGACAGTGTTTAAATAGTTAAACTTAAACAGCCACAAGTCACAATACCGTATTAGATGTTCCGGCAGCCCATAAAACTTTTCGCTACTTAAGAGCTTGCCTTATGTAAAACCACAAGTGCTAAAGCGAGTCAATATGCTGTTGTATGTTGTATTGCCTTGATTACACTTCTCTAACCGTTGAGATTGATTTTTCTTTAAGTTCATGCCTACTACAACTAATGATTTCCCATGGCACATCACTACTATAAATTATAAACAGTTTCCTGCATTCATTTTCTGTTTCTTAAAAAACAGTTGCCCTTATCATTGTTTAAAATTATCTCACGTGGCACAATGGAAAGTTTCAGCAGTTAACAGTTAGTCGTTGCAAGTTTTTGGGTTTTTTTTTTCTATGGCCACCAACCACAAATTATCGGGTTACAGATAAAACGCAATGAATGTTTATAACCGCATGCCATGTTTTATTCCCTCCCCCCTCCCCTTTTTCGAAAAGAGCACTCACCAGTTATAACGTTTCTATGTTACGTGCCCTGATATCATGGCCCGCTTCATTGCACAGTTCTCCCGAGAGAAGTTTTGTACTTGAGCTTACTCGGTCCCATTTGACGAAAGTTCGCCTTCGGGTAACTGGCTGGGTAGAGCTTGAAACTGTTTCGCCACGTATGGTGGCCACTGTCTACCAACATCTCGTTGGCACTGTAAATGTTATCTTGAGTGAAACTGCGGTGCGGCTGCGAAAAGCAGACATACGTGTAGTACGTTGGTACTTGGGGTACTGCTTTCACAGCAAAAACCTCTTCTCGAGCAAGTGTCCGGTTCACATGACAAAGCAAAGTTGCAGCCATTAGCTTAAATTAGTTTATATGTTTAAGATTTAATTTCACTGAAAAGGCTTTAGATTTTTTTTCATAGTTGTCAAAGGACTCGATGCACCATATCTGTTTATACAGCCTGCTCACAAAAATCACCGATAAACTCCGATAATTGATTCCTGACATAAATATAGACGAAAAGTATGTAATTTAGCTTAACTCGCTTCTTAAGGATGGCACACGCCCGTAAAGGTGGAGATGAGGGACAGGTTTATTACTAATAGCACGGGACCAGATTTACTTAGACCATTGAAAGTACGTGTGGTGTACCAGTAACTGCATCTTCCAGCCTACATAATGCGGACATATACATGCGCGGACACATACACGCGTGGACACATACATTCGCGGTCACATCTACGCGCAGACACATATTCAAACACACATCAGTAGGGAGGCGTCGTACTCGCCTTCAATGCGACTGGATATACGTAGGTGACAATCACAATTTTTTTTCTTATAACCTACAGGTTATGGACAAAATAATATGAACACCTGACGTATACACAATATTTATTTATTAATAAGGTGTTGGGTCACCATTTGGTTTTAGTATAGCTGCAATTCTTCGCGTAATAGATTCGTAGAGTGTCTGAATAGTTTCCAACGCAATGCTGTACCATTCTTGTACCAAAACATCCACCAATTGCTTCAATGATGTTGGAGATGGAAATATGCTCTTCACTCTCTACTCTAAAACTCCCCATAACGGTTCAATTATGTTGATGTCTGGCCAGGGAAGATGTTTGATGATATTCTGATGCTCCTCAAACCAAGACTGAACCTTTTTGGCTGTGTGTATAGGCGCATTATCATCTTGGAATATGGCAGTGTTTGGCAGCAATATGCTAGTCATAGTAAGAACTTCATCATTGAGGATGTCGAGATATTCATTCGCAGTAATCCGGCCAGTGATGTGAATGAGAGGACCAGCTGAATACCACGATATAGCCACCCAAATCATAACGGAACCTCCCCCATGCTTGACTGTAGGAAGCAGGCAGTCCGGATCGTAGGCTTCTTTTGGGGTTCTCCACACATAAACCCGGCCGTTTGTAGAAACAATGTAAACGATGATTCATCGGACCATACCACATTCTTCCAATCATGAAGTGTCCATGTNCCCATGCTTGACTGTAGGAAGCAGGCAGTCCGGATCGTAGGCTTCTTTTGGGGTTATCCATACATAAACCTGGCCATTTGTAGGAAACAATGTAAACGATGATTCATCGGACCATACCACATTCTTCCAATCATGAAGTGTCCAGGTTTTATGATAGTGGCACCACTTTTCTTTCGCAGCTTAGCGTTGGCTTTCGTTATAAAGGATTTCGCAATTGCAGCCCTTCCATGAATGTTAGCTTTGTGGATCTCCCGCCATACTGTTTTTGTCGAAACAGTATTACTCACGTCAGTGTNATAAAGGATTTCGCAATTGCAGCCCTTCCATGAATGTTAGCTTTGTGGAGCTCCCGCCATACTGTTTTTGTCGAAATAGTGTTACTCAAGTCAGTGTTGAGTTCTGCTGTCTCTTTTGCTGCGGTATTTTTATTTTGTCTAGCCACAATTACTTATAATGTTCGTCGGTCTTTGTCAGTTAGCTTTGGGTTTCGCCCACTATTCCTCTTCGCCGATGATGTTTTACCATGTTTTGTGTATGTTGTCATTACCGTGGATACTGTTGCTCGTGAAACGTTAAACAATTCAGCTGTTTTCGTCACAGACGCTCCCGCTAGCCAAGCATCAACGATTTGCCCTCTTTCGAAGTCTGAGAGATCACACATTTCACCGATCGCTTGTTTTAACCGTCGCTGAACAAAGCGTTTAATACACTGAAATATAACCTACAAGACTTGGCACGTAAACTGTGCAATACATACGCGTCGCATTATTTACGCGGAAGCAGTGTTGCCAATATGCAACAAATTGTACTATATTGCATGGTGTTCATATTATTTTGTCCATCTCCTGTATATCACTTACACACCGACAGTAATTTCCTGTAAATGATTATGTTCGTTTCCTGGAACACTACACGTACTTTCTGAGCTCTAAGTAAATTTGGTCCCGTGCAATTCGCAATAAACCTGTCAATGATCTGCACCTTTACGGGGGTGTACCATCCTTCGGAAGCGAATTAGACTAAATGGCACGTATACCATGTGATCAAAAGTATCCGGACATCTCCGCGATATTGCTCTCATTAAGAGCTTTGCCCCCCGTCATTTTTATAGTGTCAGCTGCAAAAAGTATAGCTCTTACATCATACGCCGGGAACTACCGTGACCACCGAGACTATAAGGCCTTGCAATCTCTATGTGACGTCACTGGCGATAGGCAAGACAACCGCTGCGGGACATTGTTTTGGAATATGTAACAATACGGTAAACTAAATTGGGTAGTACCGAATAATACCAAATTTTCGCTGCTTTCAATCTGTTGCTATTTGTAAACAAGTTTAGAACTATGTTCAGAAATATAACCTAACGATATGTACATTCGCTGAATGTATTAAAAATAAACATATTTTTTTATCTTTGTTTAGCAATGATGTTACTTAATAATGTTTAACCACAGGGGAATTAATTATAAATATAGCCTCTTTGATGTGAATCTCGCTGTGCATTATATTTCTTAAAACCAACGTGTTGTTTCAAATAATTTTTGGAAACTAACTGATGATAAAGTTGAAATACTTCAGATTCATTAGTTTAATATCACTGACATCGGATTTATTTAAACACTATCTACTGCAAGAAATCGCCTTTATGTGAAGTGCTTGAAACAATTAAGCTTCGGTATAGGCTCGTACTATTGCTTCTACTAGTACACTGAAACACTCACCGCAATAATAATAATAATAACCATGATAATTCTATTTGAATGTTATTTTTTCTACTGAAAGTCTATTTAGTTGATAGACAAATATCTACTTATACTTGAAAATTTTGTGGACATGAAGTTATCTCACGGAATAACGCCTATCCAGGCTTTTAGTTTTTCATTATTGTTAGGAAACTTAATGACGTGAATGCACTTTGCAGCCAATCAGAGTAATTAACCAGTCACCGAGGAACATACAAGTTAAACACCCGGTGTATTATTACACAGACAGCAAAATTGTCCATTAGTGTGACGTCACTAATTTGACTAGAAGAGGTTGCAAGGCCTTCAAATCTTGGTGGTCACAGAACTTCCAAACAGACTCCTGGCAAATATGCATACACGCATATAGTGAATTGGTGGGCCACCTAAACTTAACATGAGTTTGGTGAAATAGAATTAATTTCAAACCCACGGCGTTATCAATNTATCCAGGCTTTTAGTTTTTCATTATTGTTAGGAAACTTAATGACGTGAATGCACTTTGCAGCCAATCAGAGTAAGTAACCAGTCACCGAGGAACATATAAGTTAAACACCCGGTGTATTATTACACAGACCGCAAAATTGTCCATTAGTGTGACGTCACTAATTTGACTAGAAGAGGTTGCAAGGCCTTCAAGTCTTGGTGGCCACAGAACTTCCAAACAGACTCCTGGCAAATATGCATACACGCATATGGTGAATTGGTGGGCCACCTAAACTTTTGTACTCAAACCACTTTATCTTAATTAAAGTTTGGGTGCCGCTTATCAATATTCTTAGCTTAGCATGCCATATCTTCTCGAAACATTAGACTCGTAACAAAACAAACTTGGTATCCTTTAAGTACCTATTACATTTAAATATTCTAATTTACAGCATATTTTGTTACCTATTTTACTAAATAATGCTAGTTGGAACAATGGTGCTTTTACACGAGATTCAGTAGAAAACTTGTCATTTTGTAGAATAATTTGACGAACCAATCTTGCTGAGTGCATAAAATTACATTATTTTAGTTTTTCAGACTTTTATTTAAAAAAAATGGCGGAATTAGGCTATAACTTAGGTCTTTTTGCTATACCTAGAAAAACATTATATATATTTCAACCAATCTTGGCTCTCTGGCAGTATTTATTGAGACGTTAAATTCACACATTAATAAGTACTCTTGCCCATCATTTTGAAAGATAGTACAACGTGAAAACGAAGCATCTACGTTTATCGTATCTCGGTGGCTAGTATAACAAATTCCTGAAATTGGTCATGCGAATGGTACAATAGCGGTGTGCCTCAACTAGGGAATCTGAAATAGACAAGGTGCTTTTTCATAATAGTAAGTAAATAATTATTTATAGTACGTGCTGTATATCTGTTACTACTAAGGTATTTGAATTTTACGNTTGAGTTCTGCTGTCTCTTTTGCCGCGGTAGTTTTATGTTGTCTAGCCACAATTCTTTTTAATGTTCGTCGGTCTTTGTCAGTTAACTTTGGGTTTTGTCCACTATTCCTCTTCGCCGATGATGTTTTACCATGTTTTGCGATACAACAGTAATGGCACCTATGACAGCGAGCACTTTGCAATTACAATTCAGCTGTTTTCGTCACAGACGCTCCCACTAGCCGAGCATCAACGATTTGCCCAGAAAGCTTCAGACTCTCTAGTGTGTAAAGTGGCTAGCGAACAAAAAACCGTCGCAGAACAAAGCGTATATAACACTGAAATATAACCTACAAGACTTGGCACGTAAACTGTGCAATACATAAGCGTCGCATTATTTACGCGGAAGCAGTGTTGCCAATATGCAACAAATTGTACTATATTGCATGGTGTTCAATTTATTTTGTCCATCTCCTGTGTATTACTTACACGCCGACAGTAATTTCCTGTAAATGATTATGTTCATTTCCTGGTACACTACACGTACTTTCAGAGCTCTAAGTAAATTTGGTCCCACGCAATTCGCAATAAACCTGTCAATGATCTGCACCTTTACGGGGGTGTACCATCCTTCGGAAGCAAATTAGACTAAATGCCACGTACACCATGTGATCAAAAGTATCCGGACATCCCCGCGATATTGCTCTCATTAAGAGCTTTGCCCCCCGTCATTTTTATAGTGTCAGCTGCAAAAAGTATAGCTCTTAAATCATACGCCGGGAACTACCGTGACCACCGAGACTATAAGGCCTTGCAATCTCTATGTGACGTCACTGGCGATAGGCAAGACAACCGCTGCGGGACATTGTTTTGGAATATGTAACAATACGGCAAACTAAATTGGGTAGTACCGAATAATACCAAATTTTCGCTGCTTTCAATCTGTTGCTATTTGTAAACAAGTTTAGAAGGATGTTCAGAAATATAACCTAACGATATGTACATTCGCTGAATGTATTAAAAATAAACATATTTTTTTTTGTCTTTGTTTAGCAATGATGTTACTTAATAATGTATAACCAAAGGGGAATTAATTATAAATATAGCCTCTTTGATGTGAATCTCGTTGCGCATTATATTTCTTAAAACCTTTATGTTGTTTCAAATAATTTGTAGAAACTAACTTATGATAAAGTTAAAATACTTCCGATTCATTTGTTTAATATCACTGACATCGGTATTATTTAAACACTATCTACTGCAAGAAATCGCCTTTATGTGAAGTGCTTGAAACAATTAAGCTTCGGTATAGGCTCGTACTATTGCTTCTACTAGTACACCGAAACACTCACCGCAATAATAATAATAATAATAATAACCATGATAATTCTATTTCAATGTTATTTTTTCTACTGAAAGTCTATTTAGTTGATAGACAAATATCTACTTATACTTGAAAATTTTGTGGACATGAAGTTATCTCACGGAATAACGCCTATCCAGGCTTTTAGTTTTTCATTATTGTTAGGAAACTTAATGACGTGAATGCACTTTGCAGCCAATCAGAGTAATTAACCAGTCACCGAGGAACATACAAGTTAAACACCCGGTGTATTATTACACAGACAGCAAAATTGTCCATTAGTGTGACGTCACTAATTTGACTAGAAGAGGTTGCAAGGCCTTCAAATCTTGGTGGTCACAGAACTTCCAAACAGACTCCTGGCAAATATGCATACACGCATATAGTGAATTGGTGGGCCACCTAAACTTAACATGAGTTTGGTGAAATAGAATTAATTTCAAACCCACGGCGTTATCAATNTATCCAGGCTTTTAGTTTTTCATTATTGTTAGGAAACTTAATGACGTGAATGCACTTTGCAGCCAATCAGAGTAATTAACCAGTCACCGAGGAACATACAAGTTAAACACCCGGTGTATTATTACACAGACAGCAAAATTGTCCATTAGTGTGACGTCACTAATTTGACTAGAAGAGGTTGCAAGGCCTTCAAATCTTGGTGGTCACAGAACTTCCAAACAGACTCCTGGCAAATATGCATACACGCATATAGTGAATTGGTGGGCCACCTAAACTTAACATGAGTTTGGTGAAATAGAATTAATTTCAAACCCACGGCGTTATCAATATTCTTAGCTTAGCATGTCATATCTTCTCGAAACATTAGACTCGTAACAACAAAACTTGGTATCCTTTAAGTACCTATTACATTTAAATATTCTAATTTACAGCATGTTTTGTTACCTATTTTACTAAATAATGCTAGTTGGAACAATGGTGCTTTTACACGAGATTCAGAAGAAAACTTGTCATTCTGTAGTATAATTTGACGAACCAATCTTGCTGAGTGCATAAAATGACATTATTTTAGTTTTTCAGACTTTTATTTTAAAAAAAATGGCGGAATTAGGCTATAACTTAGGTCTTTTTGCTATAGCTAGAAAAACATTATATATATTTCAACCAATCTTGGCTCTCTGGCAGTATTTATTGAGACGTTAAATTCACACATTAATAAGTACTCTTGCCCATCATTTTGAAAGATAGTACAACGTGAAAACGAAGCACCTACGTTTATCGTATCTCGGTGGCTAGTATAACAAATTCCTGAAATTTGTCATGCGAATGGTACAATAGCGGTGTGCCTCAACTAGGGAATCTGAAATAGACAACGTGCTCTTTCATAATAGTAAGTAAATAATTATTTATAGTACGTGCTGTATATCTGTTACTACTAAGGTATTTGAATTTTACGCAGTTTGCTGACTCTACTTACTGTAGGCTCTAAATACTGTTTTCAAACCTTTTTGGTATGCTGCGTTGCAGGATAGCATTATCTGAAATTTAAGCTTGAACATCACAGTTTGATAAATTCTAACTCGATTTCGATTCTTACAATTTTTATGTGCAATAAGCATATGTAAGGTCGTATAAAAATGCCACAGATCACCAATATATACTCAATATCTTCTGAACATTTTTAACAAACTTCGTGGACCACATTGTTTAAGATTCTCGTAAATGCAGGATAACTTTTATACGTAAACGTTTAACGTAATAACATAAAATGGAACTGGTCACAGTACGTACAAAATACGTAACCATTCCGTATTTNTAAGGTCGTATAAAAATGCCACAGATCACCAATATATACTCAATATCTTCTGAACATTTTTAACAAACTTCGTGGGCCACATTGTTTAAGATTCTCGTAAATGCAGGATAACTTTTGTACGTAAACGTTTAACGTAATAACATAAAATGGAACTGGTCACAGTACGTACAAAATACGTAACCATTCCGTATTTNTACGTAAACGTTTAACGTAATAACATAAAATGGAACTGGTCACAGTACGTACAAAATACGTAACCATTCCGTATTTCTAAGAACTTCGAGTTTAGAGGAAGAGTATCGAAGGTATCCCGAACACAAGTTAATATACTATACCACATGATCAAAGGCCCGCGGTCACAAACTTCACATTAAATACAATTTTCTGCTATGTTAAACTAAGTTTTGTCTCAAGTGCCGTTATCTTAATTTCATTTGGTAGATGATCCACATAAAAAGCTAAACAGCTGGAATTCTTAAGTCTGCTGTTCGGCTGGTGGTATTTTGCGAGAACAAATCCTAGAAGTACGGACCACACTAAGGACGACCCAGATATGCGCATCGGATATTTCGTTGTTTCTATACGCGACGCAGTGGTCTAGGATACGGTAATTATAAATTTAATTAGCCCCTATGAAACATTCAGCGTCAATCATGTAGATTCATAACGAAATATTTAAGTGTTCTCACGTTACATGAAATAACCTGTACCGTAATTTTCGAACCTCAATGTTGTGATTGCGAAATCATTCGTCATAGCCACTTTTTTTTTCTTCAAAAAACTGGTGGGCGGAAATACAAAATGTAAACTAGCATTCGGACGTGGACAGCTTTTCAAGTGCTTATCGTATGCAGATATGATTCAAGCATATAGTTGCAAGCTTGCGGCTCTGCATCGCTTCCGTTATCCCGCACCGCTCGAGCGAGGATATCAGCGTGTCAAGGCGAGTGGTAACCCACGGAGTGCGCGGAGATTTACAAATGCGTGCTGCTACCACAACGATAAGNTCAGCGTGTCAAGGCGAGTGGTAACCCACGGAGTGCGCGGAGATTTACAAATGCGTGCTGCTACCACAACGATAATAAGTCTCGTCGGGACTCGTGCACACCTATACTCGAGCGGATTGAATTTCTGGGGTTACCGTTGCAAGAATTTTCTGGTAATCATCCTTGCCTCTCTCAGCGAGACTCGGGGTGCCAAAAACCTTCAAGATCGGGCCAGCGAGACTATTAAAGCCGCTACTGACTTCCGAGCCGANGCGAGACTCGGGGTGCCAAAAACCTTCAAGATCGGGCCAGCGAGACTATTAAAGCCGCTACTGACTTCCGAGCCGACAGTCTGGAGTTTGGAGGGTTGTACGGACCTAAGAGCCATGTGTGCGAAGACAGTGAAGCAACGAGTGAGTAAAGCAACGAGTGACGACGAGAGTGACCAGCGAGAATGAAGTCTGCAGACAGCGAGCATCGGCGGGGAGTGAGACTGAGGACGGGACTACTGAACTGGATGCGCAATTGATAGACATATGGAGTGATAGGAATATACAGATTGAATATGTGTAAATAATGTGTATCAAGTAGGTGACTGCAACAATATAGAGACAGTGATAAGGACTTTAATCAGAATTCAGATAGATATTAAATATTGTGCTCACTGAGAAAAANCAACAATATAGAGACAGTGATAAGGACTTTAATCAGAATTCAGATAGATATTAAATATTGTGCTCACTGAGAAAAACAAGAGTGATAATGGAGATATGTAGTTTAATAATGTAAATAATAGCTGTGTGAATATTTATAGCATTATAAATAAATACGAAAACTCGGATTCAGTAATTCTATTTTTATTAAGACCTCCATCCCTTACGTAATCGAATATACCCTTGGAGTCCTGTAACAATGGTGTCAGAAGTTGGATGGAGGCATTCCAATGTTAATTAAGTGAGACAAATTGCTATAGTCCATTCAAAATAACTTCGCACTTTTCTGAAGTCCTGCTTAATTTCTACTTTTGGTTACCAATTACGTATCCTTCTGCTACACGTAAATATAAACACTGCCATGTGACTTCTACGTTTGAACTGTCAAATGCATTGTTTACTGTTTACAGCTTGGGTCTATAAGCATATTCAGGTCAGATGTATGACTTTTTAACAAAGTCTGTATTGACGATAGTTCTTACAGTTATTATTTTACATTATTAAAATGTTTGTTATATACGATATAGCATATTACATATAATAAACGTTTATGTTTTGCCGCGACTGTGCTTAACACTGTTACAACTGTAAGCAAATAACTCTAGTATTTAACCTCTTGTTATTGATGTGCTTTTGGGTTATTTCGTTAAAGGACGGCCTTAGTTGGAATAAATATTAAAACGAAGGAACAACCAGTCCAACGAAAAAGACTGTCAATTCAAAAACGCAACTTGTGTCGCTAATTTTTTGTACGTAGCAGCGACAAACTTAAAAGATAGTGGTGAACATGCACACAAATATGCCTACCGTAACTTTTATTCCGCTCATATTTCTTTGCATAGGTACTTAGTTTTTACTAGGATTAGTTAATTATTTATTTAAAATTTTCTTACTACGCTTAAAAATTTGTTGGAATTGTAGCAAACATTCTGTCACAAAAACGTAAGCACGTTACACAATTATGTTTCAAACACTAAGGGTGAAGTTACATTGTGATAAATAAACATACGAGTAAGTAACTCCATAAAATCAGTTCAGTTTAAAACTTTTAAATTTCTAACGTCCAATATTTACAATCACACACACATGAACACTGGGCCAGCGTAACGACCACGGAGCAGCCACACTCTTTCACACACAGCGGTTAACGACATACGTTAAAGTATATTTATTACTGCCATGGAAACCCAGATTTATCACAACATCGTAACCTGCTTAGGAAGGTTTAAAGAACACAACGTGTACAAACTTGATGTGGTAATTTGAAGTATTTTTCACAGGAAGAAAAATAACCGTTTCATTTAGCAACAGCAATGCGCCATGTCACATTGTATACCTTGTGTGGAAAGTCCTGAGTCTCCGATGATTTCCAAACATCCAAAAACCACTTTGCACAAGGTTAACATATTACGCCTAGGCTGATTTTCAAAGGTTTGTTTAAATACCTCCGAAGAAACCATGAACGGACTATATTAATTATTGATATTAATCCAAATAATTATTTAAATATATCAGCTACAAGCCAAAAATTTAAATAATGACTGTTTTGTAACAATTACAGAGAATGTTTACTAGAAAAATGTCTGCAGAACTGGAAGCACTGCGAGCATTATTTGAGGGACAAGGTAGCCAAATGGTTAGTGTGTGCGTAATTAAACATAGTTTGAAAGGAGACGTAAACAACCAAGTGAGTAGTTTATAATGAAGTGTGAATGAATCTGTAAATAGTAGTAACTCGAATATAAATAGACAGACAACTAATGTAAGTTCTTGAGTTGATAGAAAAATTGACACAGTAAATTAAATGTAAATAGGAAAATAGAAGACAGCAAAGAGTTAATTAATACGACACTTAAAAGATTCGATAAAAAAAATTTGCAATGTAAATGAAAGGATAAACAGCGTAACTGAAGTTGTGGGCAGTATCAGCAAAAGGACAGACAGTGTTAAGAACGAAATTAATGCAATTAAGAAGGAATTTCTTCAGCAGTGGAGTTCCACTATCAGTACACTGGCAGCCGAGAAAAGTGGGGAAGCAGTGTAAGTCTAACCAATACAGCGACATCGGAGGATAGCCGGCAGCTCTGCAGCATTGGTTCTGCGCAGCCAGGAGTGGGTAAGGGCGTCGGTGACTGATACCTGCAACATACCCACCATGCCCAACTACGAAGTTGTACACATTTACCAGGAGAGCCCCTGCAGGAGCTATGGCAACACATCGTGCGTCTGTCCCGCTTATCCCTTGAAGTGTACCCCGAGGAGGCGCGCGATATCATCGGTTGTTCATCGATACCATCGCCGACACAGTGGTATGGCAAGCAGTACATCTTGTTACAATTTTATGTTAAGATTAAATTGTACATTTGATTATTTGGGAGATGCTTAGTACTCAGAGATAGAACGAAGTAGGTCGGTTAGGTTAGTGTTGTATTGTTTAAATATGAGTTACGTCTCGTTACCGGAACATAATTTAGTTTGTATGCTATTTAAATAGACCGTCATCAACTGAATCCTGGCTCTGAAGGCTAAGGACTGTAGACGTATGACAGCGGTCGGCACACGCCATCTCCTGGCGTCTTCATCTCGGCGACCAAGCACAAAAGACTGTGTCCGCCGCGCTTCCTGCCTTCATATTGAGCACGTGTTGACTAACAAAATCTAAGGCCTTGCGCACCGTTGAAGGAGGTTCCTTGTGTTGTGGTTTGGGCTCTTGGCTCATGTCCCAATTAACGGTGTTATGTTTGTGAGAATGCGATCGCCTTATTGCAATTGCAAGCTTGAACTTTATCTTCTTACGGGAAAACAAAACAGGCGATGTATGAATACCTTATATACCTTATACCTTATACGGTATACCTTATCATGTGCAATATTGTGTAGTTACATAAGGTGGCTGCAGCTTTCTTTTACGGTAACGGGTACAACTTCGCTATATTCCACAGTGCATTATTGTTTTGTAATCGTTCTTATAGGATTTAGCAGAGTTTATCTGGACGAACATACTTGAGGACAGTGCAGTGTTATAAGCTTGCTGCTCTGCATCGCTTCCCTTTCCCTGTCCGAGTGAACGACTCAGTGTGTCAAGGTGAGCATCAACCCACGGAGTGCGCGGAGAAATTACAAATGCGTACCGCTACCACATTTATAAGCCTCATCAAGACTCGTACGCATCTATACTCGAGCTGATTGAATTTCTGGAGTTATCGTTGCAAGAATTTTCTGGTCATCGTCCTTGCCTCTCTCTGCAAGACTCGGGGTGCGAAAAACCTTCTAGGTCGGGCCAGCGAGACTATTTAAGTCGCTATGGACCTCTGGGCCAACAGTCTGGGGTTTGGAGGACTGTACGGCCTTGAGTCCTATCTAGGAAAACCGTGACTTCGATTTCTGTTCCAACGGGAGAGAACTGAGTGCCTAGAGGCGGGGTTTCTAGCCAGGGGCGTGACCGTTAACTGGCCACATCACGGGGTAACCAGGGAAGTGGTGGGGATGACGGCACATTACCCTCCCTCACACACTGCCAGTAAATTTCAGGAGCCACAGAGGAAGGACAGCCATATCCAGAACCAGTTTTGAAAATCATCCCTGTGTTTGGCCTTCACCCCGTCACAGCCGCATGGTGCTTCCTGTTCACGTATTATCAGATGGTGTAAGGGGCGTATCTTTAAAACCCTCTGCCGGCAAATAGTCTACACAACTCAGAGCAATTTTCTAAAACAAAGTTGTCACCAAGTAAATTCGGAAAATACAGTGTAGTTTGTGTTTGCTGGCATGTCGAATAAAAATGGGTCAAGCGTTTAACACATTTGCATAGAAACGTACTATACGAACAATCAAAAACATTAGGGTCGACAATACAACAGAAAACTGTGACTGCATTTACCGCAAAACCACCAACATTTTCCCCTCGTATTTAAGAATTGTCCATAGTCTATTTAGTTCGGAATAGTGACAAATACTGAGAACGAAAAGTAAATTACAAGTTGATATTTTATTTATTCTGTATTTTATAGACCAATCAATACAACAGTGACACAAACCAATAAAATTAAAAAATAGTAATATGTTTTTTATACGTAGATATTACACTGAAGAGTAAAACAAACTGGTACTCCTGCCATATATCGTGTAGGGCCCCCGCGAGCACGCAGAAGTGCCGCAAGACGACGTCGCATAGACTCGATTAATGTCTAAACGTATGCAAGAGGCAATCCACACCATGAATCCTGCAGAGCAGTCCTAAAATCCATAAGAGTGCGAGGCGGTGGAGATCTCTTCTGAACAACACGTTGCAAGGCATCCCAGATATGCTCAATAATGTTCATGTCTGGTGATTTAGGTGGCCAATGGAAGTGTCTAAAGTCAGAAGAGTGTTCCTGGAGCCACTCAGTAGCAACTCTCGACGTGTGGGGTGTTGCATTGTCCTGCTGGAATTGTCCACGTCCGTCGGAATTCACAATGGACATGAATGGGTGGAGGTGATCGGACAGGATGCTTATGTATCTCTCACCTCTCAGAGTCGTATCTAGACGTATCAGGGGTCCCATTTCACGCCAACTGCACACGCCCCATACCATGACAGAGCCTCCACCAGCTTTAACAGTCCCCTGTTGACATGTAGGGTCCATGGATTCATGAGGATGTCTCCATACCCGTACACGTCCATTCGCCCGATACAATTGGAAAGGAGACTCGTCAGACCAAGCAACGTGTTTCCAGTCATCAACAGTCCAATGGTGGTGTTGGCGGGTCCAGGCGAGGCGTAAAGCTTTTTGTCGTGCAGTCAACAACGGTACACGAGTGGGCCTTAGGCTCCGAAAGCCCACATCAATGATGGTCCTTTGAATAGTTCGCATGCTGGCACTTGTTGATGCCTCAGCATTGAAATCTGCGCCAATTTGAGAAAGGGTTGCACGTCTGTCACGTTTAATGATTCTCGTCAGTCGTCGTTTGTCCCGTTCGTTCACGATATTTTTCCGGCCGCAGCGATGTCGAAGATGTGACTTTTTACCGGATTCCCGAGGGGCAGCGGTGGCGTAGTGTCCAGGGTGCTCGCCTCCCACCACGGTGATCCGGGTTCGGTCCCCGGCGGGTTCACTCCCGGATTCTCGCATGTGGGAATCGTGCTGGACGATGCCGCTTGCCTGCGGGTTTTCTCGGGGCACTCCCGTTTCCCCCGCCCTTGCATTCCAGCGCCGCTCCATTCTAGGTTTTCATTTCTGTCATACCCGGGGATGACGGTCACCTACGGGTCCCAGCTGGAAAGACCGTCATTCGGAGGGTGTTGTCTTGCCCTGGGTGCACTCCCCACACGCCATTTTTACCGGATTCCCGATATTCACGGCACACTCGTGAAATGGTCGTACGCAAAAATCCAAATTTTATCACTATCTCGGAGATGCTATGTCTCATCTCTTGTGGGGCGCAGAATATAACACCACGTTCAAACTCACTTAAATCTTGATGACCTGCCATTGTAGCAGCCGTAACCGATCTAGCAACTTTGTCAGACGCTTGTTGTCTTATATAGGCGCTGCCGACCGCATCGCGTTACTCTGATTGGTTGCATACCTCTGTTATTTGCATACGCATGCCTATACCAGTTTTTTTTTGGTTCTGCAGTGTATTTACTGAAAGGCTTTATATACATCAAGTCCTACTATAATGTCAAGTTAGTTTCTTTATAACCGCGGCGTTACTTACGACATTCTACACAACATGATATCTCGTCATAATAACAATGTTAAAGTCAGGTGTTAGGTTCCGTGGCATCTCAAAATTTCATGCACTTACTGTATGATTTCGTAAACTGTTTGGGATATAAACATAAATATCTTAAAATGAAAATGTTTACAAGAGAGGGCTTAAGATTGCAATAATATAATTTGTATAGTTCATAGTTTAAGCTAAAACATTTTGGTGACATTATTGTCAACTTTCTAGTGGATATTCGGTTACTCTGAAACTAGGCAAGATCATTTAAAAATAATTACTAAAACACTGTAAAACTACCTTGTGAACATCTGGGAGTTTATTATAGTTTTCTTTATTAACGTAAAAGAAAGCATCAATGAATTTTTCCCCGCGCTTTCTTTTTTCATGCTGCACAACCTGTCGATAATTCAAGTTGAGCGTACATTTGAATTCCAAATTCCATTAGGGTTCCCAACAATTCCTTGCTTGCAATTTCCCTGTCTTTTCCCATAATTTTCCTGTAAATTATTTTTGAATGTGGCATTAAGTAGACTCCCATTCAAAACACAGTGGCTGTTAAAAACAATATTTATGAAACTAATATTAATCAACTGCAAAAATAAACACGAAAAAATTCCTTTCGGAATTTCCTATATATTATAAATTATTTCTCGAAATTAAAACAATACTTTGTAGCATTCTTACACACATTTTCAATTTTCCAGGAAAGCAGTTGAAACACTTCACTAGTACTGCAATTAAAAATATTTTGTAACTAAGCTTTAAAGTTATACAAAAGATCCTTCAGCACACATTATAATGCGACACTGCCACTTGAAGTGTAACATAAAAGCCACTGCAAACGAAGTAACTAAATAATGAACCTTCTTTTAAATACTAAAATAATACATTTTCTGCAAACANTAAAAGCCACTGCAAACGAAGTAACTAAATAATGAACCTTCTTTTAAATACTAAAATAATACATTTTCTGCAAACGCTTACTTTTTACATATAAACCATCATACGCAATAAAATATCACTGATGACATAATTGAATATAAAATTACTGACAAATTAATAAAATAACAAACCAGTGCTTTTTTTGTTTCTGAAATAAGATCAGAGATGACAAAATACTTAACAATAAGGTCATTATAAAATTTAACACAAAGAAAAAGGTATCACAAACTGGCGTCTACTAAATAAACCTGTTCCTAAGCTTAACCAGCATAATAAAAATTACAAAATAGAAAACCAAAAATATCACTGAATTGATTCAAAACCGTACTCACTTAAGCCCAAACAATTAACAAGAGGTAGAATCTACGCAACTGTCCTGATTTCTCCCTTTCCTTGCGCGTTTCATTTTATTGTAATTTAAAAAAAGTTTTGAGAACATGAATGTAGATATAATAGAGAATATGGAAGGTCACAACAATTAATTGTGTATGTTTTCACCAGGGCTACAGCAGAAATTAAATAATTAAAACGCAAATGTACACGTTTGCGAGACTAATATAAATGTAAGACAAACTGTGGTTTATCTACCACTATATTATAATGCTGCTACCCAAATACATCCAATCTGTTGCAACGTAGATTGGCTNAAACTGTGGTTTATCTACCACTATATTATAATGCTGCTACCCAAATACATCCAATCTGTTGCAACGTAGATTGGCTGTTTATTCTAACAGTATGGCGGGACATTATATCAAAGAACGTTATATCAGGATTTTCTGTCTATAATGCAATACATGTCTGTTCAAAATATAGTTCTAAATGTTCAGAATAAAACAAACTGTGAATCCGTACATTATAATACTTTTAGTATCCATTTGTAGTGCTGTTAAGCCATAATTTCGTGCACAGGCACTGGTCAAAAATATTCAGACTTTTGCCAAAAATTTCACTAAATGCAAGTTAAAGATTGCAAGCGTTATTCTATTAACTTTCTTTATTTAACGATACGTTTTTGTCAATTTGTGACTGGACGTTCTTATAACGAGTGATAAATTATTCTTGCTTTTGTTGCACTTGTATAGCCTTAGCTCTGCTCCAGTGCTGCTAGCTCTGTATTCACATATGCCAACTTAAACTAACATACGTCTGTTGAANATAGCCTTAGCTCTGCTCCAGTGCTGCTAGCTCTGTATTCACATATGCCAACTTAAACTAACATACGTCTGTTGAATGCATTTTTTAGTTATGTAATGGTATGCATAATACAAACCAATGCACAACAATATCCCTTAACGATGAATTAGTATGCATTGTAAGTACGTATTATAAACATTTATTCTAGGAAACTGTATAAAAATTATCCTTCCTTAATGTGGAAAATGCCATACATTCTTTTACATCGTAAATTCTGAAGGACAGTATTTTACTATAGTTTGAGAAAACATCTAAAAGTTTACCATATTTATGTATCCTTTCTATATTTATATCTGGAGTTAGGATAATTTTTAATGTATTAATTATCTTAATTAAAAGCTGGTTACACATTGTTTGCATAGTAATTGTAATTTTTTTTATTAAGAGTTGTATTTTTTATGTACAGTGGATCGTGTATTTCCATGTTACAAGTGTATTTAGTTTACGAAACTTGACAAGTTTGTTTTCCATGTTGTCTTCCCAGAATGTGTCATCTTAACGATTCTTCAAGACTGTAATTTCCTTGTCACTAGAGGTCCATATGCCAAATACACAAATCTCTCGATTCCCCATTCAGCATTTTAAAGCTCTGCTTAGGATCTGCCTTGCTCATCATTTTGTAGTATAGTCTATTCGCGATTTCTTCACACTTTCCTAAATATGTCATGTATCACAAGCGTTTTGTACTTATGTGAACACAAAAGTACCTTAGTTTTGATTAATGTAAAATATAATATTTCATTTGTAACTAATATGAATAAAATTCATCCCAGTTATTTTTCACAAAATTGACAAATAAACGTTTAAAAACAATAACTGATGCAAATCCACTCCTCACTTATCTCAAGATTTCCGTATTAGCGAGCATACAGCCGAAAACCTGGCATTATGAGCACTTGCTTCTACTAGTTTGCTGATAAAGTAAGTTATCTCTACAAATCTGACACTTTCTAAATTGTGCAAGGCACTGTTTGAATTCTCAGGAGGTTCGGAATCATCTGAAAACTTTGGGTATTTCAGTTTTCCTTCTTTCATTGCTTCTCTTACATTCAGGGATATTTACAAAGCGAAGCAGACTCCTCTTGTGTTAGTTTTAATCCACTGAGAAACGGTCGCGTATGTTCCTTGAATGTTTCTGGATCCATGGATCAAGGTTTTGATCAGAGTTTTTTTTTTCTTGTCTTCTAAGTTCCTACCGTCTGAATTCTAACGTTTTTGAAATATCGTTCGGGCGTATACCCTTGAATATGCTTTTGTGCAGCACAGATTGAGGTTTTTTTTTTGTATTGTGTGATACTGCAGCACCAGCACATCTACTTTGATAGGATCGTTTCGCTGCAAATTTTGCCCTTTTTCCTGTAGAACATTTCTAAACTATTATATTGAATAGAATTGTTTAATTTTGCTGCTATCTACGGCATGTATGAGACTCCGAGAATTTGCAGTCCAGTACTCGCATGCTTTGTATTTATGTTAACACCTACACCCCTTAATTTTTAAACTTTTTTTTGACATTTATTTTTATTTTAAAATTACTCTTTGAGACAAAACATATGACTCAATCCCAACATTTATTATTACCATTGTAATTAATGCTAATATGCACAATTTTTGTATTTTTTTCAACACAGAGTTTTCATTGTGAACATCTCTAAGTGTTTGTTTTGCCGTTAGCGTGACCGATAAGACTTTTTCAAGAAATTTTGTATTTCAAAATATTTCAGTTAATATATTTAAAAAAAAATATTTTTTTAATGCAATTACTAATTAACACAATAATTAATGACATATTTAAGAATACATATCACTTTGCAATAAACATTTATGCTGAATAAAATATTGTGTAGTGGCGATTTCATAACTGCGAACTGAAAATTAATAAATGCGAAACTTAAACCGCAAACNTGAATAAAATATTGTGTAGTGGCGATTTCATAACTGCGAACTGAAAATTAATAAATGCGAAACTTAAACCGCAAACTATAGAATGTCATCACTTAGTACATTTAATATCAAATAAAATTTTTTCAATACAACTTCTGCATAACTCAGCAGACACTGCACAAGATTCCGCTCTTTCAAATTAATTGTTAAAATAACATGAAAAAAACATAAACGACTAAAATAAACGGCTATACATAATACGCAAAAAGCTGCGAGGCATTCGTGATACAAAATTGCCGCACTTGGCACAACCCAATGTTTGTGAACTAAGCCCAGGCCGCCTCCGCCAGTGCCTGCCAGTGAATGCACGTGCGGAATTATCGCGCCATCGGTTACCTCGCCAGATAATACTGCTCGGTGTGACCTTCGTTCGCTCTCTGAGTTGGGTAGCAGACGAACCTCCCCTCCTCCCGACACCTGCAGACAGTCGCTTCCTCTACTCCTTGGCACCACTCGGCCGGCTGAAGAATACGCCGCGCTAGTGGGACAACTCCCGGCAGTAGAAATGTGTGAAAATGCGTTTCGCCGAAAGAAAATTTTGGGAGTTTTTCATCTGTGACCTACCGTAAAACTCGACAACTTTGTGCCACCTTTTGATATTTGCAAGCATAATCACCCTTTTTANTTCATCTGTGACCTACCGTAAAACTCGACAACTTTGTGCCACCTTTTGATATTTGCAAGCATAATCACCCTTTTTTATTAAGATAACGGGTTGGGAATTTTATCCAGCTTAACTACACATCTCAAAAATGTAATCCTGTGCCCAAAACAAATCCAGGTAGCAAGGGAAAGGAGAAGGAATTGTTTTTGTGTGGCCCATTGTTGTATACACAAGTAAGTCAACTATATGTCACGTCTTCTTGTCCCATTAAAATACGTGTCAAACGTGCCCTGGCCCAATGTTGTCACTCTACAATTATTCACGAGNTGTTTTTCATGTTTTTCGTCAAATAAGTAAAAATGTTAATTGAAAATCAATATGTTATTTAAACGCTAGATAGCTTTATAGCTCTCTCGTTCTGGAAGCAGCTGTGGCCCATTGTTGGGTCGCTGGCCCAAAGTTGTCGAATATTACGGTATGTATTTCTATATACAGTTTTAATCAGAATCTTATTCTCTAGGAACGTGTTTTTTTTTTCGAATTACACATAAGCCATAAAACAGCATTGTAAAACCATACCTTTCACCCACGTTCTAAACTTTAAGAAAATTAATCTAATATACAGACGCACCCATTCATACTTTCACTATCAGCATAGGAAATGTGGATTTTTATCTGTTGTAGGAAGCTGTAACTTTTCAATAACAAAAAAGGCCTACAATGACGTTCCAAAGACAGTCTGTATAGGCCACTTCGCGGTGTTGGGCCCCAAAAAATTAATAATTTAATTTTTGTACCAAACATTACTCAACTTGTACACATTATATGTAATAACATTTTGCCAAAATAAAAAAATTACGCTTTATATTTTTTGAATAATTTTATGTCAAATTCAAATTTTTCCTGTTTTGCTGCAGCCATAATAACAAATACTAACTCAGTTGAACAAATGAAAAAATTTAAAAAGTAAACTAATGCTACAGGCTACCGTGTGACATATTTATAATTACCAAATAACAGTTCATACATTGAAAGAAAGTTAAAATCGAGGAAAATATTTTTATATTTAACAATTTTTTTCATATAAATGAAAACATTAAAACATAAACCAAAAGTGTGTCCCCAATATTAATGATGTTTTATTTATATACTAGCTGACCCGGCGGACTTCGTACCGCCTAACAGTCAATGAATGTCGTGTTAACTTTCAGTTTAGCTTTATTTAGGATTTTATTAACGTAAAATAAAATTAATACTCAAAATTTATTAAGTTTAATAGTTTATTAGGATAATATGTATAAAGAAAATAAAAAATCAATAAAAGTACAAAAAAAAAGTATTTCAATGGCGTGTCAGCTGTATTTTCCTGCATGGGTTGTACTCGCGTTAATTTTCGTCAGTGAAGCACCTTCTAATATACGACATTTTTCGTTTTGTTATCAGGCGCAAGAACAAATAAATCCGATGGTTTGCCGACGCGTGAACATGCCACGTATAATTGACCATGAGAAAAACATGCATTTTCTAGATTCAGACCACAAACACTCAAGGATTGGCCTTGAGATTTGTTAATCGTCATGGCGAATGCAAGACGAATCGGAAATTGAAGTCGTTTAAACTCAAAGGGCATATCGGTTGGGATCATAGGAATCCTCGGAATGAGAACTTCCTCATCTTTGAATTTTCCTTTGAGTATCGTTGCGTGAATCACATTGGTCATCATTTGTCTTATCACCAAACGCGTTCCATTGCATAGTTTTGGTTGGTTTAGATTTCGAAGCATTATTACTACCGAGCCAACCTTCAGTTGTAAATTGTGCGGTGGTAAGTCAGGCACATCGACGGAGTTTAAAAATACAGTTGGATAGTTGGTGACTTCATCTTCGTTTATTACACAGTCAATATATTGAAATGAATGCAGATTACCAACGATTTGATTCTGAATTACTATATTTAAGTCATCCACACCTTTGTTCTTAGCCGCCAAAATTGCTCTCTCATTCAACCATTTGTTATTTTTGTGATTAGCAATGATGTTCGGGAACACTTTCTTGATGAACTCGTCTTTCGATAAGATGAAATTGCAAAAATTCGGAGGAAATGAAATCAATCCACTCGATTCGTTGACAGGAACACGGCCATTACTGATAGTCAGCAATTTCTTGGAGTAATATCCAACAGATGGATCGTTTAGCAATGCAACTCTCGTGTTTGCTGCCAGCTGAAGTTTCTTCACATAGCGCCACAGATTTAATGATTTGAAGCAAGAGTTTATTTCATCGGCAGCAGTCGATCTTGGAATGACTGGCAGTGTTTGGCGGCAGTCGCCAGACAGTAAAATCATTGCGCCTCCAAAACATCTCGAGTCATTGCGCAGATCTTTCAATGTTCGGTCAAGTGCTTCTAATGCACGTTTGTGCGCCATTGTGCATTCGTCCCAGATGATTTTAGATGCTACTAAAACCTTGGCCATTGCGGAGCGTTTCGCAATGTTACATGTCGGTTGTTCAGTAG